>VWZF01003287.1:534676-554807 GCA_013396755.1 Sclerurus mexicanus
TACGTGCCGGGCCGCACACACCGCACCGGGGGTCCCGCATCGCCACCGGGGGTCCCGGTGGCGATGCGGGGCCTTGCGGGAGCGGGTGGTTGCGGGGCCCGGCCCTCCCTCGTACCCATAAACAGTGGTTAGTCCTGCTGTTATCTTCCCCCTTTAGAAGGGAAAGAGAGGCAGGTTGGTCTGATGGGATGCAGCCAGGGTGGTTGGACTGGGTGCTGGTTAAGGCGCTCCTGGCGCAAATAAGCAGTGCGGGGTGTAAAGCTCTTGGCCTGTCCCTTAGAGAGGATCAGAAGGAGCTCCAGGCTCGGCGGAGGATGTGGTGGCAGGTAAAGTCCTTGAGATGCTGCAGGTGAGCTCCTGGTGGAGGGGTGCATCACTTCGGAGTGGCTGTGGCTTACGTGACCGTGCTCGTGTCCCCCCAGCTGCTGCATTGCAGAGGGGTACCTGGGCAGGACACAGCTGAGCCTCTGCTTAGGTAAAGGGTTTAACACCAGATTACCTGGTACCTCTGTGTTCCACCTTGTGCGTGGGAAGCTCAGTCTGGTGGCCCTTGCCCACTTTGGTTTTGCGTGAAATGCCTTGCGCCTTTCTGCGGTTTCTTCCAGCGAGCGGTGATTTAAATCCAGCCATAGTTCCGTGGGATATTTTGCCTCCTAGGTCTAATGAGGTTGACTTTTTCATTTGTACAAGTAAATAATGAATTGCGGACACAAGATATGTTGGGTAAACAAACACGAAATCCTTTTCTTTGTGGAGTAGAACGCTGGGAGAGACTATAATTTACAGTTCAGTATAGAAAGAGGATTTTAAGAGTTCTTCTCTAACCCGAAGAAGTGTTATTGTGCTAATGGCCTTGCTGTATCATTAGTGAAATGCGTTCAAGTCTGAGATGTGTCTGGAAATAAATTGCATCAAATTTCGAAGACTTGTTCTTACTTTTCTCCTGGACTGTATCAGTGGGTAGCAGATTTGGCAGGTGAGAGATAACAGTCCTTCCCTCAGCCAGCCGTATTCCAAGGGTCCTTGTGCTGCATGAGCTGGGTTTCAGGATTACTGTTGGCAGCCCATTGAAAAGAAGGTGATTAACTGCATTGCTTCTGCTTTTCTTTGCTTGCCTGTATTCTTCCTTATAAAAGAAGCACGGTCCTAAGAGTGTGCTTGAAGAGACCTTCCTTCCCTTGGTGTCTCTTGTATGTGAGGACCAAAAAAAGGATGTTACTGTGCTTTTCCTCAAATTACTGAAACCACTGAAACGTTTAGGCCTTGCTGTTATTACTGTTACTCGGTTCAGCTCTGTCCTTCCTCTGCAGAGCCTTGCCTGCTCTGTCATGTTATGTATGCTTGGAATAACAATTATGCCATGGTTTGTCCCTGTGAAGTCTGGCATATGTGCTGGCTAAAATAGCAGTGCGTGTTTCTGTGCTCAGGTGTGGAGAAAGAAAAAGCAGGGCAGATGCTGACCAAGGCAGGAACATTGATAATCTAGATGGCTGCAGTTTCCTGTCAGCTCTGTGTGTGTGTGTGTGGAGCAACAGGGAGAGCAAGATGTGCTTTTGTAGAAGGCTGGCTGAGTCACTTACAGAATTCAGCTCCTCAGAGAAGCTGCATGTAGTGGGTTGGAAATTAGTGCAAAGCAGAAATGGGTAAAAAAAATAGCGTTGTGAAGGACTAGAGGAACTGTAGGACTAACACAGACTCGAGATTGTAAATACAAACGGCTCCCTGTGTTTCTACTGGAGTGCTGTTGGTGTTCCAGATGTGAGATGTGTATGTATATCTATATAAAGAGATAGATGTGCTTGTATTCTGAAGTGTTAGGCTGTAGCATGCAGATGATTGGTTAAATTGGAGCTGAGTCAGTGAGGGCTGAGGGACTAAACCATGTGCAAATGGGGTTTTGTGTTTGACAGATTGTTTCTGTACATTAAGTTGTATAGATTTTTAAGTTAGGCTGTTTCAGGTCTGTATGAGAGAATGACTATTTGTTGAAAGGATATGCAGGAAGGCAGTTTAATTTTTCAACGGCAGAAGAATGTGATGAGCCCTTTACTGATGATACATTGGGGAAAAGCTAATTACTGCTGGGGAATCCTGGTGGCTCGGTGAAAACAGAATGTGATTGTCCAACTATGTATCAAACATACTTCATGGTATTTGGATTTTCACAAGCAGAAAGTGGACATGAATTCAGCTTGTTAAAAACCGTGGTCTTCAATTAAAAAAACCACATTGGTAAGTCATTTTATGAAACTTGTTGGGCAGATTGGTCACTCACATCATCTTTACCAACTTAGTGTCATTAGGGTTCCTGTTATTTTGTAATATGTGGAGGGGCACTGTCCAGGAATGTGCAGTTAAACGCCCTGTTGGTTTTGACAGCTTGACTCTGAATACTGACCATGGGGACATCTTGCTGGATTACTCCAAGAACCTCGTCACGGAAGAAGTGATGAAAATGCTGATCGAACTGGTAACTATTCAAAGTACCGCATTAATAAACCAAAGAGCTTTTTTAAACAAGGCGAGATTTGCCTGCAGCTCGCTGGTCTAGCTTTGCTTTTATTCCGTGGCCCTGGATTTGAGAGCCCACAGGAGTTAAAAGGCATCGGTTTACAAATCTTGGCACTGTTCAAATCCGCGCGTTGTCATCCAGCCCCAAGTTACGGGGCCGTTTCTCAACGTGCAGGTCTGTTCCTTGTGCTCACTGAAAAGGCGTTTGTATCAATTCCAGCTGGCAGTTTGCTGTGATTGAGGTCTGCAGTAAAATCAGAGATTCACATGAAGTCGCAAGAGAAGGCCGTGTCTTCTATACCTGCGACTGAAAGAATGTTTCATCCCTCAGTCACACAGTCTTAGTCTGGAGGTTCATTTGCACTTGGATCTATTTTAAGAAAGAAGTTTGTATCGTTAATTTCAATTTAGCATGGTGTCCATATTTACAACCCTTCCTTCTTCCTAAGTATTGGTTCAGCCAGAGGCTTCGACCACATAGGACACAGATTTTTAAAAAGGGAACAATTAGCACAAGTAGCCATAACAAAATTGCTATTGCTTCTCTTCAGTTTAACAACAAATAAATTCTGAGCTGGTGCAAAGAATTATTAATGAATCCATGGCAGTATGACAACATGGAACAGAGTCATTAATACGGATTCACTGCATCTTGGTCTTTCAGCATATGTTATTCTGTAACCTCTTAAGGAAACAAACAGCATCAAAATACTTGCTTTAAAATGGGAGAATAATTTTTATCTGGACCCTGGTGGGTGTTTTAATGTAATATCATTTTTGTTTCACTGTCTTGGGTTAAAGGCTCGTAGTCTTTGATGTAGCTGGGCCTTTGTGTAGTGCCTGTTGACTTGCCGCTATTTTTAAGAGGAATCTCTACTTACATTTCTCAGGCCAAGGCAAGGGGTGTGGAAAGTGCCAGAGAGCGCATGTTCAGCGGGGAGAAGATCAACTTCACGGAGGTAAAGCTATTTCTGTCCATGCTTCCTTCCCCTTCACTCGTGCCTGTATATTATGGATGTTCATGCATTTGTGTCAGCAAAGTCTTGAAAAAACTTACTTGAATTGCTCCTTTGAGATGTTCAGTGGTTGTAATGTTTGCTGCACTACTTACAAGAGAAATTTTTACAGCTCTTACTAAAAACGGAAGAAAATGTGTGTGAATAGTGCTGCTCAATCCTTCTTTCAATACATACCTTAAATTTTTAGAGATTTTGGTGGTATTTTTTTTTCTTCTCTTCCCTCTTTTGTAGAGAGGAAGATGAGTTAGATCTGGCAAAGGGCATGGAGCAGAGTATTGCATTCCAGGTATCCCTTACATGCTTTTGCCTAATGTCAGTGTTCATAAGGCTTAGTAAACTGCCTACAAGGTGTGGGTGAGGATTGTGTAAGACCTTCTGCTTTGGGCTGCGATGCTGCTTGGCTTTGGGTACGTTTAACGGTCAAGACTAAACAATCTTGGGAAATTTAGCCATGTGTTTCAGTAAGAGAAGGAGTACCTTCCTCTTCTTGTAGAGCTGAAGCTTGTAGTTGTTAAATCTTCACTAAAGTACACAGCAAACCAAGTGTACTTTTTTCTAATATTAAAAGAAGGATGAAAACTGAAAACTCAACAGTATAGTGGGTTTTGTTAGTCTGCCTTAAAAATTAAAGGCTATTTAGTGTGGTTGAGGCAAATTCATAGAAATCAGTATTGCCTTTGACTTGGCTGTTGGCTGCCTCAGCTGTTGCACAAGCTGTTTGCTCAAAGTAACTCAGCAGTTGGACATTGTATTGTTTGTGAATGATTCATGTTTGTGAAAATGCACAGTCAGAAACAGATAAAGCTTCACTGGAGAAGTGGTTCCTCTTCCTTCTGTCTTAGTGCTTTCAATTTACAGATGTAACTAGTGCAAAAAGAAAGTCGGGGAAGGGACTGAGAAATCTTAACTCTGTCTGGAGGGTTTTCTCAGACCCTGCTCTGCACCAGCCTCATGGGACACCAATCAGTGCAGGGTCAGCCCATTTCTGGCTGTGTATTATGGAGTTGCTCCTCATTGCCTGAGGGAGAGCAGCTGAAATCTGCTCAGAAGGATGTGATTTTTCCCAGAAAGCACTTAAACACAATATTAAACTGGGATGTGTTTGGTTTCTGCTGCTAGCTCCCTATTCTGCTACTGTCATGATACCAGTCGTGTATCAATTGCCTACGTGATGAGCCTGGTAACATTTTTTTCCTGCCAGGCTGTTTCTTTCCAAGTCAGAAGTTGACTTGGGTTTGATTTGTTTAATTTTTCCATTTGTACAGAATATCAAATCAAGTTGGTTTGGCTCTGTAATATGTGGACAATGTGAAATTGTCATGAGACCTTAAACAGGATGCTGTCAATGTGACTAAACCTAATGCAGTAAGACACGAGGGAGCTGCTTAATGGCAAGAACTGACTCGTCCACTGCTCTTGATCTGATTAGAACATTTTTTAGATTTTTGTCATAAGTGTTTCAGACTTGTCTGTGTTTGGTGCTGCAGGCACTGGCTGCATGGTGTGTGCTAATGTGGAAGTTCCTTACAGTGCAGCCAGGTGTGGCATTGCCAGGTGTTCATCCCAGATGAGTTAAAGCCTGCATCTTGATATGGCACAAGGACAGTGCTTTAGAAGGGAACTCAGCTGACCGCTCCTGGTGGGGACAGTCTTCATAGCCTGCATTTTTGGAAAACACTTTGCTTAGCAGCAGACATCAGTCAGATCTGGCTGCTTCTCTGGATTCAGACAAAGCATCCTTCAAGCCTGGTAGTGAGCAGTATTTACCAAATCTGTTCTGTGGCTGAGTGCTGCAAAAAAAATTGCCTCTGCTTGCCCCAAATTTAAGTGGGTGCACCCTAATTAGGGAGTGAAAGAGGCTTTCTGTATTGCAAGTCAGTAACAACAAACTCGATGATTTTTGAGCTAGCATTTGGTATTTAAATCATAACTTGGCAGTTCTTATTGTCTGTGTTGGCTTTGTCTCACAATGCCTCTCATTGCAGTGAAGAACAATGAGGTAGAGCAGAGTAAGTTTTTAATTTGTTCATTAGTATCGACTAACTCTTCCATTCTAGATTAAAGCTGTTAAGCTCTTGAACAGGCGAACCACAGGCCAGATTTCAGTGCTTTGACTTGTGTGCAGCTGTGGAGAATTAACATAATACAGTGCATGCTAAGGGATTTTTTCTCATAACACAACTACCACCTACATAACTGCTGTGCAGATATTCAGGCTACATGGAATTGTAGGCAGTGGATAGAATAACGTGGCTGTTGTATCCTTTTTTATCAAATGTTTGAATTATTTGTCCCTTCCTGTATGAAATGGACTACTCAGGATAACTGAGAATGTGCCAGAGAAAATAACTTTGGCTGCTTGTTATAATTGATTTTTCAGTATTGTCATCAATAAGAAACAGTTTTGTTCTTGTCTACCTAAAACATGCCAAAATAAAGATCACTGAGTACTGAATATTGCTGAATTCTGATCCTCAGTCTCCAAGTGCTTTTTAAGGGAGTTTTCTCCAGGTAAACTATTACTTTGCATGTTATGTGCTGTTGTAAGCCCTCTGCACTGATTGGGTGAGGTGAGAGGGGGATTCACGTAGCTGGTGATGTGTGTATGAGCACACACTCAAAATACTGCCTGACTAATCCCACTTAATCTGAAGGATTTTTAAGCCTTGAAGATTGTACTGGCATCTGAAGTTTCTGGATATGACTGAGAAATAGCTTCATCTGGTTGTTTTCCCTTGTTTCAGAACCGAGCTGTGCTTCACATTGCCCTGAGAAATCGTTCCAATGTGCCAATACTTGTAGATGGGAAGGATGTTGTCCCAGAAGTGAACAAAGTGTTGGACAAGATGAAGCACTTCTGCCAGGTATAAAGTACCACCACAGCTTATTTCTCATGTTTGTTCTGTACGCAGCCAGGTTCTTCCCTGTGTATGGTGAAGCATTGACTGGAGACTGGTTCACAGGAACTATTGGGCCCTTGTTTGAGGTTTACAATAGTTCTGGCTCAGGCATGGAATTGGAGCTGTTTTTATTGATTCACTTTTCTCTCTCTGTTCCCCGCTGGGTTTTTCTTTAATGGGCTCTCTAGATCTTGCTCTTTCAGCAGTAATCTTGTGTTTACTTTGGAAGTCTTGTAAATCATTAAGTGCCATTCAAATATTTTTTGCTAATTTTTCAGCTACTTGACTTCATCAAGTAGAAGCTGCCTCTTAACATTCGTGTAAAACCAGGAGAGAGGTAGAAGCTCCCAGCTCAATTGCTATTTGATTATTTAAATAGTTTCTTAAAGCTGAATAGTTTTAATGTGTTTTAAACATGGCTCTGAGGACCTGGACCTGCTTGGTTGCTATTGTGAGTCTTACCCAGGTGGTAGTGGCCAATTCATACTTCTAATGTGTGCAAAATGAGCCTGGATTATGTCTGGTTCCTAAACCACAGTAACTGCCACTAATTTGGTAGTTTCTTCAGATACTGGAGAATCAAATGGCTACAGAAAGTCACTGGGTCTCTCTGCCACTTGAGAGCTTGTAGTTTATGAAGGTTTTGGTAGCACAGGGGTTCTCCCTGGTGTCACCCTCTTGATTGCTTGATGGTTTCCATCACCAGAGCCTGGGAATATGGCTTTCCATGCAGGTGTAGCTTCTCTGCAAAATAAAAATCACGATAAGCAGTTTCTTTGAAAATTCTAACAAATGTCCTTGTTTCAGTTGACTTACTTGGCAGATGGGATTTTAAGAGTATGGCAACTTCATCTACAGGGTACAGGACTGGTGTATATTAAAAATGGCTTTTCTATTTGGAAAAATGAAAAGCTTCAGCATCTGTAGGGAAGGAGAACTACTATCAGCATAACTAAGTGCTTTGTAGAAAAACTGTTTTAGCCTTGGGGAACATATTTAGAAGTATTCCTGACGCTGGAGTCCTTCTGTGATCGGAACAAATTTGATGCATAGGTGGTAAATGATGGACAAAACTCAATGCAGGGCTATGTTACTTGATAATTCTAATTTTGTTTTTAAACTCTGTGGCACTTCAAGAGCAAGAATAAAGCAGAAACTTGTACTGGGTGCTGTGAAGATGCAGCCCAGAAATAAATTCTAATGCAAAGCATATATGCAATAGAAAAGCTTCTGGATTGTTTGATTTGCCAGTATATCTCTACCTCTGTGGTTTTATTAATATTGTTGTCTTCCAGTTTAGTTAGTGAGGTTGATTCTAGCCAAAGACACTTAGCTGCTTCAGTTTCAAATATTTGTTGCAAACAGTTGAATGCCCAAGACTTTTTCATGTTTGGCTAGATTTCTCTTGCCTTTGCCAGGACTAAATGCTTGCAGCAGTCCACACGGAAGGAAAGTTTGATCTTGCAGTGTGTTTTTAAATGTGTGTTAGACTTGCAGCATGTAATGAAGTGTGATCTCAGTCCTAACCAACTGTGTAGCTAAGCAGGTAGTTCTGCGTGTAGGCCTTCAGCTCTAGAAGCCTGAGAGTCATCTTTGGAGACTTTCCACAGCAATGCCTGAAAACAGCCTATTTCCAGGCTCAGAATCACTGGCTTTAGAGTAAGAGTCAAATCCCATTGCAATGTTTTTTGTCACAGAGGGTCCGCAGCGGTGAATGGAAAGGCTACTCTGGAAAGGCAATCACCGATGTGGTCAATATCGGGATCGGTGGCTCTGACCTGGTAAGCGCCTGAGTTCTGTACCCCTTGCACATCTTTGTGTGTGTTTGTGCCTACAACAAAGGTAAAATCTAACTGTGGCTTCTCTCCAGGGCCCTCTGATGGTAACTGAAGCCCTGAAACCATATTCCAAGGGAGGCCCTCGTGTCTGGTTTGTATCCAACATTGATGGTACTCATATAGCCAAAACCCTGGCTGAGCTTAAACCAGACACCACTCTCTTCATCATTGCATCAAAGGTATGTCTGACACAAGCACTGGGCTGTGACCTGCTCTACCTGTAAAGAATTCGGTCAGAATAGAGGGCTGTCCACAGGAAGATCCAGATCAGGGACTTCTAGTGCGGATTATTTCTAAACAGATCTGTTGTGATTCATTCGAAACCTGCAGTACAAGCTCGTGTTGCTACTGAACTACCTGGAGATTCATAAATCAAGTGCTGAAAATTACTTAACCTAAACTAGATACATGAGTAATTTCAGGTTGTATTTCTCAGTCAATGCACGTTGGTGTTATTCACAAAAGTCTGTTTTCCTGTACTTCTCTGTGGGTGGCGTGTAGGATCCCGTGTGGTTATTGCTTTGAAATTCTAGGTCTTGCCTCATTCCTAAAGGACTTTTGTTGCTGTATGTTGAATGCAGTGTTACTTGTTAAATATTCTGGGGTTTTGCATTAATGAATTGCATGTAGTTTAAGAATCTCCATTTTGGTTTAGGATAGTAACAAAATGCCCTCACCTAAATAACTTAAGTGCTGAGTTCCTTGAGCACCATAAATACTAAGCTGCTTTACTTACAAAGCACCAGCAGACTATCTTTACCTCTTTAAGGTGACGCTTGTTTCTGATTACAGACTGAACAGCTGCTTTGTCCTGCCTTGCTAATAAGTGACTCTGTAATCATAATTGCTGGCCCCAACCTCCTCCTCTGAAGAGCTCTGTCTAGGCAGAGCGAAGGGATGGAGGCAAACTTCATAGTTACGTAACTTGGGCCACCTTCTTTGTAAAGCACAGTAGAACCTTTCTGCTGTTGAAGACAATCCGCAGCAAATGAACATGTGCAAAGCCACGCTCTGCTGCCTCAGTGCTCATTCTCTTATCTTGGCAGTGCTGCAGCCGAGCAGCAGCTTCTGGAATAATAAGGAAGCTGCACAAAGTAATACCAATGGTTACTTGGGATAATTGAGTCCAGGGATCACGGTTCAAAGGCTTAGAAAACTGACAGACTGAAAGAGTAACACTTCAGTTTCTGTTTGCCAGACTGGTGTTAGATAATTGGATACATTTGGAAGAGGATGAATGGCATTTTTTTTCCCCCCATAACAGGCTTGTGTTTCATAATGGAATATTTCTGGAGATGGATGAGAGTAGGTTGAAACTACCCTTAAAGCTAAATTTTGATGGCTGAGTAAATTAGAATGGTATTAGATATTTGCAAAACTGCATGACTGAACTTCTGTGCACAGTTCATGAAGCAAGAAAATGTTTGCCTCTAATCAGCAAAATAAAATTATGGCAAGAATCTTAATAGAAATGAGTGTTCCTGCGTGAAAAAGTAGGAACTGTAAACAAGAGGAAAGTCCAGCTGGGTTATCCTTTTTTGATGCTCAATTAGTTCCTTCTTAGTTGAGTGGTAAAGGTTCACTTTTAGCAGAAGACTAAAGTAGAAAACTTCAGTCTCAAGGTTTTGCAGAACAGTTTGAGGGGTGGAAAGGTAGGAAATGGGGAGTAAGTATTCCAAATATATGCTGGTTTAAAACGAGATGGGTAAATCTAGCAGCACTAGTGTTTACTGGATTCATGAGCTTGCTTCTTTCTGCAGCCTGGCAGCAGCTGTCTGCTGTGCACACCCAAAATCACTCAGCTCTGGTTATCTGCAGCGTGTGATGCTTCAGCAACCTGCAGTAGTTTCTGATTTAAGAGGAGTGTTTTACTTATCTCCTTGCCTCTCTGTGCAGACGTTCACCACCCAGGAGACGATCACCAATGCAGAAACGGCCAAGGAGTGGTTCTTGCATACTGCTAAAGATGTAAGTCTGGCACGTTTGGGGTCACTGACAGAATGCAACAGCTCTTTGTTGTGTGGTTTCTCCCTGGTCCGTGGTGTGCTTTGGGGCAGAGCTGGTGACTGCCCAAACAGAAGCTCAGTAAATGCTGTGCTTAGATCATTTCAGTGCTTTGTTGGTAGTGACACTGTTTTTCCCAATCAAAGTGATAAACCCACTGGTTTTTCATTATAAATGGTTGCCATGCGTTGTTCCCCCCAAATCCTGCCTGTTAAGTAATAGAGTGCAGTGTTTGCCTTGGAGCTGGCCCATAATTTCATAGAACTACCAATACAAAAATCCAAGAATATGCTGTCTGTGTGGCATTACCTCTTAACTCTTGTCAAATCTTTAAAAACCAGAAATGAAGCTATGGTTGGAGTGATACACTGACATTTCTGTGGCAGATGGCTGTGCTATGAATAGAACCCTTGTATTTGACTCATTCTGTCCTATTTCGAACTCTTAAAAGGAAAAAAACCACCAAAACAAACAGATCCTGCCTGTTCAGGTAATTAAGATGGTCCTTAATCTGTTCAGTCAGGGTAGCTGTACTTAGTTTGGAAGCTGGGCGTTGAAATTCCTCATTACGCTGCTGTTGCAGCCAACTCATCCTTGTTCCCCAGAACACTTACAGCAAGACCAAAGTCTAAATCTGGAGCCTGAGGTTTATCAGGAGTTCCAGCTGCCTTGGTGTGAGCCCGGTGGGAGGGGTGGTGTGTGCACAGCCACCTCCATCTGCAGGGCTGGTGCTGGTGGTGACTGCTCGGAGGGAGCTGCTGTGCTGCTCTCCCGAGGGACTGATGGCAGTGGGATCCTTGGGTGTGCTGCCAAATCCCACTCTCAGTGTGAATAATGTGATTGCAAGTTCCTAACGCAAAAATAACTGTTGATAGTCAACAGCATTTTGTGTAAATGGTAGCGGATCAGCTTTATAACCAGAAATTAAAATAATTAGTATTTTAGATCTAACTACGTTTTTATCTTTCTTAAGCCTTCTGCTGTGGCCAAGCATTTCGTTGCCTTGTCTACCAATGCTGTAAGTATAACCAACCTAGTTTATTTTTTTCTATGTACCTTTGAGATGGCCTCACTTTATAATCTAGTAAGGAAGCCTATCTTCGAAGACACTTGAATACCAAATTTTAGCATTCCTCTGAAAGAAAGCTTTTTTCTACTGAAAGTACGTGAAACACTTCTAGAGTATTGAACTGCATCAAGATCGGACTTTGATTATAGCTATGCGCTTTCTCTGCTGGAGCTTTAAATCTGAAATCAAGAGCTTTTATACTTGAAATGGCTTCTGTTATTAATGAGTGTAACCTGTAATTGCTTAAGTGTGTGTGAATGCAGTTATGTAAACAAATACTATTCTGAACTCAAGTGAGGGCCAAAGTGACACAGGTTATTTGAATAATGGTTATGATGAACATAATGTATCCTGATGTGGTGTTTCATGCAAGTGTATGAAGTGGAGACACCAACAGCAATTAGGAGAACACTGCAGTCCTTGGCAGGCTGTCAGCTACTGTGATGTGGAATTCCTTTCTTCCATTAGGGTTCTGTTAACTGTGAACTGAATGTCAGTCCCACTCTGAACTCTATGGCACTTAGATTCATTTTCTGATGAATGTATGTCACTGATCTTTCATAGTGAATATTGATAGATATCTCTGGAAATGAAGGTGATGGGTGCTATGCATTTTTAAAAATACAGGATGTAGCTGTGGAATTATGTATTTAATAAATACCCAACTTGTGTTTGTTTGCTGGATATAAAGCTTTTTAATATTGTTGGTTTGTACTTATAGTGTTCTTACATGCCTTTTTTTAAATTTTAGCCTAAAGTTAAGGACTTTGGAATTGACCCAGAGAACATGTTTGAATTTTGGGATGTAAGTAAATGTCTGATGTTACGTGGTAGATGTTAACTGCTAGCATTTCCTGAAGCAATTTAAGGAGATTCTCACTAGATGTCTGGAAACTGCCAAAGCACTTAAATTATAGTAGTTGTATTCAGCGCACTGAAACAGCTGAAAACTCTTAACTAAAGGCAAGTTTGGAACATGTCAGGCAAGCAAAACTGTTGGGCATGGCATTAAAATCCTGCAGTCAAACGTCTAAAGAGGAGCCTTCTGTGTTCTTAGCTGTCCCTCAGCTGTGGAGTAACAGGAGATCCAAGTCTTGGCTTATTTCTCTGTGCAAGTCGTTATTATAAGCTGTGACATTTGACTGTCGATGTCTGCAGTGTTATAACCCAGGCCTGGAAAGGTCAGACACCGAGAAATGGGAGTCTAATTCCATAGTTTGTAGCAGATGCATATTTTAAGTATACTGCCCTTAGTCTTGGTCCTTAATTAGAAACAAGTTTGTTTGCCTCATTGACTAATTGCCTGACAAACTAGGTTTTAAAGGTGCTGTTTAGAAATTACCTAAAATGCTGCCTTTCCCTGGATAGGGTCAGAAGCTTGCTAAGCAGGCCTTGCCTATAGAGGGGTGAGATTATGAAAGCAGTTAATACAAACTGCAAACTTAAGATTTGGAAGTGAACTGGAATCAAGGGATCTGGTTCAACAGATGTTATATAAATTGAAAGTCTGGGGTTATCCTACTTGTCCAAAAAAAGCATACTAAAGGATTCACTATGGGACAGCTGTAAGGTGCAGGTTCCCTTGACTATCCTACATAATATGTAGTGAACTATAACCAGAAAGAATACTGATTTTGCTGAATATAGTCCAAGCACATGCTGCTGTTTTCCGATAGTTTGAATTGAAAAGCTTTGCAGTTCTCCATCTAACCCAATCTCTTGTTCACAGTGGGTTGGTGGCCGCTACTCTCTGTGGTCTGCCATTGGTCTCTCCATTGCCCTGCATATTGGTAGGTATTCCTGGGAGGTCACTGTGCCAAGGATTAGACTGTTTGCTTCAGGAATGTAATTATGGAATGCTTCAACAGTACTGGATGGTGGATCAGATTTGCGGCGAATATGAATTGCCCAGCCTGCTCTGAGTAGTTGTATGTTTGTGCTCAAATGTCTGTAATGCAGTGGAGATGTCAATATTCTAGTACCGCAGATGCAGTTTTGGAAATTGCTCATATTTGGGTACCAATAGTCAAATTGCATCTCCTGAGTCATTTGCATAGCCAGAAGTGCCTGACTTACATGAAGTCCTGTCAGGGTTGAAAATGAGACCTTGCAACTGACATTGCTAACCTTGGAGCAGGGTATTTAGTACCTGGGAGTATACACACACTAAACATCAAAACTGTATGTCTCCAGTTGTGCATATGAGCTCTGCTTAGCATTGTTAATTATCTCCTCCTCCCATTAATTCCTTTTGTTCCCAGTCCTTGTTTGTCCTGGCTATAGAGCCTGATTACATTTGTTCCCTCATCGTTGCTTTCAGATGATTAAAGTGTGAAACTATAATGTCATTTATTTTTCTAAACAAAAGCTAGAAATCCCTTAGACTGGGGTAAGAAAAATAACATTGGGTTTGGTGCTTTTGGAATTATCTGAATAGGAGTTGTCATGTGTAGAAAAACGCACGATAACAGCAAAATAAACAAGTTAGGCTGTTACTGTTTTGCCTGCAATAACTGTTCATTGCTGCTGTCAGAGGGATCTGGTGCTGACTGCTGATGTGCCAGTCTATCTGCTCGTCTTCCTGCTAGACCCTTCATCTCCCACAGCTGCTTCCTGACCACGGGTAGAGCTGCAGCTTCGATTGCCAAACACTTCATCTCCTAATTTCTACATAAGAATCAGGATTTTTCCTCTGACCAGCACAGAAATCCTTTCTGTACCAGCCCTGCCCTGTTTTCTTGGGGGATGTCTCCCCTACTGAGGCTGTAAAGTGACCGAGTGTTCACACTTGATGAAAACTATGTAGCCTTACAGCAGGCCCTGTATGAAATGCCTCTGTTTTCCTTCTAGTTGTTCATTCTGTCTCTAAGGGAATTTTAGGCAAAGGTTTTTTGAAATGTTTCATGAAGTTGGACTTGCTTTGTAGTCCAGGCTTAAAGCAGAAGTAAATGCCTGGGATGTAAATTTCAGGGGAAGTCAAAGCACAGCTTTAACTTGGTTAGTAGTGGGGAGTCTTGCTTCATAAAAGGAATCAAAACTGTTTTACAATTGCCTCTACAAGTAAAATCAAGTCTGAGTTGTAATATTAAATAAAAACTGACCTTTCTTTCCATTGTTAGGTTTTGACAACTTTGAGAGTCTGCTTGCAGGAGCCCACTGGATGGTGAGTGTGGAATGCCTGTTTCAGATTTGTTCCTCTTTAAGAGTTGTTAGTAAGGTAACGGAAGGCAGGTTGGTTTTTAGAGTTCAGCTCCCCAGGTTCTCACAATGCTCCTGAAAGAGCAGTGCTTGGGAAGCTCTCCCTGAATCAAAGCGACTATAAAAACAATGTAAGAGCTGGGAGGGGTTGCTTTATCAGAAGTGTTAATTTCCCTGTGTGTCGTGTAGGATAATCACTTCCACACTGCCCCGCTGGAGAAGAACGCGCCTGTTCTCCTGGCCATGCTGGGGGTGTGGTACATCAACTGCTACGGCTGTGAAACCCACGCCCTGCTGCCCTACGACCAGTACATGCACCGCTTCGCTGCCTACTTCCAGCAGGTAGGGCCGTGTTCCCCAGGAGAATGGAGATAAGCTGCTGTCCTGGCTCTAGACCTGAATGCATGTGTTGGTTAAAACTGCAGTCACTTAAATTCTTGTAATCAATGGCCTAAAGGGACCCCTGCCAAGATTGATATCAACTTTGTTAATTTAAAGACCTTTTCCTCATACCTCCATTATCTTGATGTCCATAAATTAAGCAGCTGTATCCCTGATACTTAGAGAACTTTTATAAACAAGCAGCATTCATTATAGTTGATGTATGTATGGCAACTTGTACTGATCCTGAGTGATACCACCCTTCCTTCTTCTAGGGTGATATGGAGTCTAATGGCAAGTACATCACCAAGAAGGGCTCTCGCGTGGACTACAGCACCGGCCCTATTGTGTGGGGAGAGCCCGGCACCAATGGGCAGCATGCTTTTTACCAGCTCATCCACCAAGGTACACTGAGCCTAGTCAACACCTCCTGCTGGAATTAAATCTGAATGGCTACAAAACTGCAGGAGTCTGCACAACTGACACTGGTTTGGAGGCTGGACTCTTACCTAACCTAGCATTGTGTTGGTACGGGGCTCTTCATTAGTGGCTTTTGAAGGCTGTGAGATGCAGGTCTTAGCTACAGTAAGGAGGGTCAAATGAAGCTGAAACGGCGAGCTGTATTGTTACTTTCCCTTGCTGTTACTAGTAAAAAAGATCTTCTATAAAGCTTTTAAAAGTGACTGAGTCTGCCAGTAACTCTGAAAATGGGGCAAGAATTGAAGATTTTCTAAGAATTTCCTGTTGCAGGGTTATTAACCTGGCTTTTCTTACAGGAACTCGCATGATTCCCTGTGACTTTCTCATCCCAGTCCAGACCCAGCACCCTATCAGAAATGGCTTGCATCACAAGGTAATAAGTTCTTTGTCAGGCACCCATAGTTCTTACAGCTGAAGGCATTGAAGCTTATTTGGTATCACTGTGTGCAGTATTTCTGAATATCCCTTTGAAACTCTGCACATAGGCTCTGTCAACATTCACAATAGATTTGAAAATGTCTAAATTATTTTTTGTCAAGTGATACCAAGTAAAGGTGAATGTTTGAATATGACTTGGCAAAAGATGGGGAGAAAAGGTTTTATTGGACTGTAGATACAGTAAGAGTTATCTTCAGTGTAACCACACATGAATTTGCAGGCTAAAATTAGACAGCTAATAGGAAACCTGTACTGCCCGGTGGGGATTGGTACATGAGATGCTGTGGGGATTTTACTGCGTACAAATGAGTAAGTGCATCTTGGTTGGTTACCTGTGACTAATCTTTGCACCTGGGTTTCCATGATATGGTGTAGCATGGGATAAAAGCATAGCCTACACGGGGGTGTGAAAGGGCCCTGTGAGGTCCTGGCTCCTCTGTTCCCAATGGGAGACTTGCTGCCAGTTTTGGCAGCAGCAGGGTTCTGCAAAACTGTCCTGCTTCTCTCTGGATGCAGGCATTTTAAAGCAGTAATTAAGTCTCCTGGCACTCTGAAGTAAAAACGTCTCCTGGCACTCTGAAGTAAAAACCAAAAGCAGGCATTACACAGCTAAAACTGCTGCCCATTTTACTGCTGCAGTGTTAAAAACAAGAGTTGTAAGTTAAAACTGGGTATGGATTTGGGCAGCAGGTACCACTGTTCCAGCTAAGGGAATGGAAACCTGAGTTGTGTGTCTTTCTACCTGCTAGATCCTTCTGGCCAACTTCCTTGCTCAGACTGAGGCCTTGATGAAGGGCAAGACTGCAGATGAGGCCCGGAAGGAGCTGCAGGCGGCCGGGCTGAGCGGAGAGGCTCTGGAGAAGCTCCTTCCCCACAAGGTACCTGGGCCTGGCCCGTGGGCTCTCTCTGTGCCGTGGCACTGAGGGCACTGCTTTCACCTTGGCAGGGCACTCGGTGCAGCCTGCAGGTAGCACTTGGGCTAAAGCTCCCTGCTCTGGATCCAGTCTTTTGAGGCAGTTCAGGAAGGATCAGCTATGTCAGCACTGCTCCTGGGATAGTGACTTGTGTTAGTTCTTGTAGCCCACAGCAGCCAGCAGCAGTGCTTGGAGAGAAGTTTGCCATTGTGTTTGTAATAAAATAATGGGAGTGATACCATTTTATGGTTGGAGGTGTGTTAGCCTTTAGAGCTTTCAGGACTTCACATTTACTGCTAGTGCAAATAGTCCAGTGGACTGTGAGGAAAATATAGACAAGTTTTGGTGAAAGTTTTACAACATACTGGATGACAACATAACTCTTGTTTCGAAAGGTCTTTGAGGGAAATCGACCTACCAATTCCATTGTGTTTACAAAACTCAACCCATTCACTCTGGGAGCTATTATTGGTAAGTAAATAGATCTCTCATCTGTAAATGTTAAGATTTTTCTGATCAAGTTTACTGATAAATCTCTTTCTGCTTATAGCCATGTATGAGCACAAGATATTTGTTCAAGGAATCGTTTGGGATATTAACAGTTATGACCAGTGGGGGTAAGTTTCCTTGTTCTGTTTCTTGTATTTATTGACTGACAGTGCTTAATCTGACCTGATTTAGAGAAAAGACAACAAAAAAAGTGTCGGAGCAAATTACTATAGAATAGTTTGAAATGAAAACAGGTTTTCTGGGGATAACTCACTGTGTATCCTTATTCAGTCATGCACAATGACTTTGTAGATACAATTTTAGCTAAGGAACTCTGTTTAGTTGGATTTAGAAGAATACTACACTATAATAGTAGCTCTGAAAATTAGAAAGGAAAAATATTTTCCCTTATAGAAGGTGAAAAAAACTATTTTACCTCTAGAAACATTTAGTAAGCAGTTTGAATGGCATCTGTTAAGCCAAAGACTGACCACCTCTGAATTTTCCTGTACTGGAGAGACAAGAACATTCCTGGCACAGGTCTTCATCTGTGACTGAGGGTCATGGTGGAGCTCCACGTGCACAACAGCAGCTCCGAGTAGTTTGTCACTTAAAAATGGAAGATTTAATCAGGAGCCAATCAGATTCTTATTAATCTGTAGTAATATGAACTTACAACATACTGTAGGAAGGCTTAGGTCGAGGGATTGGGAAATAAGTAAGATTTTTCAGGTGCAGCCTGCCTGTGCTGTGAGGGCTAATTTTGAAGAGCACACTTGCTCTGTAGGGTATCAGTTTACACTAAGCTGTCCTCTTGAAAGCTGAGGGATACTCTCCGTGTGTGTGTGTGTTCTTAGAGCTGTGCTCTTTAACTAAGATATTGTAGTAGAACCTGAGAAGGAAAGACTGTCTAGTACAAGCTGTACTGCTTTAAGCTCTGAAATCAGGAGTGGGATAGGAGTAAGTAGAACTTACACTGCCACACATGAAAATCTAGAATGGCATCCAAAACTATGGAACGTGGGGACACTGCAGGACCAGCCTAGTTACTAGCAGCTGTTGGAATATCCCAGGCTCTTACCCTGTGAGGCTGGAACTCCTGGATAGCCCACTGTAGTGCTGGGGATGCTTCCAGGCCTGCCACTCAGCTGCTCTTCATTGTCTTGGTGCCACAAATTGGTGTTCTGAGCAGTGTCATCTTTAGCAGTGAGCTCAATGCCTTCTGCACTGGGGCAGGCTGCGTAACACAAGTGAATACTGAGGGGAAGAGACTCAGCTTACCTTTTAAAACAAGACTTTCTCTTTAGACCTCTGTAATTTGAGCTGTCTGTTCAGCTAAGCAGTTGTGAGAACTCCAGTTGTTTACGAATAGCACTGAGTTGAATACTTTGTCAGTAATTTGTGAGGGGAAAAGCATTGCAGTGTTCACTGGAAAGTTACTGGCACCTATTTTTAATGTCAATGGCTTATAGTAAGTAAGTAGTTAGCACTAATGTTGCTTTGTCCTTCTCCTGCTTTCATAAATGCAGAGTGGAGCTTGGAAAACAACTTGCCAAGAAAATTGAGCCTGAACTGGAGTCAGATGCTCCAGTGACATCTCATGATAGCTCAACAAATGGGCTCATCAATTTCATCAAAAAACACAGAGCCTGAAAGGAAACACTTGGAGGACATCGACAATCTCACCACCGAATACCCACATCTGTTGTAGTTGTGCTTTTTTAGCCACTTCTAACAAAAATAGCACTTTACAGATGTAGCTTCTTCACTTGTTGCAGTTAATCTTGTTGCGTCAAGTGTTCCAAATGAAAACTAGTTTTGTGAAACCCTGAGATTGTATAGTTGCTTTCTATTTTTGTGGCTGTTAATCTGTAAAGTGCAGCTGGTATATTCCTCAGTTCTTGCCCCTCAACTTCCTTAAAGATGATCACCTACTGATATTAGAAAATAAAAGGTATGATGGACGAGTAAAACTTCACTCTCTATCCTTGAAGTGCAGCCCTGAAAACATTTGCCTCACTCACTGTGTAAGGTCCTCCGAAGCCAAGTAAAGTAACTTTGTCTTTTTAGACTGGTTCTGCTGTAAGCTGGAAACTAGAATGTTTAAAGCATCAAATCTACAGCTGTAGGTTGTTCAGATTACATCATTTCATGCGTTTGAGCAAGTACAGTTTTTTTCCCTAGTGCTGCTGTGAAAATGAAAGTTTACTGTGATGTTTGGTAAAAGCTTTCATGTTTTGTCTGTAAGCTATGTGGACAGCTATGCAAAAAAGGAAGAAAATTCCCAGAAAGACAGTGATAGCAGTTTTCCAGAGTTTGTGAAGGAAATGCTTGGGATTGCTTGCAGAAGAAACGTATTTTTGGTATCCTAGAGGGGCAATTTCACATTCTTAACTCAGCATCACTGTCCAACAACAACAAAAAATAGAGAAACCTGTTTGTCAACAAGTTGTTTATCCTCTTTTGTCCTCTACTACTGTTAAGCCCTCTTTGCTAGCAGATGGCATGCTCTGGCTATTGTTCTGTAACACCTTTAATAAAGGTAAGACACAAGCATTGAAAGGAAACCGTGGTTCTCATGCCCCCCGCCCTCTGTGCCTACAGAGCTGGTACCTCTTACTGCCTGTCCTTGCGGGCTGGCTTTGCTGCTCCATGTCCCTGGGAGTCACGCTGACACCTTCCTCCTGCCTCAGCCCACGGCAGAGTGCGTTATGATCAGCCCCATCAGGCACTTTCTCGACATAAAACATGATCCTGGAGAGAGAACCCACTAGAGGAGAGCATCCTTTTCGCAGGAGGCTTTAAACCTCTCCTCCACCTGTGCACATCTGCCTGCCCCCCCTGCAGGGTCGGGGTGAGGGGTGTGTGTCCCTTCCTGAGGGAGCCGGTC
>VWZF01003287.1:557349-673841 GCA_013396755.1 Sclerurus mexicanus
ACAGAGACAGCATCAGTGTGACAGGGACAGCGTCGGTGTCACAGGGACAGTGTTAGTGTGACAGTGTCAGCATGACAGGGACAGTGTCAGTGTGACGGGGACAGTGTTGGTGTGAGAGTGTCAGTGTGACAGGGACAGTGTCGGTGTGACAGAGACAGCATCAGTGTGACAGGGACAGTGTCGGTGTCACAGGGACAGCATCAGTGTGACAGGGACAGTGTCGGTGTGGCAGTGTCAGTGAGACAGAGACAGCATCAGTGTGACAGGGACAGCGTCGGTGTCACAGAGACAGCATCAGTGTGACAGGGACAGTGTCAGTGTGACAGAGACAGCATCAGTGTGACAGGGACAGTGTCGGTGTCACAGAGACAGCATCAGTGTGACAGGGACAGTGCCGGTGTGCCCAGGGCTCGCCGTGCCTGCCCTGCCCTCCCAGCCCCGCGGCCCTGGCACTGCCCTGGCACACAGCACACCGCCTGCGGGGCACACCAGCACTCTGCGACTGTTTCCCGAGCTCCAGCGAATCGGTTTAAATCCTTCTGTTCAGTAGCAGTCACTTCCTGCAAGAATGAAACTGATTTCTTCATGAACTGTGCTCTGGTAGCGAGAGTCCCTCCCAGCCCGTTCCAGCTGTGATGGGCATGGCCGAGCTCTCCCAGGACACTGTTACAGGAGAGAATGAGAGGTAATCATGTGCCTGAAGTAAGCAGGAGCCTCTCAGACCCATAAAATGGCACACAATCCTGAATCCTACAATCCCTAATTCTCAGCCCAGTGCATTTGCTACAAGACACATTCCTCTTGAAGGCCTCTGGGGAGATGCTGTGTGGAGTCAGTGTAAGTCAGCTTCAGTCAGTGTAAGTAGTTAAATTGATGATATATGTATAAAAAATACAGTCTTTAACTTGCAATGCTAATTTGACTATATAGTCATAATAGCTTGTCAGCATCAAAATTAACCTATGAATGTATTTTAAGAGTTCTTGAGAAGATGATTACTGTATTCAAGGAAAAATTCTAATATTTTTAGGGAAAATTATGCTAAATTCATATTGTATTCCTACTGGACACGTACTTGATATAGACTCTGTGGGTTCGAATTTAAAGGAGGAATACGTTTGCATAGTAATTGATGCAAAAAAAGCATCTCCAAAAGCTCTGACTGTAGTGAAGACATCTTCCAGTCCTTCTGTTTAAAGAGAATTTGGCAGGATTATTCAATAGGTGATCCCTCTGGCCCAATTCACTGTGATCTGATCTGCTGGGGCTGTTCTGATTTCCAACTATCTTGCACTACATGCAGAGTTCTGCAGGCTCAGTAATGGTCACGGTGTGACTTAGGCCACTTGAGGGAAGGTGAGAAATAAAACTTCCCAAGCTACATCAAGAGCTTCTGTTGAACCTGTTGCTGTTCTGGAGGAACAAAAAGCACTTACAGATCTGCAGTGCTAGTGCTGAAATGGACAGGTCATGAATCTGTATAGATCAGTCAAATAAAAAGAAGAAAGCTTTGCCTCTTTCATTCTTTTATCTTTACCTTTCCTCAGGTGAAACATTTCTGTTTAGATGTTCTTGAAAATATTCTGCTTTGACAATTCCTGCTGTTACATTTTTTAAACAGAATCAGGTTTTGGAGAGTTAGGTAGACGATAATACCCGATAGAGTAGTCAAGTTGAGAGCGTTAAGAGTTTTTCATAAATCTGGTTTTGAGAAGTGTCAGAAGGACGTTGTCAGGGTGTGCATCTTGTCAGCTCCAGTGCAGATAAAAGTGAACTGGCTCACAGCCAACGTTAATGACAGTATTTTAGGGACTACAGGCTGTGGCAAACAGAAAGCACTTTGACTTCCAGAGGGAAGGGTTAAACAACTTGGATTAATGAAAATTCAGCAGAGAAGAGCATGTTTGTGGCTGCTATCTCATTCAGACTTTAATGCTAGGAACTGCATTGCTCTACCTTCTATGAGAGAGGCTTTTCAAGTTTTTGTTAATTCTGTGGTACATGAGATTGTCAAAATAGGTCAGATAAAAATTAGTCCTAAACCTAAATGTTTCCAGAGGGCTGATAATGTCCAGATAATTTTTTATTGTCTCCTTAATTTTTCCTTTGTCTTCCTTCTCACAGTTTTTTAACAGAAAAAAACCCATGACATCCCAATGTTCTTTTAAAACAACTGTTCCCAAACCAGGGAATGGGGGGATGTACAAACGGGGATGTACTTGAAAGTTCAAAAAAGTATACTCTCAAAAGTATTAGTAGTCAGGCTGTCATAGTCAGTCACTGGATTTTACTTGATGGTGGTTTCCCAAGTAGACACACTTTCAGGATTTCTCTAAACTCTCTTTTGAGATTTAGGCAGCATTTCCTCTAAGGAAATATTTTGAGCCCAGACCTGTGGAGCAGTGAGTGCCATGTGGAGAAGGCCCCCAGTGTGGCTGTCCCCGCTGAGCAGGGCAGTCCCAGGCTGTGAGGAATGAAAGGAGCTGGGGAGTGGCTGATCTTGCAGAGCCTGGAAGCAGGCAGGATTCAGCTGAGGTCAGAGCTGGATGTCAAGAAGCTGGCCTGAGACCATGCATCTGGAACACTCTCAAGTATGTGGCAGTTCCTAGAAAGGCTGAGCTCTGCCTTTCATCAGCAGCAACAGCCACAAGAGACAGGATCTGCCTGAAAGATCCCTCACACAGGATAAAAGCAGAGCATTTTGGTGGAGAGATTTTGAGTGCTAGTGAACTGTAAAAAATAACGAAATCTTGAGTAGCAATTCCAATAGTTTTTGGTTGAATATTCCTGTGGGGGTTTAGACTAACTAAAAATACCACTTTTGTCTTTGTAAGTTAGTAAAGTGGGTAACCGATGAACTTGACAAGTTCAGATCTGGAGTATGACTTCTCATAAAGATTTCAATTTACAGTTGGTTTAATTCTTAAATTTATTTGGGAACTCCTGGGTTAACTGAAAGGCCTTGCTGTGCTAGCAGAGCTACTCACTTCAGAACTTTTCCTGCAGGGTTTTGAAGACATGCATCCACAGCCACACCATTTTCGTCAGCTATCCTGTGCAGTTATGATTTTTTGCTCTTGATGCTTTATCTAATAGGTCTTTTTAATGTTTGCTTTGTTTTCCAAAACCCATTGTAGATGTCAACACACAGCAAAAGAGCAGTTGGCATAGCTTTGTGGCTGGATAGTCTGTGCTTTAGCAGCAGTTTTCTGGGCTGCTTAAGGAAATCAGAGTTAAAAAAGGTAGTACAGGGCAGGAGGACAGGACAAGAGGGGCCAACACTTTGCCCCCTTGCACCACGACAAGAGGCAATGGCGTCCAGTTATGCCAGGGGACATTTAGATTGGAAATTAGGGAAAAATTTCTTCACCAAAAGGATTATCAAATATTGCAATATGCTGCCCAGGACAGTGACGGAATCACCATCCCTGGAAGTGTTCAGAAAATGGGTAGATTGTGGTGCTTAGGGACATGGTTTGGTGGTGGATCTGGCAGCGTCAGGTTAATGGTTGGACTTGATGATCTTAGAGGTCTTTCCCAGCCTTAATGATTCGCAGATCATGTAGAGCCTCACTGAAGTTCTCACAAATATTTATCAGTGCTGGTCTTCAACACAGCCTTTTAACATGAATTACATGATTTTGAGCTCGATGAGTTATAATGATCTGTTGCCTAAGTCATGATCAATTCTTGGGTTATATACCTGCTGCCTGTGATCAGTCACAGTAGATTTTAGGATGACAAAGAGGTGAAAGAAAAATGAGTGCAGGCACTTCATCCACTCTAGTCTTAGAACTGTGAGCCTGGTATAAGGACTACTGGCCAAGGTCTATGTGTACCATCTTGGGTCAAATCCTGTTTAGTTGTATTTCCCCTGGATTGAGCCTTTACTGACGAGACTTACTCTCTTAAAATTCATAAGTAGGATTTCATGGACCAGCAGAAATGTCTCATTGACTTCAGTCGATGTTGGTCTGTGCCTTGAATTAGTAACTGCAGTCATGAGGGGGTTCAGGTGACCTGGATTACGTGGTGAAGATATTTTGGATTATTTCAACCTGGTTACAGATCTACCTCCGCATGGAATAAGAGTTAAAAACAAGACTCTGCACTAAGAGGCACGTGCACATGCAAGGACTTAGAGTGTCACCTACGGAGTCTTTCCAGCCTGGTCTCATAACTGTTTTCAGAGGTGAGCAGTATTCAGTAGTAACACCAATTTTGTGTGAAATGTGTACCTTTGGAGCTAAATTAAAGTTGTAGGAGAGGAATGGTGCTAACTATTGGATGTAGAGGAGATCCTAGAGTAGTGCTCTTCCTTGCTAAAAACATTTTGCCTTTGAATCAGTTTAAGCTGGAACAAAATTAATGTGGTGGTGTCCTTGAAATTGATGGTGTTTTTAAGAAAAACATATATAGATAGTTGAGATAGACGTATGGGTTTTACATATATAAAAATACATTAAACATGTTTTGCCCTTTAAAGCTTCCGAGATCTTCCTTGTGGGAGATACTGACATTCCCTTCATATTGGGTGGATTTACCACAAGGAAAGCTTGAGGGAACTTAAAAGTGTCCGGTTTTATTTAAAACCTTGGTGGTCTTTAACGGCTGCCCCACAGTTCCAGCCTGGCACAAACTTAAACAGAGCTCTTTGTTGCTCTTGAATGTGACATAATCCTTTCATCTGCTGTGCTGAATGAAGTATGCACATGGCTTTTTTGCTACCCCTGCTGGGCTGCCTTGTTACACCTTCAGAGCAAACCACCCCCAGTAAAAAAGCTTGGGCTCTGTCATCCACCCTAATGCCAATAAAAAACAGATAACTATGGCATCTTTTGGCTTTAAAATGCTGCCCCTCATTAAACTTGTGTGTTGAGGAAGGAAACGGCTTCCCGCATCATTGTTTCTTGCAGATACAGAGTACATTTTTTTGTTGTTTGCATGTTTGCTAATTTGAAGCTCTTTGAAGAATCCTACAGGGAGATCAAAGACAAAAGATTAGAACGTTTTTAATAAAGTGAAGAAGGATCAGGTTAGATCAAAGGGACAAGCTGACAGGAAATAAGTAGGTGCCGTTGTTGGCTGACACTTGCATGCTGTAGGGTGATTTCTGTGTTAATGTGAGGTCAGAAGGAGGATTGCTTTACATCTTATTGTCTCCAGACTTTGCTGACTGGGTGTGTCTTTGTACTTTGCTTTAATCTCAAAAATTAAACCCCATAAAGTCACAGTTTGGCTCAGCCACATGATTTTTTTAGTTATTTAACTTTGATTTTGAAATAAAAATAAAATTTGGAACGCACCAGCAGGGTATGGAGGTAATTAATTGGCCTGCAAGGGGATTCAGCTACAAGAATATTTGTTATCAGAGGCACTGGGCCTCAGTCACCACCAGTGACATTCCACTGACTTTAAGGGAATTAAGTCTTACCCCACTGTCCTAAGAGGAAATGTGCTTTCTTTACACATACCAAAGCCTTGCATGCTCACAGGCTGTACTGCTGGAGTTAAACCAGTACAGTGAAATTAATAGATCCCCTCCAGTTTATTATGCAGTTTTATTACTACAGAGCTGCTAATTGGGTAGAGTTCATTGCTGTGGGAGATTAAAGTGACAGCACTGACTGGGATAGGCTCACTGGCCTCCTCACCATCCCCAGTGTGCCGGTCGCAGTGGGTGCATGGTGGGCTTTGGCAGCCTGGTATATGTGTATCAGGAGTAAGGGGCCTTACAAAATACCCCTTTCTTCTAATAAGAAATCACCCTTCTGCCTGACGATCTAGCTAGAAGCTAATTTGAGGACAGTCCCAGGAAACCAAGTGGGTTTCTTTACTATATGATACGTGGCTGATTTTGTAGTTGCACAAAGCTTGATCTCTCCACGTGTTTCCACAGGTGTAGGAAACAAACAAGAGGTTTGTGTGTCTTTGTGTCCATTATCAGGAAACTCCCTGTGCCTGAAAGGATGTTCTCAGGGAAAGGTGCAGGACTGGGCCTTGTTCTGTTCCTCAAACATAAGTGCTGCTAGCATGGGCTCCACTAGGACACTGCAGTTCCTCCTCCAGCACTGGGGGCTCTGCTGCCCTCAGGCAGAACTGCACAGCGATGCTTTGGTACCTCACTGGACACACTGCAAGCAATAACTGGCTTTTTATCCAGTCATGGTAAATCAAATTAGCAGGTTTTGGTATGGCCTTAACAGAAAGAGCTGTGCTGAGCCTGCTGAGCTTCTTTTCTGTCTGAATGCTATACAGGTAATATTACAATACAGGTAATAATCATACTTCATTAGAGAAATGTATTTTAATTGTATTTTGTTATTTCTGTCTTGCAGTCGGTTATGTAAATGAGCCATCATTCTACAAAATGCCAGGAAAGTATTCTGTAAAATAAAGCTACCTAACTGTGTTGGGGCAGAGTAAAACAAATGGGAGGAGGTGTTTGTTCATAAACCAAGGAAAGTTTTGGGACACGTGATGACCGTGGGGGTGCAGTGCTGTTGAGCCAACAGCTGAGAGTGACATATGGGAAGAAGATAACCTGGTTTGCTTTTGAGCATTGTCTCATTTTTTGTAGTTGATCATACTCCATGGAGCCTACTGTGCTGCCAGGCTGTTAGTGTTTGTGATTGGTAGGCTCCAATTAAAATTGCTTTTAAGTCAGAGATGTGCAGCATTCAGACAGAAAAAAGACAAGGCTTCTCAAATACTCCAAGTGCTTCTGTGTGGCCATTGAAATAGCCGTGTCCTAGAGCCATCTACCTCTGTAACCACTTAATCCCTGTCGAGTCCCTTGCTAGACTTGGCTGCAGTGGGAAATATGCCCTGATATGCTTCTCTAAGCTTTCAGATTTAGAAGTGGCAGATCATTCTTTTTGAGATCTATCTGTCCCGTTAAAACTCTGGATTTTTGCCTAAATTTTAGGCATTGGATGGAGCTGTTCTTCTGAATAAAACACAGTCACTGGAAAGAGACTGATTGCAGAAAGGAGTAGTGATGGGGGAGCAGAAAGCTAGGAATCTTGGGGAGCTCCATAGTGGACAGGAATGTCTAAATCCTGCTAAAGTTGGGATACTAATGAGTCCACCTGGACAGAGGCTCCTGGATTATAGAGGTGCAGGAAAGAGTAGGCCATGTCCAAAACAGGAAAATCTGGAGTTGTAAATAGATTTAGTTAAATTTGTGTAATCTTGTAATATATACAACACCGTAAACCTACCGGCATTGCAGGAGACTGATAGGACTGGAATGTAGCAGAAATTCAAGGTACTCAAAGCAGTCAAACAGTATGAAAGGAAATGGAAGAAAAAGAGAATTCTTTAATGGACTTTGCAGAATGAAGCTTCACGATTCAGGGAGAGGTGCAAAGGGGGGAACGAGGATGTTGACGAAGTATTATGGTAACAGAAAATTCAGTGATGAAATGCAGAATTCCCTGAGGGAATCATAAATCAGCTTTAGTCTACAAGGTACGTTGGTTCCTAAATCAGCTGGAGTCTGGTACCTAAATAGCTTTGCAGTCTAGTCCCAGATGCTTTACTTTGGACTTTTCCCTTTAGGTTTCATGTGGTTTTAAATTTAACAGGGCACTCGTTCCCTTTGAACCAAAGCACGTTAATAGTGTCCTTAATGTATTTATAAAACAAAGAGTCTTGAAGGACAGCTTGGGATTTTTCAGGGTTCAGAAATGCTAAGTGTTTTAATATAAAGTAGAAAGCATTAAGGAAAGGTTGAAAAATGACAGGGAACACCAAGCTGAGACTGAATAACTTTGGAGATTTGGTTTATCCCATGCTTGAATCTTTAATGGGTCTTTCTGTGGTTCCTTAGATGTGGGGCTGCAGCGGCAGGGTACTTGGAGCAAATAAATATGATCCCAACAGAGACAGAGCAGTTTATTTGTGGATGAATACGTGGGTTATACGTGTGGATGAGGGTGGCAGGGCTGCAGCAGAGCCACCGGAGCACAGCCCGTGTCCACTAGGGGGTAATGCTGGGTGCCAAATGGGCTCCCTCTGCTCCCTGGGGCCTGGGAAGGCGATTTCCAACGCTAATGGATGAGGCGTCAGACTGGAGAATCTACGGGGTTTTCAAGGAAAGCAGAAGTTGGTAAAGGTGCCACTGGTGGCAGTGCACCAGAGCCTCCTATAGATGCGCCTTAGCCGGCGGTACACGTCTGTCATGTCCCTGTGTGAGTTTTGGGATGGTTTCTGAAGCTGTTGAGCATTAGCTCTGCAACAGCCACGTTCAGCACCTGCTGGCTTTAGTTATTTTAAAAATCTTCATCATAACAAATGATAGGTTTTGGTCCCAACGACACCCAGACCTGAGGGAGCGGCGGGGTGACAAAGTGCTGTCATGGGCATCAGTGGGAAGGTAAATTTGTCACTTGAGGTGGTTTGTGGGCAGAAAGCTGAGAGGCATTTAAAATTAACTCACTACAGCAAACTGTACACTTCTGTTTAACAGTGGATCGTGGTGTCCTGCACAGAAACAGTGTCGGGTTAGAAATTAACCCAGAAGCGGGAATTTGGGGAAGGAAGAATGTGATCATTTGATCTGGAATTTGGAGAAAACAATTTAAGAAAAATTTCAGTGAACCTCCTGACTGTAGAAATCAGTTACATTTCTATTCTTTTTCAAGAAGACAGAGCTTCCAGAAGCAAAATGTTTTGTGGATCAAACACTGGGTCTTTCAGGACTTCAACTGAGTAGCATTACTCCTTCCTGCAAAGTCTAGGAATGCCCACTGGAAAATTCCTGCTGAAACACAGGGCAGTTTCCTCTTATTTTCATTGGGCACTCTGTGAAACACGCTCGTATGTAGCAGAACAACAGATGCAGCAGGGCTCTGCCACAGTTCACTGGGAAGCTCTGGCCCTGGAGAGGTTGCAACCCCAACTTACACTGGGGTGGAAAATAAAAATTTTAGGATTGTTTTTACAGAATTTTCAGAAAATTCTGAAAAATGCGTTTGGGAATATCACCCTGAAAAAAGTCTAATTTTGAACTCGGTGTGAATATTTAAAAATGCAAAAGAAAATGTAGCTTTCAACTCACAATTATTAAAGTCCAGTGTCGCATTCTGGGTCATCTGGTCCACGCTTTGCTCAGGGAGTTCTCCATGTTAATCTGTAGCTTTCATTTGAGGTGGGCAGAGGATGGGAGTGAAGAGACATGAGTGTCGTATTTCCAAACATTTGTCCTACCCACAGGAAGGTCATGAGAAGCACAGAGGGACTGACACAATTCGAGGTGATGAGCAAAATTGCATGCTAGAGGTGAGGATACCCACTATGTCGTTACATTTCGGGGGAATTGGCTGGATTTTATTTTCCCCCACAGTTTGAGCTCAGTCTGGAGTCAAGCTGTGTGATTGCTGCTTTCATCATCTTGCCTTTTCTCTCTCAATCAGGTGTTTATCTCCCTTCAAGTGTCCATATAGTTCAAAGTACACTTAAGCCCCAGTATTAACTCTAGACTCAAAACAGAGCAGTAGTGTCACTGGTATAAATAAAGGCTTTGCAAGGACAATAGATATCACTGTATTAATGCTGGCAGTAGAGATTACTCATATTCTGTTTTGAAGTGAATTTTCTATTTCTGCAGAAGCAAACTACTAAATGCTTGCAATTTTTGTCTTTGCTAATTAGATTTCTTGTCAAGCTGTGCTATGTAACAATCTAATTATATTAAGTCCCTCATTGTAGCAAGAAACCAACATTAACAACACTAAAACTTGGGTTTCATGTTCTTGATCCTGCAATCTCACCCACAAAGGTGGCACTTTTGGTTGGCATAGAGCCCCCTAAGTATTTCCTTGCATTTCTTTGTGTGCACAGTGGCTTGGTTGGGCAGATCACTGCCCTGGTCAAGGACTGGATTTGCTGGGATTCACTTGGAGTAGGAAGCCTGTCTGTTAGAGCCTGCCAGGTCTACAACGTACCTGGCCCTGCTCACCAGCACACCAACTGCATTTTGACTCTAAAATATAGTTCATCTCATAATGACAGAATTTTTACTTTAAAAAACCCAAATCCCGGCTCTATACATTTTTTTTCCTTATCTGTATTTACTTCAGTCTCCTATTAGCTCTATTTGATATAATTGTCATTTGCTGATTTAAGCTGTTCTCTAATATCTTACGTTTGTGTGATGGGAAAAACAAATAATTTTTTAGCAAACCAGAATTATATTTCAGCACTCTTAAACTTCTCCCTCAAAAGTAAAACATTAACATTAGGTGAAATGAAGCACATCACCTAATATGCTAATTGTGGAGACAGATAATCATTAACTTCATTAAAGATCTTGAGAATGATTCAAGATTTTAGAAAACAAATTATAGTTTTTGTTTATATTTCTGTATTTTAAAAATACGTAAGTGCCTTGTGTATGGGATTTGAAAATAGACGCAACAGTCTCAGTTTTGTGAAGTTGTGTGCAGCTCTGACAAAACACAGGATTTAACTCTTTAGGATAAGTTTTTTGAAATACTTGTGCAGTTCTCTCCAGAAAATTTTAAATGAAACCTTACTGTTTTCAACTTGGGAAAAAAACTGGAGTTTTCATAGTTTAAAAAACCAGGATCAGCTGGCCATGGTCCTACGTAGGAGTCATTTCTGTCGGGCGGTGAGAACGGAGAAGCACAAATTTGGAGAAACGTTTGAGTCTTAGCAGGCATTTCTTCAGCACATCCTGTTCTGTGGTTTTTACTGGGTGTTGGCTCTCACTGCTCAGAGAGACAGTGGGGAACAAAACCTCCAAACTCAGCAACCTGCCCCAGGTCTCCCCTGGAGGAGCAGAGGGAGTAGGTGGTGTCTCAGCCCCAGCAGCTGCTTGCAGCTCCACTTTGTGTTTGCTTGAGGCATGAGAGGAAATTTTTGTAAGCCTCTAGCTAGGCTGTAACTTTGTCTTTCTAAAGCTCATGGAAAACTCACAAATACTCTGTTTAGAGCTTACCTTTGACTTCACTTGGAAGGAAAAGGAAGGAGTTTGGGGAAGCACTAAAAGGGTTGGGGGAACAAAATGAAAAAGCACAACACAGTGGCAGAGGTCTCCTCCTCTGCAGCACCTTGGTACCTGTGTCTGCCTTTGCCCACAGCCTCCTCTTTCAGAGAGGGGAGTTCTGCAGGGCCAGCTGCTCATCTTCTCAGGCCTAACAGGATCATAGGGAACGTCCTTTCAGGAATGTGGGCACATGTTTTAGACAATTTTGGCAGAATGGACATGACAAGGGTGCTTGTGTATGGACTTTAAACGGAATCAAAGTTTTCCTTTTATGAGAATGGGGGAAAAATTCAGAAAATTATGTGCAAATATAAGACAGAAAATAACATTTTGAAGCAAAACCTAAGCTGTAGGCTTTGCATACTTGGAGTTTGGAGTATATGCTGAAAAATAGGAAATTGCTTTGTTTCTTACATGGAATTTAGCAGGTTTTCACCTGTGCCTGAAGACTGCAGGTGTTATAATCTCTGGCCTCCAAGGGAAAACCTGTGCTTTTGACTGGGAAGTCGTATGTTTTATTTGTGCGTTTTGAAAGGCTGTAATAATACCAATGCATACATTTTTTACATGGAAGGGTATAGCAGTCTCTATGTGTACTGTGGAACAAAGGATTAGTTACTTCTTCTCCCCTTAATAAGTTGAGAGATAAATCACATATTCTCTTGTACTCTGTGTTTCCTGTCTTTTTGTAAAATGTTTGTTTTGTAGGTACATGTAATGTTTTAGTGTGCAGAAGGCAGATGAGAGGAGAGAAGTGACCATGAGGCATTGAAGGTTTTAGACATTAGACATGTCTCATTGCTCTGTGTAGTTGCATTACTACACAAAGAGAGATTATCTTGACATGTGCTGGTTTGATTTTAAATAGCACTAGGTGTTTCTTCAAAGGCAGTGTGATGTTAAATTGGAACTGGACTGAAGCAAACACAGGCTTTCTCCTTTGACAAGCTTATAGTCTCATTAGGGTAAATTACCCGGCACTGAGCTCCCTGTATGATTAGATGGTTATGGGATCCAGCCTAATTAGTTTAAAGTTGGCTTGGGTATCTCTGCACAACACTGTTGTTATTGCTCTGCTGCTGTGGAGACACAGTCTAAAGTCTTCATTTGAAACCCATTAGAGTCAAAGCAGCTCTTTCTGTTGGTTGAACGAGCTTTGCATGAGGCTGAAAACATGTCAAGAGTACAGTACAGCAAACAGAAAGCCTGGCAGCGTGGTGCAGGCCTGGCATGTGTGTGGGGATGCAGTGCTGGGAATGCAAGCACAGGGTGGCACGGCATGGGGACAGCAGGGTCCCCGCAGGGGGCAGGCCAGGGAGAAGGTGAAGGGGCTTGCGTATAATGGAAAAGCACAGTGAGGAGAGGGGGCCAAGCCAGAGCACCAGAGAGGTGAGAGAAGACTTGTGAGGAGTTTGGCCAGCGATGGGAGAGGCTTGGGTTTCGTCTGGAGCAGGACAGAAGGGCAGCCTGGCACGGCTGGAGCAGCACCCAGTGGGAAAGGGCTCAGGCAGCGCCTCTGGGAGAGGTGGGCGAGCACAGCAGGGCTGGCAGCTGCCCTACAGTGCACTGGAGAGCAGTCCAGGGAGGGAGGAGCTGGAGGGGAGTGGGCAGCACAACCCATCTGGTGCTTACATGTCAGAGTTCTCCCTTTGCCAGTGTGTGACATGATTTGCTGTGGCCGACATGCTCTGTAAAGAAATCCATGCTGGCAGCAGTGGGGGAGCTGCAGGTGAGCCCCAGGCACTGGAACAGAGAGTTGCTCCTCAGGCTGGTGGAGACATGAACACGCTAAGGAGTGATACACTTCTAAAAAAAAAATCTGAGAAAGCATAGCAAGCATATTTTAGGGCAGGATGGAATGTTTGCTCAATTAACTAGTCAAAACAGGATTTCTTTGTGTTTCTCACAGCACTGCAAAGGGAACTCCCTTTATGAGAATTAAATTCTTTGCCTGTATCTTCATTACTCAACATACACTGTCTTCAGGACCCTTTCTAGTGTTAGCTGATCCCACTCTCTGTAATGGATTAAAGAAACTGTTTTCTCCTGACCTGTCTGGATGCAGAAACAATAGGGTCAAAATTAGACAGCTTGCTCAAAACCCCTGGAGGACTTGCTATCCCAGTTAATGTCACAATGCTGTTCTGCTTGTGTAGGTAGAACCATAAGATTAGTAGAAATCATGTTTTCATCAAGCCTTGCCTGCTGCCACCATTATTTTTTATGTCTGAAAAGTCTGGAACGGTCTTCAGAACACCCACTTCATGTGTCTCTATAAACTGCAGGTTGCAGAACACATGACAAACTTCAAACCATTAACCTTATATAAAGATCAAAAGCTGTAAACTGTGTCCCACTGGAAGAGATCTGGAGTGAGAGCTTCATTCTGCTCTTAGATCCTCACATTAACATGGAACTTGTTAAGTGACATTCCCAGATTAACTGGAAAGCAAACTATGCACTACAGTACACAAGAAGACAAACCAATTATTGTCGTGTTCCCCAACAATATGATCAGAATTAAAAGTTTTGCCTAACTCTGTGCATCAAAGGTGTGCAATACCAGAAAGAGCATTAATACCCTGATTAAATCTAATCTTTGCTGCTTCAGGGAAAAGACATCAATTTTCCCTCTTCCACTGCAAGTCCTAAAAAGTTGTTTGTAAAAAGGAGAAAGATATACAGTTTCCCGGCTTATTTTGGGCAAGAGGGGTACAACACAAATATGGTGCAACAAACACAGTCTCCCCAACATTAAAAGAGCACATTCAAGTCAGACAACACCAAACTAAGCAGACCCTCAGCCTCTCACATGGTCCTTTGTGGGACTTGACATTGTCTCATAACTCTGAAACTTCTCTCCTTTTTTAAATTTCCTACTTGAATTGAGGATATCAGAACCGTGGCATTTGTTTCAGGGTTACACCAACAGAATATGCAGCAGGAATGTGTCGTCTCTGCTTTACCCAGTGTTTCCACGTAGCAACCTGGGCATGGGGAAGTCATTCTGGCCACGGTGTTTCATGAGGTGCTGAGGATGGCTCCTGCTTCCCCTGCAACCACCCCATCAAGGAGCCAGTTATGGCCTGTGGTTTTCAGCAATAATGCTCCCTTACATCTGACTACTTGCAGTGCACACAGCCAGGCTATCAAGCCACTGCTTTGTCCTGGAGCCCTGCTTTTAGTACTATTTACCATTCTCAAACGGATGTGGATTTAATATCCAAACAATTTTTGTGATTTTCTTCTGTTTATAGGTAAAAATACCAAAAAACATAGTGTCAAGAACCAACCTGTGCAATGGCATTAAAAATGCAGTTAATTAATGATGAGTCTCCATTTACAATTGTATTTGTGGACCCATCAATGAAGTGGCTGTGGACTGATGATCACCTCCGACATGCAAGAGACCCCAGGAGAATAAACACAGGTTTTCTCCAGAGAGGTCAGTGCCACAAAATGCAGCTCTCAGCTGCGTAACTGAGAGGACTTACTCTGGCCTCCTCACTGCCTCGCTGTAGAGAACAGCAGCTCTTCCAGCAGGTGCAGGGCCAAGGCTGGGAAGCCCTAAAGACCTCAGCCTTTAGGTGCCTGTGGTATGACCACACTGAGTTGCTGCTTTGCTAGCCTCTGATAAACAATGTAATCCCTTTATACTGCGTTTTACCCTCGTGTTTCCATGTGCCATAGAGCTGAAAGTAGGCAGAAAAAAGTATGGGATGATGCAGTGCCTACATATGAATTTCTCTGGTAGCCATCTCTTGTAATCTGAGCTTCTCAGAAGTGAGGTTGTGGCCTCGTTCCTGCTGTACTGTAAAGAACAGGATGCCCAGGAGATGGGAGGCTGAGCCAGAGGGGATCCCGAGGCTGAAGGCTGACTGCTGAAGTTACATACTTGCAGCCTGTAAGCATTCTTACATACGGTTATATGTAGTTCTGCCACGTCTCTAAAACAATTAAGTGACTGCTGACTAGAGCCAAGGCTGGTTTGCCTTTGATGCCACGGGAAGCTGTGAGCCTGAGTGGTGGCTGCTGCCTGCCAAGGTGGCAGCATTGTTGCTGTAGCGACTACACATTAGTAGAGAAACAAACATTTTTGGTGTCGCTGTTGTCTGCAAAGTAGATTCCCTTGTTTGCCTTGGTTTTGGTGCTTTGGTTTGGGTTTTTTTCCCAACAATGCGGCTTTTCACTTTAATTGATGGAAACATGGGTGCTTTTGCTAGCAGCAAGTGAAGAAACTGTAGCATGAAGTATGATAAAAACTGATAGACAAACGTTGTTGATCCTTCTCTCTACTAAACATGGTACATGCAAACAGAAATATAACCTTGCAGAGCTTCATTCATTCAAAAGTGAGTGAAATCCCTAAAGTCCATTAGCTGTATCATGGGAAATCTGTAAGCCTTCACTTGTTCTTCGGTTCACAAAAACACCATTCTAATAATACTGCCTTGAAGATGTAAAAAAAAACCCCAACCCTTATTAAGGTCTTGCTTTTGCATTCACCTCCAAATTTTAGACATAATTTCACTAATTGGTAGCTCTTAGTTGTGGACACTTGACAGTTCCTCTATGTGTTGCTCAAGAAATAAATAGTTTCTTTGTTTTGGTAGGACCTTTGGACTAACCTGAGCTTGAAGATTTTTTTACTTGTTTTAATATATTTTAACTTCTTTCTGGTTTGCATTCCTTCTGATGCTGCCCTGGCTACCTTTATAAACATCTGAACAGTTACTCTGTTTTCAGATACAAAGAACAATAGCACCTCAAGCGCAGTGAAAATACCAAATATTGATCTGTCCCTTGAATGCCAGAAAAGCTCAGCAGGAGGCATACAAAACATTTCTGAAAAATGATAGCTTATCACCTGCAGACCTGGAGATTGCTGTCTGTTATTACAAAGACTTGCTGGGGGGCTCCAGTGACCTCCAGCCTTCAGCTATTTGTGTCTCTTCCAAGGCCAAGAGAAAAAAATCTCAACCCTCTCCACAATGTTTGCATTCACCTCGTTTCCCGTGTCTTTCACCTGAGTTATGGAGGTGCCCAGGAACGCACCAGCCCCAGCGGTGCAGCAGCATCAGGACTTCGCAGCAGGGGTGGAACCTGAAGCGTGAGCTGCTTTCAGAGCAGAGATTTGGCTGGCTTGTTTACACCCTTGCTATATCCCTATCACTTAATCAAGTGGGGCGGGTTTTGGTGATGTGACTCTTGCTATATAATGTTACTGGATTCCTGTTTAAAAATCAAGCTGCACCTTAATGCTAATTTGCACTCTGCTCTCTGATGTGGTAATTGTTTCCCTGTTAAAAACATGCTTGTGTTACCCTGGGGGTACCAGAAATGTTAATGCTGCTTTTCCAGTCAAATTTGGCCCCATGGGGACAGGGAGGGTTTCTGTTTGCTCCCCCCGGCTTGTGGGGTGGCAGTGGCCATGCACCACTGCTGAGGGGCACTCGGAGAGCCACTGGGATCTCCAGAGTCATCCTTCCTGGAGAAACAGAGACTACTTCTATTTGGCCTTTGCTTTTTCTTTCGGACAGATCACGTGTGGTCTCAGCAGCCAATTTCCCCAGTTCCTGGGGTTCTGCCCCCAGTGCTTCCCAGAGGGACAGCGGGTCTGGGCTAATGGTCTCTCAGCAGAGAATGGGAAGTGTGGGGTTTGAGCGAATGACTAAGGAGAATTTGAACCCTGAGCCTGCAGTGCAAGGTGAAAGAAAAAGTGGTGTGTGAATGGTGAACCTGCCATATAATGAAGTGTGCTTGAGAACACCCCCACCACCCAGCCCCCTGTGCTTGCAGGACTCTGCTCTGAAGGGCAGTGTCCCTGTGTGTTGTGGGAACAGCTGGGGCATCACTTTTTGTGGTGTCCCACAGCTTTTGTGCCTGCCTTTATTGTGGCCATGAGGGAGTAGTGAGTGAGAGTATCAGTTCCCCCTGTTACCATCCCAACTCTGCGTGGTAACTGCTGGAGCAGCTCAGCAGACATTAAATTCAGCTGGAATGGCTGACTGAGAGGTTTGTATGAGCACATGGTGGTGTTCAATTTAACAGCTGCATGTTGAAAGTATGCCTGCCCCTTCTCCCATTCATAGCAAAAGTGGTGATGCTGGTAGGTCTTCCTTATTTTCTGCAGAGAAAATTGGTAGAAGGCAGTATTTGGGATGGGGTGGGCTCAGCTCTCTGCTTGGTAGGGGAAGCCTGCCTGATGAACAGAGAGAGAAACAAGAGCTGAGCACAGCTGAGCTGAGTTTCTGTACCTGCTAGTGAAACTGAAACATACCAACACAGAGGGCAGGTTTGAATGAGTAAAATGATTTGTCTCTGTGCATGGCGTAAATCCACATAAAATTACTATTTTTAGAATTCCAAGGTTCAAAAAGCTCTGTATCAATGTATATCACATAGTAAATATCTTTCAATCCAGTTGATTTTTTATGGTCCAGTTAGAGCTAGGTGTGCTCTAACTACTTTCACATTCAAGGTGGTACCTCTGTCCTCTTGCCTTTAGTACAGAATTAGGTATCTTGTGGTCCTTTGAAAATGTCACATCAGTTACCATCACAACTGGGTCATGTTCTTCTGGTTTGGCTTACTCAGTCATTTCAGTGCACTCACTGTGTGTACCTCTGGTGTTCTCAGGACTTTGCTACCATTTCACTCCAGTTCTTACTCTGAATTAGCCATCCATGTCAAACATGGGGTCATATGCACCCTACTGTGACCCACAAATAATGAATGTAACACCAAAGCTGAGCTTATCCCAGTATGATCAGTCTGCCACTGAAAAAAGGTGGTTTTTTTTTCAAATTATGGAAATAAAACCCAAATGAACCAATGCTGAGAGCATCAAATCTGTCTCTTTTACTTTTTAAACACAAAAATTCCATTTTCCCCTGTGGTGGTTACTAACACCTGAGATAATTTAATTTAACTCTTAGTTTCATGTCTTGTAACTTGTTTTGTCTCCTATCTAAAAATGACCGGTCCTCGTGGAAATTGCTGTGAGAATTAAAATTTAATTTTTTTTCCTTCTGTTTTACAACAGAGGGAGCTCTAAAGAAGCTTATCTTTCCATGAAAAGAGTAAACAGGCTGCATCTTCAGAGCGGACTAGTCCCAGTGAGCTGCGGTGACAGCGATGTGAGGTGTTCCCATGTGCAAGAGCAGAGCAGTGGGATGCTCCCAGTGCCAGCGGGAAGGTGGGATCACCACCACTGTGCCTGGCAGTGTCTCATGGAGCCGTGTGCTTCCCTGTGTACAAAATGCACTCCAAAGGGCTTTCAGACCTTAAAGATGTATTAGGAGCCAGGCTGGTACTGAGCGAGTGTGTGTGTTAGAAACTGGGCCTGGTTTTATCAAAACCATCTGGGGACTTAATATCTGGCAGGGACCTGTGGATTTTTTAAACTCTATTTGTATGCAGTACCTGGAAACACAAGACCAAGTTCTTCCAAAAATCATTTTGATATACACTTTTGGGAGCAAAAAGGCTCCCAAACATTTTAAAAAATAATAGCTTTTTTGCCGTTACAATGCAAGTATGAGTTTGGCTGTGTTGCTAATGCTTTTCCAAAGGGCTTCTTTTACCAAACACACAGAAAAACAGATTTGAGAAAAAATGAGAAATGCCATCCAGCCTTGCTGCAGCATCGATGGTTAGAAGCAGCAGGGTGTTGTTTATGGACTCAGTAACCTCTGTTCTCATAAGATCATCTTTGCTCTAGTCCTTGAACCGAAGCTTTTTATTAGCAATCACATATTCATTGTCTTTCAGAGACTGTTGCATTAAAATGAAATCACTCTTTTTCTAAAAGATAGAAACCTAACCCCCCTGGTCCTTTGCCTGTTGACAAGTACTCTTTAAAGCATAACATGGTGCAGCAATCTGTACATCCTGCTGACATACTAGAAATTATGTTCATACCAGAAATCTTCCTCTGGACTTAAATGACAAACAAAGACTAAATACTAAATTTTTCTTCTTGTAAGTCTTCACCTCTTGGTTAGGGTGATGCTTATTTTCTGGGGTTTTTCAGTCTGCCAGCTCTTGGCACAGTGGACACTGATGGTAGATGTTTGTCAGCTGAAAGGTGGCCATACATTAACATAAAGAATTTCAGCTGTGACCAACTCAGCTTTCTGTTTTTGGCCTGCACAGCTCTGGAGCATTTTAAAATACAGTCTGCTTTGTATATTGAATCATATGATTAAAGAATGCAAACTTCTATATTATTCCACTGAATTCAAGTTCTCCCCCCACAATGGTGACTGTAGAAGGCTTTTATTGTTCTCTTCAAGTCAGGCCCTATGCAAGCAAAGGTCAGGCTGCAGACATAACTGTACTAACAAAAACACTTGCTAGTAGAGGTTGTTTTGCTTGTAAACTGATACAAGGTAGGTTGGTTTAAAAGCAAACAGTATTTTTTTACTCAGGATAAACTGATGTTTTGCCCATTGTACCTGCAAACTTCAGGAATGAGCCTTGTTTTGGAAAGAGGAATTTTGTGAGTGCCTGCTTCAAAGTTTGAGGAGTGTTTGTACCTGTGCAGTGGCAGCTCCAGAGCCGTGCTGAACCTGACACCTCACGAGCAGGAACAGCAGGAAGGCTCTCTGTGATCCTTTTCTGACTGCCTATAATTATAAAAGTTTAGTGTCAGGGAAGACTTGGATCACCACTGCTTGGAGTCTGTTGACATTGTCTTAGGTAATTCAATACATTTTGTCCTTAAAATCTTGGTGGGCTCTTTAGTTCTCACATACAATCAAAACCCCCCAAACTTTTCTTGGTAGAGGGGCCGTAGTTAAACGACAGAAAACGTGCACTGGAAGCGGGGCAGTGTCTGCAGCCAACGTGAACAGTTCAGAAAGGAGCGAGTCCTGCCCAGGCAGGAGGAGGAAAAGCGAACGGGAGAGGTGGGTTCGGGGCAGGAGGGCAGCACTGCCTCTCACGCCACTCTCATCCTCTGCTCTGCTTGCAGGAAAGCTCTCACTGCGAGATGTAGGTATGGGGGAACCTGAGACTCCCAGGTTTATCCTGAGGAAAGGCTTAGCCAGGAAAGGTTTTTGAGTGCCAGCTAATAAGCTGCTGACTGTGACATGCGACATGCGCTACATGTTTTAAAGTCACTCCCTTATTGTGCTCAACAGTTAAATAACACAGAGTTGTTAAGCGAAGAGCAGCGGTACAAAACCTTAAAGGAGAGAATCATTTCAAGTAGGTCTACGGGTGTCAGTGTGACTCTGAAAACTGGTACCTGTCCTGGAGCAGTGCACTCCCTGTAGGGTCATTTGTATCATTTATAGTGACTATTCCATTCTCATAGCCACAAGCCTATCGGCACTCTGTCAGACAATATTTTTGAAAACACATAATAATAAACCCCAGTTGGCAAGCAATCTCTTCTTTTAACTTGTAAAGCTATTTCTTTTCAAGACCACAACAATGTAGAGCTTTGCAGAAATGTCAGGTTTGAACAAAGTCCGTGTTCTTTGAACAAAAAACCTCCTTCAACACGAGAAAATAGGAGTAGGCAGAAATATCTTCCAAGTAGCATGTTTCAGATTTCAGTTTGCTGCCAGGGGCAAATGGCAGTACAAGGCTGGTCCCTGATTTTGGCTGGTTTGCATCACCTGAGCATTGCCTCCCTCTCTCCCTCCCTGTGCTCAGGCAGTGCCAGCCTAGGGCTGTGCTGGAGGAGACATTTTCCTTAGCATGACCTGAGAATAAAACCTGGCTTGTTCTCCGTGTTGCTTTTTTTCTCGTAGATGTTTGAGAGTATGGTTGTGGGTTTTGTAAGAGTCAAGGTGTAGCTGCTGGCTTTCTCCAACACTGCCACGTGTTTGTGGAGCACAGGCCCTTGCAAAGGGTGATTATGCAGGAGAACACAACTGAACTTTGCATATGTGAACTAAGGTAACAAAAACTAGTGGTTTGTTTGGTTTTTAACTGAGGCTGATATTCACCATATATCTTTCATATTCAAATATTAATGTTGTCTTTATTTTTTAACTGTTACTAGCTAATCCTATTTATTTTTGCCCACAATACCCATGAATGTCAGTTGGCCAAATTCTTCTTTGACAGATTTGCTCTTTAACATGAACATATACCTAATTTAAAGTATACAGTGCAATCCCTTCAGCGTAATTGATAAACTCTTGTTCATATTTGTTGCACCAGTCACATAGCTTTCAAAAAATCAGCCAGTTGGTATGCAATACAAATGTAAAAGCTATCCTGCTTAAACACTCTTCCCAAGAGCAGCACGGTTGTGGTGATGATGGGAGCAGGAGAGGAGGAGGAGAGGGCTCTATGACTGTGGGCTTGCAGCAGTGCATTTCAGGCCGGTGACCAAGGGCCGGTGACGATATACTGTATTCCAGCTCTGATACAGGGTGGCTGTGTGACCCTGCTCAGGCTGACATGAAAAGAAGCTGAGAAGTCTTTTTGAGGCTTTTCTCCCTTTGCTTAGGAGGCACATTTAAGCTTAGTTCCCTGCCTGAGCTACACTGTGTGTGTGCCTGTACCTGGCTGACCCCAACCGTGCCTTGGCTTCCTGGCTTGAGCTTGGACTCGCCTCATCACTGCAGACTTGTCTGGTGAGTGCAGGAGTGTGGCTGACCCTGGTCAGTGCTCCTGGAGCTGCTCTGCTTGCTCAGGGGCTGTGGGTCTGCGTTGTCTGTTTGCCTTGCTTTGCCCCTGGATCCCAGGTCGCTTCCCTGGGCAGAGGTCTTGCTGCTCCCGGGTATGTGTTGGGAGTTTTCTCCCCTCTTTTGAGAAAAAATTGCTGTCCTGTTGGTCTGAGTGTTCATGAGAATGAATAAATTTGCTTGGGAGGAGGGACTTGTGGAAATATGTGAGCTGGCATTATTCTGATGTGGTAATTAAAAAAATTAACTGTACTGATCTGTGTTCACGAATGGTGCTTTATGTCAACAGGGTGACTGGTGTGTGTTTTGATGATGTTAAAGAATAAAAAGCAGGTATGTAACTACTGGTTGCACTGTAAATTCTACAGACAAGAGGCTAGAGCTGCTTTATTATGTAAAAGAAGGAGACCATATCAGATGTTATAATTTTTGTTGATTTAGTGAGTTGAAAATTCAGAGCTGAAAAAGGACAAATAGGCACTGGTAAAATATTTCTGCTGCGGGTTTCCTAACTGAGCAATGTTACACTTATTCAGTTGCTTTCCATCATGCCTACAGCACATCACCCTCAGCTCTGCAAGTAAAGGAGCTAATGCTGCCCATGCCCATGGGAGGCCTTAACCAGGCTCATGTCTGCTGTGTTTCTGATTTTAAAAAGAATAATAGAATATCAAGACGGTAATGAGAATATTTTGCAAGTTCAAAAATAATTTGTTAAATCTTGAGGAATAACACAGTGCTTACTCTCCCCTCAATACAGCTCATGGCTTGATAGCAGGTGACTTACTCTCTCATGAGAAGGAATTCTGCAATGAAACGGTACTTTGACGGTAAAACCCTCAGGCTTTGGGACCAAGATCTTTCTCTGGCTTGCTGCTTGTGGTAGCTTTGTTGGCAGAGTAGGACAGAGGAAATAAAAATGCCCCGGTGCGTGCCAAGCTGGAGCCTGGCAGAGCTGCTCTGTGCCCCTCTGCACGTGCTGCCTCTGGAGCTTCCCCCGGCTCCCCGGAGCTGCCTGCTGCTGAGGGGGGACACAGGCACCCGTGCTCTCCTCGTCCCCAGGGCACAGTGCTCGGGCCAGGGCCCCGGGGAGGGTGTCTGGGCCCCACACCCACAGTCCGAGGTGGGGGATCCCAGCCTAATTCATCAGTTGAGCCTTAGCTGAAGCAGATGCTGCTCGTGCTCTGTGCTGGCTATCGCCCCTCCCGGCTGGCCCTGAGCCACTCCTGCCACCTGCTCTCTCCTGCTGGATGGACATCCTTTCTCCAAACCTGCTCCTCTGCTCTGCCTGGCAGCTCTGAGACTAAGCTAGTGGAGGACTTGGAGGGGCTCTCGGGTGCTGCTGTGCCTCAGTGCTGGTTGTGGATGTGGGGCCAGCCCAGGAGCAGCCCTCACCCTGCACCAGGCTGTGCCTCGCCTGCAGAAACCCTCGTGCTCTGAGGATTGAGGCAGCCAGCACACGAGACAGTTACAGGAGCTCAGGAAATAGCTACAGTGGGCATAATAATTAATAGATATACTGTATTGGTGGCTGCTCTTGATTTTCAGCTTTGACAGGTCATTATTAAAGGACCAGACATGTTTTAGAAATGGTGAGTGTAAACATTACTTCATCTCTTTGCTATGAGTACTTGCTGGAGCTCTGCTCCCTCTTCTTTTTATTTTTTCTTTTTCCTTAAGAAAAGAGGAATGTTTTCTCTTTGTGAATAGGTGTAAAGTACTAGCTTGTGCCAAGATGCCTGGTATTTGGCCTCCTCACATGCTTGCAGAACAGGGGCTGCATGTAAAGCAGGAGGAGTGTAGAGGGTTGGGACAATGGATAATGGGGAGTAATTGAAAGATTAAAAAGAAATCTCAGACATTGCAGGGAGACAAAGATTATAATGAAAATAAAGGTATAAGGGCAAAACTTCATAGGGCAAGAGAAGCATTGCTTTTTTGTTGAGGAACAAACACAATCATGCAGCTTTTCTTTGTTTCTTGGCATGTGTGTACTTTTAGCATAACAGGAGCATTGTGGTGGAGGTTTTTAGTAAGAACTTAGGTTAAAGTAAAAATCTGTAGTGCTCCTGTACTGTTCTTCCTGTCCTCTTCATCCTTCTCTTCCCATTTTTTAATTCTCCACACGCAGATGATGGAGGGAAAAAGCTGATGACACCTATGTGGTTTCCATCTATCTGTATCAATCTCCTCATTTGAATTATTATTTGAAACCCAAAGGACTCTTTTCTAAATAGCTCAGACTCGAGGCCAGTTTGAAATGTCACGTTAAGCAAGTGAACAAACTCTCCTCTGTTTTGTAGCTTTCTTCAGTAAAGAGCTGTTCTCGTTTGCCCGCTGCCGTGTGATGTGCTGCGTGCCTTGGTGGGGCTGAACAGCCACGGCCTGGCGAGAGCTCGGGTCAGCCGGAGCTCAGGCACTGCCCACCGGGGCAGGACAGGGAGGCAGGAGCAGGTCAGTGCCCTGGCTGCAGAGCAGAGTCAGTCAAGCCTTGCTGTGGAGCAAGCGCAACCCACCCCCGTGATTTGTTTGGTGGAAGGGGTCTGGTTGCCTAAGGAGTGGGGAAGGACAGCTCGGTGGGTCACCAGCTGCAGATCCTGAGAACCTGCAAAAGCACTGAAGGGGGGACGTCATCTCTGCGCAGACAGAGCACTGGTGCTAAGGGACCTCTGGCCACCTCTGACACCGCAAATGTACTTCGAAGGAAGCTCAGCTGATTAACAAGTCCTAAATAGAAAACCATCTTCAGAATTCTTGACTTTTGTAATAATTCTTGATAGAATTCTCCCCCCGCCACAAATGAGCATTAGCAAAACTTTCCAGGAGAATAAGTCATCTCTTACTTCAGAAACACTAATGATTGTTTAAAATACCTCACTTTTAAAGGTCTTTCTCTACTATTGAACACTCTATTACCCCACTTCTTAGGCAGAACGTGTATCAGTATGTCATATTAGATTTTGTCCCAGTGCAATAGACTTCACAGCTATTTTAAATAAAAATTAGTACACATATAAACAAATAAAATTACTCTCATGTGTAGCTGAACAAGGCAGTGTTTACATTTTATTTTGCATAAAAATTATTAAACTTCTAAAACCTTGGGAGTTTTTCTTGAAGTAATTATATGCCTAACCTCGGAACCTAAAAGAAATAATTACTTAAACTACTGTAATGTAATACGCGTCGTGCTGTACCACTGAACACTTTGTGTTACAGGAAAAAAGTGCTGCAACACTGAAATCCCAAATTTTCACTGAGAACATTTGTAGGAACTTAGAAAATAATTTTTACTTCCTACTGAAAGCAACCCTCAGATTTATTTATTTGCAAAATAGAAACCCAAGTTTTATGTAGCTGCATTAGTAAGTACAATAATGATGTTTTTAGAAGAAATTCCTGCCTCGTATGAAGGCTTAGAGAAGGCTCCAGGGAGACCTTATGTGACCTTACAATACGTAAACAGGGCTTACAAGAAAGGCGGGGAGAGGCTTTTTAGAGCGTCTGTAGGGACTGAACAAGGAGTAATTGTTTTAAACAAAAATAGAGTCACTGCAGACTAGATACAAGGAAGAAATGTTTCCCGAGGAAGGTGGTGAAACACCCGAACAGGTTTCCCAGAGAGGTGGTGGCTGGGCCATCCCTGGGGACATTGAGGGTCGGGTTGGACGGGCTCTGAGACACCTGATCTCATTGAAGGTGGCCCTGCTCATTGCAGGGGGGCTGGACTGGATGATCCTCAAAGGTCCCTTCCAAACCATTCTATGATTCTAAGAGTTAGTTTCGGAAATTGGGATGAGTTTCCCAAAAAATCTATAACCCTGGTTTTGGATTTTTCGTGTATGAATATTTGGCCTTTTGGGATAGGAACTGGGGACTGGCTGGTGTCCAGTTGTCACTGGGTTGTGTTATTTTTATATATTTTAAATAGTCAGTCACTAGTGGGATGCAGACCGGGACACACCTCCATGCCCATGAAGGTTCATTATGCTGCTGCTGTTCCCTGCTCCTCTGGTTAACCCTGCTGGGGCCTTCTCCCCTCTCAGCGTGTGGGCAGGGGGTGTGTGAGGAAGGGAACGAGGCATTGCCAGCAAGTGCTTTCCCAGCACGGTCCAGTGTGGAGCGGCTGCCCCCAGCCTCACACACACCAACACGCCGCCTCCCCTCACTGGGCAGGGGAGCACCACAAGATTGGCTCCTGGGGGTGGGAATGGCAGAGAAATCATTTTTTCAGAGATCTGCTGGTCCGACCGAGATCTATCACTCTTCAGTAGACTGCTGAGAAAAGGCCAGCGTGGTGATGGCGGGCTGAGCCGGCAGCAGGAAGGGGAGCTCGTGGCTCGCTTGCCTCCATGGGATTCTTTGAAGATATTGCTGCTCAGAACACGAGAGGGACAAACTGTAAAGATGGGACCCGATGCTTGCAAAGCGGGTCTAAAAATGATGGTGTGCTTCGTCTGTGTCTCAAGACTCTGCCCGTTTTAAATGCCTCTTTTAAAGCCATTTGCATTTCTCTGCATTTACAAAGTACAGCCCCAGCCAGTGCTGTAAGCATCATTGCTGAGACCTCATAAAAATTAATTATGTGATGTCCCACGAGCGAGTTTTTCCAGATTAATAGTGACAAATACTGCCAGGAAATTGGGCCTGATAGCAGAGCATGAATTTGCAACAGTACATAGTCATTTGAATACTTCACCCGTAGGAATCACTTAAATTCCTTTTTGTATTTGTATCAACCATAAAGTAATGCAGGCACAGGAATGAGAGATGAAAATTCTACTTGGAGGAATGGATGGTCCAGATTTGCGTGTCTGAGTGAAGAGATCAGCTTCAGCTTGTCCTCTGGAGGACCTGGGAGTGTAGAAGCTGCGACTCTGTAGTGCCATCCCTTGCTGCTCTGTGGGGTCCGTCAGCAACACTCCAGGGGCTTCACATGCTGCCCGTGGCAAGGGGGCCAGGCCCCAGGGCAGCACCAGCCCCGTGTGCCGGCCTTGCTGGAGCCCCGCAGACCTGGCTGGTTTGACCTGGTAGGGTCAGGGGATTCCTTTGCGTAGCACGTTCCACCCTCCATAGCCCTGAACGGAAGGACAGCCCAGTGGGGCCAGGAGGAGGGGGCAGTACCCTGCCTCTGCTTCCCCGAAGACTTGTTTCTAACCTCGCAGCATCGAGAGGATCCGGACCGAGTGGCAGTGCCTGGCGCACAGCGGGCCCTTCGCCGTTCACCAGGGAGAGGGGACATGTGGCCCCGGTAGTGACCGGGGCCAGCTCTGGCGCCTGTGTGAACACGGCATTGAGGTTACCATTTGTGGTTACGGCCGTGCGGACTCGGTCGGGTGGCAGAGCTGGGGAACAGCAGCGCGTAGAACAGCTCGTGGCATTCAGGTGGCTCTGGTGGCCCCAGGGCTGGGCAGCCACCTGAAGGTGGAGGACCTCCAGGGCTCCGGAGGGAGCAAGGGGGCCTGCTTGGCAGCTGGAGCAACCAAAACGTGTGTTTGCTCCTGAAAAATATGTGGGAACCTCTAGGCTGTGATGATGGGAGAGGGGAAAGAGCTGAATTAATAAAACTGCTTCATCATCACACGTCAGAAGAGAGGAAAAAATGATGGAGAAAATGAGGACAGGGATCTATATTTCAGGTTTCCAGTGGACAATTCCACTGGTACAGACTGGTCACTTCCTTTACAGCTGTGGGTTTGAGAAGGTCCAGCAGGGGCATTTTGTTGGGGTTTTTTTTAGACTTGCTTGGCATTAATTAGTCTTTTTCTGAAGAAATAATGCCGGAAACAGATTTTTTTGCCGTTGCTTTATCAGTCCCCTCATAACTTCTAAATTTTGGGCCAACTTCTAACCAAATTTGGTTGTTCTTAAAGTGATGTGAAAATAGCTGGGGAGAAACTGGAAGGGAACTATAACTTTTTCTGAGGGAAAAACTGTATTCATTAGAGAATCCTCGGAGGATTTCAATCTTGGGACATAAAATCTATGAGAAATAATACTTTATTTTGCTGCTCAAAGAACAAGTTGTGTTAACGTCTTAACAAGATCTTAAAAAGATTACATTTAAAGCGAGCTGTCTCTAATTTTTAGGCTATTAATCCCTTGTGCTACAAATGTTTATGTGCAAGCCTAGTCTTGGCAGATCATTAGGCTCATTAATTTCTTTAAAGCTATTCCCCACTAAGCCCGTGCATAAATACTTGCAGTATCAGGTCTTTGCTGAAACTAAATAAATGCTAGAAAGAGCTCTTTACTGTGGCTCCAATGCCATGTTTTCAGTGATGGTGTATCGTATCCTCCAGGATATTTTTTAAAATTTATTTATTTTTTTAATTGAAAGTCAAAAATGGTACCATTCAGCTTGCTCATGATACAGAGATGTGAGGCTTACTGACCCTCTGCTCCAGCATAGTATAGCTGGGAAAAGCAAACTCTGTACAAATTAGATAAAGAAATTTGATTTTTATGAATTATGGTGGTAGGAAAATGCCTGCGAAGTGCAATTCCGTTTACACAGTTTAAAAAACATGATCAATGTTCTATGGCTATTTACACAAGGGATGGAAGCTGAATCAAATGTTAAAAAAAAGGCAACACAGTTGCTCTTGATTATTTAGAAAATATGAAAAAATACTACACTGATGTCAGACTGGCACTGTTTTCAAGACTTAAAATTAGCCTTGAACAGTCTGTTCTGGGAGCCCGTGGGTTTGGTACATTCTTTTTCCACCGCAGGCAGCGCTGGGTTGGTGAGCACTGCTCTCCTTGCTTCGAGTACTGCGGCTGCTCAGCCAGGAATGCCAAACTAAACCCAACAACAGGGAGGAGGAATGACTGGGATTGTTTACAAATTTGGATTTGCATGAGGGAGCGGAGATGTTGACAGTTCCACTTCGGGAATGGAGCTACCGCAGCTGGATAAACACGTATTGGATATCTCAAGGCCTCGCTCCCTCCCACCCCCGTGGCAGAGAATGAACCAAATGCAAGTCCGAGCTAATCTGAAAAATAATAGAGCAGCTTTCAACAAAACCTATTTATCTATGAGGTCAAAAAGGCTCAGCCTGGTTCCAGTCCTAGATAGGCTCTTCTCACCAGCACGGTCATATTATCTGGGGCTGGGAGCTGTAGCCTTGCAGACCACCCAGGGCTGTGACTCCACTGCCTGCACACTTCAGCTAACCTCTCATAGCTTGAGTGGCCACGGGAATCCCACTGCATTGTTGTGTCTTATGGATCACTTTTCCCAGATGCTTTTGAGTCACCAATAAAACCATGTTGGTTGATTAGAAAAATAAAGAGGAGTTATAAGAAAACGAATGGAGAAAGAAATAGGTATCAGGTTTAAGCAGAGCTTAAGCAGAGCTGTGATTAATAAACAGTTTTGTCCTCTTGGGCTTCAGTAGGTTGACACACCAGAATTCTGTCAAACTCCTTTTAGAAGGACCTGGTGTTTTTCATGGTAAAAAGGTAACAGTCCATTCTCTGGAATGAAAATGTCAATGAATCCCAAATGCAGAGCACTCTCAGTTTTCTGAATCTATCGACAAACCTTCTGGGGCCTTTGGGTGCACCAGCAATGTAAGGCTAAGTGCAGGCTACAGGAAATAAGCACTTGTGAAAGTTGTACTGGCCTTGTGTTGAGAAAAGTTTGCAGAAATAACTTCCCATAAATCTATTCCAACTGCCGAATGATCTTCACATTGATGGTCCATTCCCTGTGCAGGTCTGTTTTAAAGAAAACAACAAAACGAAAACAAACAAAACCCAAGCACAAACCCTAAACAAACTTGAGAATGTTTTCGTAGAGGTTGGATTTTTATTCCTGCTTCCTCTGAAGTCAAAAGAAATTCTGCCTTAGCTTTGAACGGGAGCAGATTTGGTTTAAGAAAGGAACAGCTTTCGTGGGAAAATATTTGTACACATGGAGACTTGTCTGTGTAAGTGCTGATTTACATATTCAAGGGCCCGTTTGCATAAGGAAGTGTATTTGAGCCCAGCTGTTCATAACTACTGCAAGGTGCACGTAAGTCTCCTTCCCCTTATTGCTGTTCGAAATAGTCTGTTGCCATCCAACCACAGCTCAAAGTAATGTGATCTCTTGTCTTTTTCTTCTTGCCCTCCAAGCTCCCTCGCATCTCAAATCCAATAATATGCCTATGACTTATGGAAACAATCACATTGCTTTCCTGGTAAAACTTGGATATCTACAAATAGCTTTTTGCCACGGTCATGCAGACATGAGTACTCTTACCTGGTAGGTGGAGATGAATATTTTTATATCATATTCCATGGTGGGTAATTAATTGCAAATTCTTTAATCAATGTGCTTTCTCTTTTTATGGGTGGTTGTGTTGAGCTTTGTTTTGTTTTGTTTAGACGGTTATGGTTGATGCTTGGGATTTCTTTTCAGTGCATTAGGATGCGGTGACTCACATCTGTATGTTTGTGTTGGGTTTGGAGTGAGCGTTTTGGTTGTTTCATTGGACACATTTTCAATTCTGAACGCTGAAGTCACGTCTAGCACCAAATGGGAATGGTGCCATCATTGTCTTCCCAAGAAGCTCCCAGATTTGTGACCGCAGTTCTACCCTTTGAGTTGCCTTTTGGCAGAAGCACAAATACCAGCAAAACTATCAGATTGATCTGAATTCCTGTCAGGTCCTTCACGGCCCCACTGGTGTCGTGATCGCTGGTGTGTGATGAGCACTTCCTTTCAAATCTGCTTCCCAGGGACGGCCAGCTCTGGTGCGTGGAAAAGCACGTGGAGGAGGAGGTGGGGAGAGCTCTGATGTTTCCCTCGCAGATCCTTCAAGTGACTTTGGTCCCAAGTAGTCTCGGAATTCAAAATCCTTCACTGTCCTCAGTGGTTACGAAGGTGAATATCGGACATTGTACACCTTTTACCCTGAACAGATCTCTTGGAAAAAGAGATGAATGTTAGCTGCAGATTGTCAGTAATGCTTCTATATGGCTAGAAATGTTTCATTTCTATCAGGACACTGAACTAAAGCTGGCTTACCTCAGTCAGTGTGATCTCCTTTGAATGCTGCAGCTCATTTACTACCTTGTTATATATGTCTTGTCCTGGAAACAGATTTTTGTGTGATTTCCTTTTTTGATTATATTGTATTAGTCATAGATTTCTTTGGAGTGGATTTTTTTCCCCTCCTTGTTTTGTAAACCACAGAGAAACGTCCCACTCCTCTTGTTGTTGTTAATTCCTTGAGCAGCATGCCAGAAGAATGTGGTGTCACAGAAACATCTCTTCCCATCTGAGAGATGGATTTCACAGCCAGCAGTGTGTGGGTTTGGTGTGCTGTTCTCGGCAGCCTGAGTCATGTAGCCCAGGAACAGGGCTCCTCTGCTCCATGGGTTTGGCAGCATGTGGCCCTCACCATGGCTATACAAATTGGAATAAACTCCTGTGTTTTTCCAAAGATGGATGGCTTGGGCTGTGATGCGCTTTTTGGTCTGATCTTCAGCGAGAGCTGTGAAGCCTCCCCCGTTTCATTTTCTGGATGAAGGCTTTTTGTTGAAGAAAGACCCAGTTACTTAGTCTTGTTCAAAAACTGGCCCGGGTGCTTTCCTTTGAGATAGCACAGACTAGGATAATGTGGCACCTAACCCCGCAGGGATGTGATCCCCCAGGATCAGACAGACCATCCTCTGGAAGAGCAGCTTATTTGTCTCCCACCCTGAGGTCATACAAACACATTGTGTTCAAGTTTTGGGTTTGTTTGTTTCTTTGTTTCCTTGGTTTTTTATGGGGATAGTGGAGCCCTTCATTACAATGACCTGCTCCTGCTGTTGGTTTCTCATTATCAAAGCAGTCCATGGCCAGTACCTGCTCTTACCTTGGAGATGAATCTCATCCTTGTGATGAGCTTTGAAGGGGCAGAATGATGCTTGCAAACAGCACAAGGCCAGGCAAGAAACACAGGGGGGTGTGACAGCATGTGGCACTGCTCCTTGCTGAGGAGCATCACTGTGTGTCCAAGGAAGGCCATGTGCTGCCCTGCTTAGGTAGCCAAGGATAATCAAGTCCTGACCGTAGGTTCATAGGGGATATTGCACTTCTACCAGAGACCCGAACACAGAGAGTGGGCTTTTTTAATGTTCTACAAGTTAAGTTTTATTTAAATGAGATCTTGGACCTTAAAACATTGTGCAACCCTAACTATATGATCTATATCTTCGGCTCCTGTGAACTATTTTAGCACTTTTCCCTCTGCAAAGCAGGTTTTGCCCTAGGAAGGAGTTCTGTTTGCATCTTCAGAGTTCTGCTGCCTCTCTTTGTAACTGTAAGAGATGCAAGCATGCATCTCAGCTGACCTTCAAGTCACGTGAAAGTGTCCAGAATCTTTGCAATGCACTGTTCTGCTAGGAAATGGCTCTCAAAATTTCAGGTAATGATGGAAAAGAACCTGTCTTGACAAAACTTTCCCCGTGTGTTTAACAGGATTTTAGTTTAAAAAGTCTATTTCCTATGCTACTTAATAGCAGAACAGCTGCATTTGGAATGCAAAGTGACTTCAGGTTTGCTGTGTGGAAAACCTGGGCTCAAACACTCCTTCAGTGAAGGTAACTTTTTATGCTTCTCTCTTTGCCAAATGTCCTTACTAATGTCTTTAATATTTGTATTTTGGTGGTTTCAGTGTTTCATCTCAGTTGTATCAATACCTTGAGAAATGGCCACATAAACGTGAAATCTGAAATGTAGTTTTGATGCAAGATAATAATGTAATCTTAAGTATATTTTTTGAAAGTATGGAGAGGATGTGTTTACCACCTTTATAAGCACAATATGCTCTTTTTTCTCCTGAATAAAAGTATTAATTGTACTAAACAAATGGTGGGTCTGTGCTGGGCACTGTCCCCTATCCAAAGAGCACGCTCACAAGGAATGCACTGATCCAAAGGTTACTGCTAGTTCATTTCGTGATCCACGGTAAGAGGCTCTTCCTAACTTTACAGCTAAGATTTTTGCCCCAGTTCTGCTTGTGCATGTGGATTTTATCTAGTGATTCTCCATGGTCAGCAACACAGAAATTTGCCAGTCTCCTAAGTATTATAAATATTCTGCTACGGGCTTTTGTATCCCAGATAATGACTTTTCACACAGCACAATTCAAAGTGATGTGACCACAGGGAGTAAGGAGAGGGAGATAAATGCTAAGATTAGAGATTGTCAGACTATTTTGGGCTGAGCAAAACGTAATGGAAATGTATCACTTACTGGAACATCTCTGGGACCAGGAGTTGGAGGAGAAAGACTGCTTGCACTTGGGACGTGAGAAAACAAGTACCTGCTGTGTGTGAGACAAAGCAGAGGTTTTCGCTCCAGGTCACTGGACTCTGGCAAGAGAAGTCCTGATTATGGGCATCCCACATCCCAGTGAAGTCCCCAGCGTCATTTCTTCTGTGTTTTTGATGGCCATTCCTGTTTGTGGAGAGGAATTGTGCCAAAATATCTGTGTTTTACAGGACTTCTGCTCCTTAAACTGTGTGGGATCAGGGGGAAAGAGAAGGAGTGCAAGATACAGATCTTTGTGGCTGCCACAGAAGAGTCTGGTTGTCCTTGATCTGTCGTGGGTGGGATTGAGTGAAGCTGCTCATGAGATCTGGAGCTAGCTGTTCTTTGGGTGTGATTTCTGTGGGAGTTAACAGGGCTCAGCTGCTTTTTGGGAGCTCTGATGGGAATCATCCTGGTTCATCCCTCTCTATGTTTCTCTCCTGCAAGCCTTGTGTTCTTCACAGTCTCCACTTCTGGAAATGTCAAGAAAGAGATTTTGTTCTGCCTTGCTGTCACTTTTGGGGAATGACTGAGATTAGAATTAGTGACCAGACTGCTTTCTGGGAGACTGAAGCTATGAAAGGAGCAAGAATTAATACAAGAAAACAGTAAAGCAAATAAATGTGAAATAATAGCACTAAATTTTGTACTGCAGAAGTGCTTGTGATTTGTCTCAACTATGTCTTGCCAGACATTGTCAGCTGTCCTTAACTGAGGTAAAAGGTGGTGTGGCGTGATAAAAAGAGTGTACTGGTGACTAATCATACCAGATCAAGGCTTTGTCACATACAGTGATTTCCTATGAGTCTCACTTCTACCATTTACCAATAATATTATAATTGTATTGATTTAGACCAGAAATCCTTCCTCCTTAAGTATCAGCTCTGTGATGCTCACACGTGGCTTGTGAGGGTCTTTGCTAGTGGGAAAGAAGATCTTGACCTTGGTTAATCTTCACACAAAGTTTGCTTGCTGAAGTACACTCCTTATGTCCACTTGAGTGGCTCTCTGTTAACCTCATGGTTATTCTTAAAGAGGGAATAACTGTCCAGTGGGAAACGTCCTCTCAGTTATCTCACGAGCGCTGCAGGGGCTACTGCTGAGGAAAGAATACTCCTCCGTTGGAATTCTGCAAGGAAAACCCACATAGGCCTTGTGCTGAGGTTCAGTTCACTCAGAAACCCCACTACAGTTGGGTTGATTAAGTAGAAGTCCTATGTTAGACAAAGTTGGATTTATATAAGTACTAAATATTGTATGTTTACACATCCAGAGTTTTTTTCCTCTGTCTCCTCAGACATCTGTCTCTAAATCTTTCTCTGGTGTCCATCCCCACATAGCCCATCAACATACAGACATCAACAAAGTCTTTCTTGTGATACCCCTGGGAGACAGATATCCCTGTTTCAGCTCTGTGGATGGGTTAGTGGGGATTAAGCAAACTGCTCAAAGAAAGCCAGTGAGAGAAGGCAGGAGCAGATGTGTGAAGTGCTGGCCCTGGGCCCCCTCCTCAGCAGTGCTGTAAGAAGGAGGGTGGGTTCAGGAACCTGTCCCGTGTGTGACACTGCCCACCTTCAGCCTTTACATGTGCCAGCACACCAGGCATCTGTGGTAGCCACAACAAGACTGGGAAACAAACGTCTCGCTGCACTCTGAGCCCTTCTCATTTTGGAAATCCCAACTTTGGAAACTTGTTCTGCACAGAATTGGAGAGAGGCTCAAGTTTCAAAAGGCAGTTCTTGTCTTTTTTTGTCGTTCTGTTGACTCTTCAGCTCTGAGGTTTGGTGTTGGCTTGCATGTCGCCATAAGAAGATTGCAGAGAATTCTTTTCAGCGTGTGTGCAGCACTGGGCAAAATGTCCCACAACATTATGGGAGGTTTTTCCCTGAGAGAAAGAGTTCTTACTGCTCCTCATATAAAACTTAATAGCACTTCTTAGGACTGAAGCTATTTCATCTCTTTAATTTCTCTCACTATATCATCTTGATTTGTTTACTTGTGGAGCTGCAGTGCTTCTTATGGTGAATGCTAAGGACAAGTGACGCTGTGCCCGAGTCAGTTCTCTGCTGATGATAGCCCTGTTACCTGTCTTTGGCTTTGTGTGTGATGGTATGTGTTTAACATTACCTGGCTAAGTCTACAGCTCACAGCTTTATTGCTGCCTGCATTCCAGCAAGTCTTTCTGTTCACAGTGGGAAATCAGGAGGCCTAGTTCCTGCAAGGAACTACTCATATAGTTAAAGTTACCAGTTGGGCATTTGCTCAGAAATCATTTACCCACTGTCAAATACTTGCTAGTGAGTCTTTGATCCATGAACAGGACATCCTTGTGACCTTTCCTAAACTCTTTAACAATAAATTTTTTTAAACTTCATAAAAACATCTACATAGTTTCAGTTTCTAGAGTGAGACTTCAGAAGGGCAAGCACGCAGGAATAAATAATATTCAGTGTGGGGTTGGGGCTGTGTACTTGGAAATTACTGATTGTACCTTTCCATTTTTTCTCCAGGCTTTCCCACTCAGTCATGGGGAATTGATTGACATTGTGATGGGGCACACCAATGATTCCTGTACAATAAACCATGTTGTGCACATACAGGCTGTACCTGCACCCTTAGAGGCAGCCAGGTGGGAGATGTGAGAGACTTTTTCCCAGGAAGTAACCAGAGCATTCTGCTTGATTACCAGAAATGTCCCATTTCCAAGAAGTCACAGGAGATAGTACAAGCTTTTGCTGTTTTGGCAATATTTTCATATTGCTGTGCTACAAGCAAAGCAAGAAAACAGTAAATATATAGTTCAGGTCAGCAAAGGTATGGGTTTGGACAGAGAGGCTCCTCTGGATGGAAAGAAGGTTCAGCATTGGTGAAGCCAGCTGTGGGCTCACTGGTCACCTCCAGGAGGGACAATACACAGAGATCTGGAGGGGAAAGAAGGTCTGGGACTGGGGGGGACCCCCGTAATGAGTGATGATGACAATTGTCAGCAGGGAGCTTCAGGCACGGTCAGGTGCACAGGCAGCAGTGGCTCCAGCTGATCTGGCTGTCAGGTTTTGGCACCCCTGGCATGGTCACAGGGCTGGGCTCCTCCTGGGGACAGGCAGAGGTGCTGGGAGAGGGGCAAGCAGAGCTTCCTTTGCTCAGGGCTCTGTCACAGTCACCTTGGTCCATCTCTCCTGCACAAGGTGGCTGTGTTAGTGCCAGGCTGTTTGGTTCAGCTCCAGAGTGTGGCAAAGAATAACAAAACAGCTGGACAATAAACTAGACAGGTACCTGAGCACAAGTTCTTGAAGCTCTTAAAACCTCACCTGGAGTCTGACTTAGCAACTGAAATCTTTTTATACTCCAATGACTTCTTGGGCCTGCAGTCAGTGTTCTCATGGGCTGTGCTTTCAAGCCATATAGACTTCCATGTTTACATTTGAATTCCTTTTCCTGCCCTTGTATCATTTCAGAGCTTGTGGCTCTGAAAATGAACGTGGAGAGGGGTGTGTTCCTTAGACTTTATTTATTTATTTACTACTCATCATGAGCACTGTGAATCATTCACAGTTATGGAAAGACTTTGGTGGTAGTTGGTGGGGCAGGGGAGTGATGGGAAAATGTGCCTGCTGATCTATTTTAGTCCCGCAAGATGGCAAAAAACACCCTACAAACTGCAAGAGTAACCTGGGAGTAGGACATTGCCTGTTTCCCTCTGGTGTGGTAGCTGTGCCATTGAGCAGGGAGTGAGTAAACTCCGTGGGGACAGCTGCTCTGTGTCACCGCTGTCACCTCGCTGGAGGCAGGTGGTGCTGCACAGAGCAGTCACTGCTGCTCCAGCCGGCAGCTCCACCTTGGCCTGGCGTTAGGGACAGTTGGACAAACACAAAGGAATCCCCAACAATGCATTAATTCAGGCCTCTGCTGGTTTTAGAGCACTGTGCTCTGCCGTGGCGCTGTGTCTGAGATGTAAGGAGGTTTAGATGGCCATCTCCAAGCGCCCGCTTGGTTGCTGTCTCGGAACACCATCCCCTGTCCCAGCTCCCTGCTGCTCAGGTCACTGCCAGCACTTGGTGCTCGGGAACGGTGGTTCTTCTGGTTGCTTATGGCACGATTCACAGGCTTAAAGTTAAGCTGATACTTTAGGACTCTACCTGATATCGGGTTTTTTTGAGAAAAGGTTTTGAGGGAAACTCAAAATGCTCTGCTGCATTGAGTTCATTTTCTTTCGGTGTTAAGGTGCCATTTAAGACATCTCTGATAACCTGATTTTCTGTTTCAGGATATTCACAAAGAGCAAGAAAACATACAGGCCTCCTCATTATTAAACTCGGCTGAAGTTTAACATGTTTGTTGGAAAACCCTTTCTTTCTTCAGGGCATAGAAGTGGGGTTGCTGCTGTGCTACAGTAACGCCAAAGGGCTTTGCTGGCATTATGCAGATAAATAAAGATTTGGGATGGATTTTACTCTTTGGGTTAGTGTTGCTGTTTCTTACTTTTCAGTACGTTGTAGACTCAGTCATGAACCAGAATAACTAATAGACTGTCTGACTCTTAATTACAAGTGAAGGGCAGAGTTGTAGGAACTTCTGTGGGTTTGGTCAAAAGGAACATCTAACGTTCAGCATTAAAAATGACACTTAGGGGAATCTTTTAATTTTTGCTGGTTAAAAAAAAATCCCAATGAAGTCAACTGCCAAAAAAATAAGCTGACTATGGATTAAAATCAATGGTACAGGAGAGTTAACCTTCCAAAACCATTTTTAAAATGTCTCTCCCATTCCAGGCAGAGCTGGATTACTTGTGGTTATACTTTATTATGTGACCTTGTGTAGGAAATTGAGATCTGGGGGGGGGGGGTGTCCCATTGAAATAACTCAATAATAACAAATATTAATTCAAAATTCCTCAGAAAACACCGCAGCTGCTGCAGGAGAGCACTTGCAGGTGTCTCTCCCTGCTCACCAGCTGGAGCAAGAGCACCGGTGCCAACACTTTCATTTAAGCACTGTAACATTTAATATTTCTCTGATGTCCTTCTGATCCTTTCTCTTGAGGAACCGAACGAAAGTAAACGCAGAAGACGTTCAGTGATGTTCCAAAGTGCACATTTTTGGCAGCAGCGAGCTTTCTCCAGAAGCAGCCTGGGAGTTTACAGATCTGTCCCACCTGAACCCATTTCGCACACCTTCTTGGGGCCGCACCTGCCGCCCAGATCCACACGGGAAGGGAGAGGCTGCGGATTTGTTACCCCTTTGCTGGTGCTTCGTTAGAGCTGACAGGAGACAGCCACGTGTCAGTGGTCCGATCGCAACGCCTTGGGTGCCAACACATCCCCTTGCTTGTTGGAGGTGAGTCAGTTGTGGCTCTGTTGTGTTTCCCCCAGCCTGGACTGCGGGGATGTTTTTTTCCCTGAGTGAAGCGTAACTCTCCGAGTTATTCTTGCTGAGAATAGAGAACAGAGTCAAGCAAGGGAGCCTGAGCCCCCGAGTGGGAGCAGGGCTGCTGCTGCTGCTGGATTCGTGCTGCCCGGGAGCTGACGCTGGAGCAGAGAGGGCAGCAGCGAGTCGCGATCCGGCACGTTCGGAGCGCAGGTAACACAGCAGGAACAGCTTCGGGAGGTCTTGAGAGCGACCCGTGCTAAAAACTGTGCCAACATCCCTAAAGCACACGTTTCCTGGTGAAACGAGGGCCACGGTAACTCTTAACCCCGCAAAATTATCCGTCTATGAAACACAAAGGCTTTTTTTGTGACTAATGTTTGTCAGGTTGTCCATTGCCGTGTTAGATTCAGGTGTAGAAACTGAATTTAAAGCGTACTCGTCGATTTTTTGAAGTGAATTGATTGCTGTCTCAGCTCAGCAGCTCTGGAAGTACACTGAAATTCTCTTGAGAACAACACAGACTCCTTGGTCCATCCCTGCCTGTTTGTGCCTGCAGGGCAGTTTTGCCACGGGCCACTCCAGCCTCGCTGCACGACAGGACTCCTACAGGAATATTGCAGCTCCTTTGGCTTTCATGTGTCTCTGGTCCCAGGTACAACCCCTGTGGGGTGAGCAGCTGCTTACTGCTGGAACTGAATGCTCTGGAAGGACAGAGGGGGCAGAAAGGCTCATTTCTGGGTCAGCCAGAAACACAAAACCAGACTGGTGGAGTCTGGATTTGGATCTTTGGATGCGGATGCTTTTATAGCCCCTCTGGTTTCAGCCAAACCCACCACACAGGTACAGGTCTGTGAGGAATCAGCTATTCAAGTTCTCCTTTCCACAGTCTTGGGAGGGATCTCCTGACCCACTGTGGGCTTTATTAAAAAGCACACGAACGAAAGTATTTACATACACACAAACACATATGTATTCTCCAAAACAGAAATGCTTTCTAATTCTACTTGAAGGCATCCTTTCAAGGCTGGCAGTGATGTGAAGGTAGAGCACCTACTATTTTTTACTAATTCTAATACCTGTTTCTAGTGGGAACAGAACAGAGAAAGCCCAGGAAGACTTTAAGGTAAGTCCTGAACGCTTCCAAATGTAATTCATGATGTAGCCTCAGAGAGGCAAATGTTGCTTTGCAGATACAGAAGGCATCTGTACAACTGCAAGGCTTTTCTTTTTTAACAAAGAATCAGTTATTTGCAAATAATTCTTGGGTTTTATCAGTTCTTCTCCCTGTCTCACGGCACGAACATCTTGCTAAAATAGTTTAAATAGTTTGAGGCAGCCTAATGCTTTACAACAAGTATTTGTAATACTCTACTGTGCTGTCCATCCTCACAGCGATTCACAACAATACATTTTATTCCTTCCCCTGCTTGTTCTTGCTCAAGTCTCCTGATAAAAGCCTGGGTTTGTCTGGGAAGGTACCAATATACATCTCTTTCACACCTAGCAAAGTAATTTTTCACATGGCTGCTTTAAAAGCCTCTGGCTTTATCAGTGGAAAAAAGTGCTTGGAAAGGAGAGATTTGTACTTAAATTAGTTCTATCAGCACTCTTTTTTTTTTTTTTTCCCTTTTTTTTTGGTTGGCTGGGACTTGTTCTCACAGAACTTCAAGCTGGATTATTTGTGTTAAACTTCCTGACTGAATTCCGAACAAGTCATCTTTCCCCACAACGCTGACCTTTAGTACGAGGCCAGTATAATTTTGTTTCCAGTTTCCCTTATAAGCACGAGAACAAGAACCCATATCCCTCTAAGACCTGGTAAGCTAGCTGCATGGCAAAATGTTTTCAAAATCTAAGGGGGGGAAAAGCCCCAATAAAGCTGGATATTCCAAACAGGCATGCATCCTGAGTGGGGTTAGCTCTACTGTCTTCCAGAGAACTTGTCTAAAAGCTCTGGGAAATGCTGACTTCAAAGAAAGGTATTAAGTAACTAACCTGTCTTTGATCAGGGTTATGCCCTACTGGAGGCATCCCAGGGCAGATTCCAGACTGTTTCTGGCTGTGGTGGGGGCAGAGGTGATGGCTCAGGCTGGAGCTGGCTCAGTACACCAGGCCACCACCTTGTACTGGTGCTGCCCCAGTCTCCTGCTGGCACAGGCATCTGGTCACCCATGCAGGGACCAGGCAATGGGTCTGGCTGAATGCAAACCTTTTTTTTTTTTTGTCTTTCTCTTTTTCTTTGCCGGAATAGTTTTAATGCAGATGGGTTCCCTGATGTGCTCCCTGCACAGCTGCGTGACTGCCTGTGCCACCACACGGGAGGAGGGGAACGTAGGAGCAAGTGACTTGGAAGGAGCATCCTATGCTCTCATTTTACAGCCATGATTAGAAAGGAGGACAGGCAGTCTCGGTCCTCTCATGGCAAGGAATTGCTGTGGAATGAGATGGATTTGACTGAAACAAATCTTGGTAGTTCCCTGTTAGGAAGAGCAGAGAGAAACGTGTTTGGTGAGACAGAGCAGGGGGGGCTGGCAGTGGGGTGGGCAGCTTGGACACCCGTAAAAATAAGCAGGTCTGCTTCACCCAGCAGTGGAGAGGAGAAGTGCCCCGAGTAACAACCACTGGAGAATCCCGAGTCATATCTTTTGTGGGGTGTCTTTGTCTTTCTGGGGATAAAAGCACGTTTCCTGAGCAGTTCCCTGGCTGGTTTGTTCTCACACTTGCTGCTGCCCATAGCTGGAAGCGCATGGTCATGACTTTTGCAGAGACTTGGCTTTTGTTCCTCCTTGCTGGACACTCGGTCCCAAATGCACTTTTGGGACTGTAGAGGACAGTCCCAGATGTGGGGAAGTGATCTTTTCCAGCACTAGGTGGCTGTATGGCGTTCTGCAGCGTCCTGTCCGCAAGCGTTCAAAGTTGGGAGGTGGGCCATCCTCCAATGGAGAGGCTTCTGTGTTTGCACACCTCTTCTTCAGTGTGATTTTATCGGAGTTAGGAAATCACGGAGTGAAGGCATTTTCTTTGTATAAGCTTGTCACTGGCTGCAGACACCTGTATTTCTGTGGAGCAGAGGTGGGCTTGGGGCCCACCACAGAAGTGACTGTGGTGACTGGACTGTGATTGCTGCGGTTGGCTGCTGCTGCTGCTGCTTTTGGCGGAGGGGCTTGGATATGAGCATTAAAGGGAGAGTGTGCACGTGGAGGTCCTGATCCTGCCAAACGCTCATGCTGCTCGGAGGCCACAGGGTGCTCCCCTGGGACGTCAGGAGGGTCGGGTGGAGGGTGTCCACCCCACCAGGGGACACAGGGCAGTGGGTAGGGCTGACTTCTGGTGATCCTCAGGTGCTCTGATGGGTTGAGCCTTGCTGGTGGACCAAGCTTGGAGAGGATGAAGCTGTCCTCAGACCTGGCTGTGCCCCTGTGCTGAGGGGCTCTGCCAAGGCCAAGAGCCCCCCCTCAGGAGCCACGCTCAGCTGTTGTTTCTTCACGAAGCTCAGCCCTGAGAAGCAATTAGTCTCCAAACACAAGGCAGGCTGCTGTTTTCCTCACCCCTTGCAGCACTGTCTTCTCTCCTTGCTCTTTTCTCACCCATGATCTAGTCTCTGTGCATTTCCCTACCCATTCCCCTCTCCTTGGCAAACAACAGGGACTGGGTTTTGGTTTAAACACGAATACAAAATCCCAGTGCAGCGGCTTGTGGAATCCCACCTGCATAAAGGCTGATGCAGCAGCAGTTTGGCCACGCTCAGTGGTGCCTCTGGTTATTTCTTTGCAGTGGAACAGCAGTGAAAGAACCTTTCACAACTGGGATCCTTCATGTGTTTGAGCTTCACCTTTGGGATATTTTGCAGTGATCAGAGCTACTGTAATGTTCTTTTTTTCCAGAGCTCTCTGATGTGTAGATCATGTAACTCCACACTGAAAACCACGATGACACGGAGCATTTATTTTGCATTTTCATGGTGGCACATCCAGTGTGGTGATACCTGTTTTTAAGGGAAGAGGCCTTGCTGAGGATTAAAGATTGTGGGATATTCAAAGCTGCTGTAAAATGCATAAGGTGAGACATCTGCTGAATTACAACATCTGCTAAAATGAAATCGTTTGTTAAACCACTAGCTCTATGGGCACGATAATACATCAGGTCTCCATTGTGCTGGGTACTGTATGAGGGTAGCAAAAGGTTGGTTTAGGCTCCCAGATGTTTTTTGTAACTGCTGAAATTCTTAAATGATGTCACTTTTCAGCCTTGTTTCATGCTTGCTTTCTCTGAATGCTCTTGAATGAAGATCCCCAGGACATAAGAGTAATGTGCAGGAGTATTTGTCCGCAGGATTTTGCACAGTTGATCAGACGTGAAAAGGAGACGCTGCAGTGACTCATCTGACCTTGCAGACCCAAGACTCAGAGTGCAGACAGTGGGCTCTGCTAAGGTCCCCATCACAGGAATGCAAAGCATTCCAGAAGCTTTCGTCAACAATTCTAGAGAGTGGCCAGAATTTTTTCACCGATGTTGTGTCAAATGGACAGGGAAGGTAAAAGACTAATCGAGTAAACTATTGCAAACTGCTTATGAAATCCCTTTAATTTATACTTAGCAACATAAACCCGGTGCAGGAACGGCACTGCTAAGGATGGCTGATATAGATTTTATTTTTTAATGTTTTTATTAAAAATAGGGTCAGCTTTCAGTGCTACACATAGAAATTCCCCCTGTAGCAGAGCTGCCACGATGTTAGGCCAAGAAGATTTTGGCAATACTGAAAGATTTGCTGGTTCTTACTTGTAAACTTGTAGAGTTGCAAGACTCCCCTCCCTGTAATTAAAACCAGCTTTTTGCCCTCAGAAACTCACTGCCCAGATTTAAGCTGGGTAGATGGGTACAGGTGGTACACATTGCGTGTTACCAGCTCTAGTTGGCAACATTCATTTAGCCATAACAGCAGATGAGGGTATTAGGGAGGGATTTAAAGGAGGATAATGAGGTAAAAACTTCGCAGTTCCTCTAAATGCCAATCCTCTCGAGCCAGGGAGGCCTCGCAGGAGCCAGCCCGTGAGCACGGGCAGCAGGGGCAAAGGGGCTGGGCTGGGGCAGCAGGGAGCATCCCCTGGCACTGCCAGCCGGGGCAGTGGGGCAGGACCTGCCTGCTGTGCTGCTTCACACGGCCCAAGCCACTCACACGCATCCAAACCACCCTCTTGGAATACGTTTAATAAAGAAGTAGTCGGGCTAGAGCTTGGGGTTGGGTTTTTTTTAGGGGACGGAACTCGGTTTGTTTCCGTGTCTGATTTTCCATTGGAAGCAAACCCTCTTGTTTGCCCTCTGAAAGCAGCAGCAGAGCCTGATGGGTCTCTGGGGGGCAGCGGAAACAGCCCTGCCAGGGCTGCTCTGGGATTTGTTTGCTTTTGATTATGGGAAAAATAACCCGAGATATTTCTGTGCATGCGGAGCATTCTTAATGACTGACAAATCTGTTGTCGAGTAGGGACAAGGGGGAAGTGCCATCTTGGAAGACAACGCAAATGTGTTTGGAATGGGTTTAAAAAACCCCAAATAAACTTCTTTTTAGTGGCTTCCAGAAGCTTCTAGGACCAAAAAAACCCCACAACAAACACCCAACTAAAACCGACCCCCCAAAACCCATTGAGCTAGCTGTGCATTTAAACCCGGCCTTGCTGTGGTGGAGCACAGTGGGGTTCACTGCAGCTCACGGCCGCAGCCGTGGCAGGAGGGGCTCCCCCGTGACAACCACCACTGATGTCCCCAGCAAGGGACACGGCACGGGGGCTCTCGGGCCCCCTGGGGCTGCTCGTACAGCGGGGGGGGGGGGTTGCTGAGGCTTTGTGCTGGCCCTCGGCTTCCATCAGCCCTTCCAGCAGCCCTTCAGGAGCAGAGGCGCTGTCCTCGCTTGCTAGCTGGAGGACACGATGTTCCTCGCGGGTCTCTGCGCTGAGGCAGCCGGTGTTTCTGCTGGAAAAGGTGCTCTGGTGACATGCCCACGTCCTTCAAAGTCGGTGCCCTTGGCCCCATGCAGGAGGCTGAGCAGTGACCATCTGCTCTTCAAACCAGCCACCGGCTGGGTCACCTCCGGCCGTCCCACCTTTTGTCCAGCTTTGGTTTAGTTCAAGGCGCTGTAAGCTTTTCCCCGCACCCGAGGCCCCAACACAGCAAACCCCAGCAGAGGGTGCCTCTCGCTGTGCTCACAGGCCTGGGCTCTGCTGGGGGAGGCTGTGGGGCAGCACCTGCACACAGCCCCCAGAGCAGCCCCGGGGTCTGATGCCACCCTGCAGTGGGCACTCATCCTGCTGCCTCCTCTGCCAGCCCTCGGGTGTGTATCTGCAGCTCAGACAGGGAGAATTCCCTCCTGGTGAAAGAGCATGTTGGGTAAACTTCAGCTGGAGAGGGAGTGAGGAGTAACCACTGTCAGACAGCGAGAGGAAACGTGCCTCTGTCCATGACAGTGGTACCTGCCTCCAAAGAACATTGCGGGGAACCATAAAATGCTCTGTAACCCTGTGGCAGTGAACCTGATGTGCTCTGATTCACTCTGGAAGGAGAACTTTGCACACAACAGCCCTTCAGCCCTTACACCTCTACATGTGGAGTTATTAGTTGTATATATTGACTGTAGTATTGCCCTTAGACCTTGGGTACCAATAAAGCCATAACATTGTTGGGAAAGGTGATATGGAAATTACCGACTATAGTGCAGCAGGTGCCTAACTTCAGACTGTCTTTTGGCTCATCAGCAAAGGAAAAGATTTCATGTTTGGTGATATTACAATTCATGCAAAAAAAAAAATCAGTTAAATTATACCATGAAGTCCAGTATGCTTTATCAAAGCATTGTCTGGCAGCTGCCAGAGCCCTTGGTTTAGCAGGTTTTCTCCTGTATGTTGCAGAATAAAATAAGAAACATTTAAAGAAAACCTTGTTTTGCTCCACCTTCATTCTTTTGTGATTCTGTTTGAAAGATATAACAGCACATTCTTTAAGGACTTCTGCTCTGTTTCAGAGGCATTCATGGACTCTTCTGTATAGACATTTTTGTTACAAATATTTTCCTTTAAATGGAGAATAAAATAAGGTTTACACCCAAGTGAAGGCAGATCTTGCTACAGCTGCATGTCTCACACTTTTACCATTAACTGTGGTATATTGGGGTGATAAAAGAACAATGAACCAAATAAACTGTAGTAATAACTTTTATGGGTGAGGAATGGAGGTAGCAAATGAACTATTCCAAAGGATAAGACATCACTAGAAGCAGTAGGATGTATCTAAAGTGACTGTAATGTTTGTTGGACCGACACTTGCCATTCTTCCAGAAGGATTCATGTGTGACAGTGACTGCTGGCAAGGATGTGCCATCTTCCTCTGCTCCCTTGCTGAGAAATGCCCTGATACGGAATGGAAAAGTAAATGGTGCAGAAAGCTGTGGTGCTTTTTCCTCTTCTCCTCTTTTTCTGATAGAGGAAGAAGTGAGGAAAAGGACCAGCTGCCAGGTGAGCCTGGGCACAGCCAGCTGTGGAGGAGTGCCATGGCCATCCTTTTGGAAGATAGTCAGCAATGCCTGCTGCAGGACACGGGGGCCGTTTCTGCCTCATCAGAGAAGCTCTGTGGAAAAACACTTTGTGGGAGCCACGTCCACTGCAGGAGGTAAGGGCAGTTAAACGTGTGGCTGGCAGGTATTGCAGATAAATCTTGTTACTCTCTCCCTCGCATTGCACCCTGCCACACTGCCATTTTAACCCTCTTCCCTACTCTGCTGCTGTGTCCGTCCTTACACAAACTGTGTGAGCTTTGACACCTTCAGGTGACGACATTTAGGTGAGACCAGAGCCACACCTGACCTTCGCAGAGCAGAATTCATTGCTGCTTTATTTGCCTTGTGCGAAGCTTGGGGCGCTTGACCCGCGGAGCTCTCGGCTGCAGGACTGAGGTGGTAAAAGACACGGCGTGGCACAGTGATTCTCTTTCCTTCCTGATGCCTCACCGAGGGCAGGGGAACTCTCAGCGTGACCCAGCACAGCCCCTTGGTCTCAGCAGTGCCAGGCCCATTCACACCAGCTGGGAACTGCTCATGGCACCGTTCCCTTCCTGCGCTGGGAGCACCGAGGGGCGTCTCTGGCTTTCATTTGCCTCACCAGAGCAGCCGCTAATTAACTGATCAGTTGGCTTGAACATTCCTGCAATAGCTTCAATGTGCCAAATTTTTAATGAACTTGTTTTTTTTGGATAGTCCACTTACCCTCTTGAATTACTGTAACTAACCAATGCAGCCCTTGTTCTGCGAGGTGATGACTTCCCAGACACGCACACACAAATGGGGGCTTGAGGATTTGTTTTCCTGCCGTGATGCAAACCTTTAAGAATTTGTTCTTAAATGTGTTGCTGGATAGATACTTATTTTATCACATCTGGCAATCCAGACCTCCTCATGGCTTCTTACTTTTTGTACAGTTTTCAGTTTGTATTTCTCCCGTGCTCTTTGTGTGAGCACAGTGACTTGTGCTCTCTAGTGTTGTGTTTGTCGGTTTGCTCGGTGTTCCAGGGTGGTGGGAATTGCACTGTGCACCAAGAGAGGATCTCACGTGAATTTTCGACAGGAAGAAAATATTTTTTGTCTTCTGAGTTTTACCCAAAATTGTAGTTAACTCCTTAGCTTTTAAAATACAGAATTCAGCTGCACATAAGCCCAGTGGTGGTGATTGAAGGGTGAGCTGCAGTTTATTCCAGAAACCAGTGCCCTCTGTTTTCAAGGTGACGTTTTCATGTCCAGCTTATACACCCACCTACTCAATGTCCAGCAGCTCTTCTCAGTATTTCTTGACCTTGCTCAGTAGTTCCTCCTTCAAAGTTTTTCATCTCTAAGCTGCCCCAAGCATAAGGTTGTAGCAACAACTACGATCCTAGTTTTAGCAAATTCAGCTAAATTCAGTGATGACATCAAGCTGATCTGCTGGAGGACAGGAAGCTCTGCAGGGGGATGTGGACAGGCTGGATCCGTGGGCTGAGGACAAGTGTGAGGATCAACAAGGTGCAGTGCTGGGTCCTGCACTTGGGTCACACCAAGCCCCTGCAGTGCTCCAAGCCGGGGCAGAGGGGCTCGAGAGCCCCTCACTAGGAAGGGACTTGGGGGTGCTGGTTGGCAGAGCCTGAATATGAGCCCAGATGGGCAAGAAGGCACCAGCAATGGTGTGGCCAGCAGGACCAGGGCAGTGGTTGCCCCCTGTGCTGGGCACTGCTGAGGCTGCACCTTGAGTCCTACAGAAACGACATTGAGGGGCTGGAGTGTTTCCAGTGCAGGAAATGGAGCTGGGGAAGGGTCTGGAGCAGCTGAGGGAGCTGGGAGGGCTCAGCCTGGAGAAAAGGAGGTTCAGGGGGGACCTTTGGCTCTGCAACTCCCTGACAGGAGGGGCAGCTGGGGGCGGTCGGGCTCTGCTCCCAGGGAACAGGGGACAGGACAAGGGGAAATGGCCTCAAGTTGTGCCCAGGAGAGTTTTAGGTTGGATATTGGGAAAAACAACTTCATGGAAAGCATTTCCAGCCCTGGCACAGCTGCCCAGGGCAGTGTTGGAGTCATCATCCCTGGAGGCATTTAAAAGCTCTGCAGATGTGGTGCTCGGGGACATGGTTCAGTGGTGGCCTTGGCAGTGCTGGATTAATGGTTGGACTCGATGATCTTAGAGATCTTTGCCAACCTAAACAATTCTATGATTTATATACACACATATGTATTTTGCTTTGAGTGTGTGTGTTGCTGGTGGGGTGTTGCATCAAATGACCTCTTGTCCAGCCTCATTTATTCTGTGAGTCTCTAAGCTGTGGGGACTAAGCCGAGGAACAGGAGTGTGAGCTGAAGACAGCCTCCCCATACTCCTGCTGGTGTCCATAGCTAGCCAAATACCTCTGCTGCAGCCCTGGGATGACTTCAGTCCCTGCTGGAGTCAAGGTGAGGGCACAGCCCCGAGATGGCCGAGCAGGTGGAAGAGCAGGGCTGGCAAAGTCGTGCAAGAGCTTCATTACCCAGGGGCTGTGGCGTGGCTGCCGTGCCAGGGACCCCAGCGTGGCACAGCCCTCAGAGCCAGGCCTGGCTCACCCCCCTCCTGCTGAGAAAGGAGGCTCATTCTCCAGGATGTGTTTCCTGCATGGAGGCCCACGAGGGGCATTCAATATTTTTGAAGTTCTCTGTTCTTTTCAGTCAGGCTGATTATGAGCTGGTGTAAATTCTTGCTGCATTAAGACGTCCGAGATTTTTCTAGACTTTTATTGAGTACATTTGTGTCACCCATGTGGCAAGACCCTGTTAAAGTGCTCTGAGTTGGCCAGTCTTTGTGACTTTTTTCTCCTCCCTCCAAGGAGGGCATGAATTGCTCATTTTGAATGAATTTTTAAAAATAATGAGAAAATAGAATGTATGTGAAGGCCCTACAGAAGTACGGTACATCTGTTTCAAAGCACCAAAGTGCAAACTGTGTCCCTAAAACAATTGTGGCATTTGTAACTCTTTCCATTCTGACTGTGCAAAAGAAAAATTTGCCAAAATAGCCATTGTGGGAAAACCTCTAGTAAGTTTTATTTCCAGCTGTGAAGGCATTTGGGCTTTGCTAAGGCAGGGTGGCAGTGCTGGGGAGGCCCCTCCGATGGGAGGGTGGCAGCACACGGGAATAGCAGCTTGGGAATATTTGACTTCTCTGAGTCACTGGAGGGAAGAACATCCACAGGGAGAGCAGGCTGACCAGCTTAATGGAAAGGAAGGCCACTGAATAGGAGGAAAGAAGACGAACTGGCTCTTGTCCTCTTTCCCCAGGCCACAGCTGGAGACAAGATACCAGGGCTGATGCATGTTCTGCCTGACAGGACCACGGGGTGAGGAAGGTAAACGTGACCATCTCCACCTGTGCCACGAAGCCAGAGACAAGGAAGTGGCAAAAGGCTTCAGAAAGGTAAAAGATATATAGATGGATCTCTGATCCCGTCAGAGCTCTGGCTGCAGTTTCTGAATTACTGTGACTTAGCAAGAATGTAGAGAAAATTCCCCAAAGCCAGGTCCAAGTGCTTAGAGCTGTGTAAGTTCACAGCCCAGACAAGTCCCTTCTGGAACACTCCAAAAATAACAGGAGTCTTGGAGAGCAAATGTCCCTCAGCACCCACTGTCCTACATGTGAACTAGCCAGGCTGGTTAAAGCTTAATTAACAATTGCCAGAGTGGCTAAATTCCTCTCTAAGTGCAGCTGCAGAGCGTTAGCTGTGGGCATGTTTTAGACCTTAATTAGTAACACTTGCACTGGAGGACCCAAATCTTCCATGAATGCAGCTGCAATCAATTCATACCAGCCAGGCATTTCTGTGGGCAACACCAGCATCTCCTGGAAGTGGTTCTGCTGCCCACCTAGATTTCAAAAAATGAAACAGTTATACACAACAAACTACAAAAACAAAGGTAACTACAAAATGTCTTTATTGAAAAAAGCAGATTATAGCATCTAAGGTTAAATGAAACTTCTGACTTTAATATTAAATAACTTAAGATGATAGCAAGTAGCTTCTTCTTTAGATAAATAAATCTACATTTCCCAATTTTTTTCTTCAACAATCAAGGGAATCAAACACTGAAACACAAAACCACAAGTAATGCTAAAGACTAAAAGACAGAAGCACATTGAAAGGTTTCACAAGGATATATATATACAAAAATAGTTAAACTAATGTATATTTTCAGCATGTAAACTAGTTACATGATATACAAACTGGGAAGTCATATATTTCCTACAAAATAAAAATCAACGTTGGTCCAAGTTCTTGGAAGAAAACTATATTCTTTTAAAGAAAATGAAAATATTTCTCAAATGAAAACTTAATTTAAGTCAAATTATATACTCTAGTTACGGCATTAGTTACAGGATGAATCACAAACTTTTCAACTTTTCTTGAAACACAAGAAAGCAGCTTTTGTCTCCTTTAGAGCTTTGGTTTACTTTACTACTCTGGAATTTCTGGTCTTAAAGAGCTCCTCTACCAGTGTTTTCCTTTCGAAGCTCCACCTTACACAATATGTCCACCCGTGCGCAGAGGGAAGGCAGAGGAACCCGAAGGAGCCCTGGGTAAGGTCGGTTATCTGAGCGCGTTCTCTCGTTTTGTTCTCCAGTGACTTTGGTCCTTCTTTGGAAGAGCCCACCCTGGCCGGGGCTGTGCTGGCTCTGCTGCAGCGCCCGGGAACCTTCCCCGGCCCAGGGGGAAGGAAAGGGAGCCCTGATGCAAATGGGAACAGGTTGCTACTGTTTTAACTTCACCACAACGTTCTGCAAGTACAGCAGAGGCTTTTGGAGAACAAGCACGTCATGAGATGGACTCGGGAAGTTCACATCTGCCTTGAGCTGATTTAACGTAAGAATACTCCGTAAGAAAATCATTAAAAGAAGCGTTCTCGTTTACATAATTCCCAGGCAGGAGGGAAAATGTGCAGAAACTGCCCCTAGCACTAACCGGTGAGTACAGCACATCATTAGTTTAGGTTTGATTTGAAAAAAAAAACCAAACCAAAAAGCCAAACTGGCAAATTTCACTCAAGCTCCAGCTTTTACAGTAAATGCTGAAAAAGCAAAGCTGTACTTCATCATAGAGTAATGGAATGCATCTGTCTATAGAAAATACTGGAACAACAACTGCTGCTTTCTGGCTTTAAACAAATTGCTTTTTCTGTACTGAAATACTACCTTTTGGTGTTTTTACCATGATGATATTTAACAGATTGGAACTGTGTAGAACTACAAGAGACTGAGAGATCAACACGTGAAATAAAATTAAATATTATTCTGTTCTACAGGATGATAATTTTCAAAAAGAAGGAAGGATCAGGTATGTACATGTTTGACAGTTTGCTGTCCCTTGGAAAGTATGTTGGCAACTTAAACTTGCCCCTGAAGGAGGCAAAGTGCTGGGCAAGGTACTGGCAGGGGCCAAATGCCAGAGGGAGTCCCCTCCAGCTCTGGCCACTGTCAGCTTGGAGGTTTTGCTTCTCTCCTCATAGAGCAAAGCACTTTTCCAGTACAGCACGTACTGTTATGGGATGATTTGCTCTCAGGAACAGACCCAAACCTTCTCTCTGCACTGTAATGATTGGTTTCTTAATTTGGGTTCCTCAATATATATTGTAAAGACAAGCAGGTGAAAATGCCTCTGAGCTAACATGGCCCAAGGCAGCCTCCTTCCGTGGCAGACACTGCATTGCAGCTGATGCCAGAAGTTCCTCCTGCAGCTCTGGCGTGCTCCATGTTTGTATGAACCTTCAGGAATCGACCTGGTCCTACAATCCAGCTTCAAACAATTTTTCCCCTTTTCCAGAAGTTGCTAGCACACAGAATTCCACCTCCTCCTGAGGCTGGGCTGCCGACTCTGGATACAGAGGGAGTGTTTGCAAATGCAGGACTGCACGTGCACCCGCTGCCCTCCTGTTTGCAGGCCAGGCCTCTTGGGCCACGGTGCAGGAATGGGGCACTGGTTGCACTGCAATTCCTTCAAAACCTGGAGCTCACATTAAATATGTTCATTATAAACTGATATCTGTTAACTAGAAAATGACTTGTCCAGGAGCATTCAGTAGGGCAGGGCAATCTAGGCCAATGGAAGTCTGGCAAAAGTTCAGGAAGTGTACCTTTTGTTCCTTACTAACAGAAAAAAATAGTTCTCAGGAATTTTTCCTGCCCCTCCCCCGCTTCCCCCGTAAGAAAATTCCAGACTATCAAAAAGTTCTGTTAAGGGAGTTAATTATTCCACTTAGGAATTAGTGTCCATTGGATGCTCTTTGTGCTTTTCAAGAGCACCACAAATGGCTTTCAAAAAGTCAATGGAGCAGAAGAAACTACACTGCCATGGTGTTGCCAAATAAGTCATCTCACCAGCCTGCACGGGGAGTGGAACACGGGATTCTCAGCCTGGTGACAACTGGTAGGGAAGTGTCCCACTTGATACATGCAGAGAATCTGGTCTGCTATTTCCACTTCCTCTGGAGGAGAAGAATTTTATTTTATTGTCATTTTGAACACAGTTAAAGACAGCAGTGATAAATTGCGACCTCAGGAAGGCTGGATCAATTCTCATGAGAAGGCAAGGGATTTTTTTAGACATACAGATGTGTGATTTGCATGTAAATCATCAGCACATGGTAGAAAACAAACCATAAAAAAAGATTCATCTAACTTCCTATATGGAAGACGTATATTTTCCCCCAGAGCTCTGAGGGTACTGTAAAAACTTATGCAAAACATGGAAGTGTATACATTCTATGTACAGCTAATACTTGTTGGAAAATACCAATGTTTCAATGGTCTGGCTCTAAATTATTATTTCTGTCAAACTGTACTTTGTTTTCCGATGAAGACAATCACCCTAATCAGAAGTAATCCAGAAAAGAACACAAAGCTGGAAAGTTAATACAAACCTACTGTCCCCCTCTTCCTTTAATGATGTCTCAACATACAATCATAAAGCAGTTGGTAACAAATGAAATCTTGTATAAAGACAAGTGTGCCTTTGCATAGAAAGGGGCTGCTAACCCTATTAAACAGAAAACAGGTTGGAAAGCCGGATTCTTTAGTAAGGGCCAAATGGTGCAGTTGATCTGAGTGAGTGCTGAAACCATTTACTCAGCCAGCAATTGCAGGGGCTGCCCCATCCTGCAACCGCTGCCCCTGCACGTGCCAACCTTTGGGAGACAATCCTCTGTAACGTGGGCTTTATACGAAATACTTGCCATATTTCTTGATCAAGCTCAATAATTAGTCTTTGGATGACGGTGGAACCTTGCAGGATGGAGAAGTGGCCTCACAGGATGCTGTTCTTTAACTGTGCTGAAACCTGTCCTGGCTACAAACACCTGCCTGGGCACTACTGCTCGGAATCTAAGTATTCTCTAAGACCAGAATTCATCAAAACTAGCTAAAATGCTAGCATTTATCTTATCATGCCTGCTGCAATATGATAAGGTGCTAACTTTTGGAAAGTAATTCTACACTCCTTACCCAGGTGAAATCTCCACTGAAGGAAGGTGAGTAGGGAGTGCAGGACAGCCCTTTGTACCATTGTTTTTAGAAATGCTGCCATTTACAGTTACAGTTTAGTGGTGAATTATTTGTTCAAGTAGACAGTGTCTCAGTGAAAATGTCTAAATAAAAGAATGCATATTTACAAGATCAGAAAAGGACCCTTCACCTCTGATTCAAAAAATAAATAGCTGGTTTAGGTGGTTATTACTGGAACCTCATCTTTAAAGGAACACGAAAGTCACTTTTAGATATTTGTCTTCTCTTTCAAAGGGCTTATTGATACTGGCAATGTCTCTCAGAGTTCTGTGACGTGCATGGGGTAGCTGGGAGGTGGGTGGGATGGCAGTTTGATGTTCAGGCGCCTGATATGACAGCTGTGGCAGAGCAGGTGGCCCTCTAAGGGGTAACAACGATGGCCTTCCTCATCGTTGAGCTGCAAGCCACAGTCCTGCAAGAAACACAGACACCCCAGGTTAGTGAGTGAGCCAGGCAAGGCATCTCACAGCACTGCTGATCTGTCCCGCATAGCCCTGAGAGCTCCCCCCGTGCCTCCAAAGCCAACAACCCCTACAGGTTTCGGCAGGTGGGCCCTGCGTGCCTCACACTGGCACCACTGAAATCCAACAGGACAGTCTAGAGCAGTACCCAACCTCTTTTTCACCAGCGCTTCCCATTCTGGTCTCTTCTGCATCTAATAAATGTTGATGCGAAAGGGCCAAAAAGGAGGTCAAGGACTCACCCTGCCACACACAACCTGGGAGAGTTAGAACAGAGGAGGAGCCAATTCTGCAGCACAAGAGCAGAGAGAGCACAAGCAGAGAATGAGAGGAGTGGGGGAAAGGGGGGAGATGAGACCGGGCTTACTTGTGAAGCAAGGCTACACTTTCTCTGGTTTGGAACTGAAACCAAATACAGACTTCAATGACCCAACTTCAGTGGAAATGCTGGTACCTCTGGGACTGGCACGGAACTGCAGGGCCAGCATGGGTGGACAGCAGCACAGGAACAGAGAGGAACAGAAAAACAGCTAACAGGAATCCTGCCTGCTGACTATTTTGTACCCTGCAATAGAGACAATCCTGATCTTCAGCTGTCAGCATTATAATTTTGAGGGCATTTGAGCATAATGGAAGTAGATATCAGATTCAATGTTTCAAGTATGTTAAATACTCAAAAATTGCTACTGTGACCAGTCCTGAGAAACCAGAGATTCTGAGTATGTACTTGTGCACTTAATAGAAAGGGAAAAAAAAAGGATCAAATTGGGCATATGGTTTACTTTAGTATTGAAAACAAATGGAAAGCTTTTAATGGGACACACAGTATGGTTTTTCAGCTTTCACAGCTCAAGTTTAAATCCTCAAATTTTACAATGCTGAAATAAGACTGAAAACGGGTAAGCTTTAAAACTGCAGTGTTAGTTTAGTGAGGCCAAAATCAAAGTTTCTGCCAAGGTAGTTTTCTGTGTGTTGCTACATATTGTATAATAATTTCATAGCAACTTCTGTAAGGTTTAAAATTAGAATTTACCGATTTCAGACACCCTACAGATGTGCCAACTTCAGTATCTTTTCCCCTCTCCAAAAAGGAATTCCCTCTGTGCAAGAAGACAGCCTGCCTTGTCAGTGGATTCCAGTTCTAGAAGGGGGGTCTGATGATCTGTAAGTGCTCCACCTCCTCCACAGAAGCAAAGTGGCTGCACACAAATGGGATGATGCAGAAAAGCAGCAGTGTCCAGCCTGCCCCCTGACTGTGCACCAGGTGAGGGTGACCTTGTCATTGCAGCACACCTCAAGCTACTGGCACTGACTTGTCCAGCGGCGTTTGGGGACAGCTGTGCAGTCTGAAAGCCTGATTTGAGACCATCAGGCAGTGACCCACCCCTGCTGACACATGGCTGGCTCCTCATTTCTGTCCATAAATGCACTCTGCCTCTCTGGGCAGATGTGGAGGCAGCTTGATTTGCCTCAGATGGGAAGGAGAATGGGGAAATGAATAATGAAACAGAACTGAAAATAAACCCCCAGTGGGACATTCTAGCATAAAGTCAATAGCCTGAGAGAGAAGGGGAGGGAGCTGTCATCTGAGGTGAAGCCTACACAAAGCAATAATGGGGGAAGAAGGAGGAGGGAAGTACAGCTCTCCAAAATACAGTGATTTCCTGTGCCAATTTCTCCTAAAAAAATAATAGCAGAGGATGGGGCATCAGGTGTCTCTGCTGGAAGGAGACAGCTGAGTGCATGGGGTCCTCCCTACATTTAGGTACGTAACATTTCAAGATGCCCTGAATTTTGTTGTTTCTCCCTCACTCAGAAGACTCTTTGTAAAACCTTTTTGCACAGCAGTTCATGGAAGACAGCATTGCTGCACTGCTGCCTCTGGTGCTAAAAGTTAGGCTCTGTGTGGATATTTGTATGTTACATCAGAGCACCAAACCTACAGCAAAGGGGATGTTTTTGGTTTCCCTTCTCATGTTTCTGGATGCAGAACTAATGATGAACTCAGCTCTGCGCTCAAGAGCACCAATTCCACAACTTGATCTGCCACAACTCGTTTAAATGTTCTGATCAATAAGAAACTGCTCCCAAAGAAGTGACAGAAAGTCACTGGTATCCTTGTCTCTTTTGAACAGGGAAAAATCAGATCCCCGAGAAAAGCTTTCCACTGAGGGTTCTTCCCTGTACAAGCCATGTGAATTCAAGTTTCCTCAGATCAGAGCCCTACACACCTTATCCAGAGATGTGGAAAAAGAGAATTGGCATCTAATTTTTGTTCTCTCCCTAACACAAAGTACTGAGAAAATTCAACCCAACCAATCAAACCCAGCTTTGAAGTTAATATATCGGGAAAAAACCCTGACCCAAACCTACTCCCAGCCCTGGCAGCACTGCCCCTTGTCACCCTGTGGGAGCCGTGGGGCAGAGCCCTGCCCAGGTGTGCAGAGCCGTGCCCAGGTGTGCAGAGCCCAGGTGTGCACAGCCCGGGTGTGCAGAGCCCTGCCCAGGTGTGCAGAGCCCAGGTGTGCACAGCCCGGGTGTGCAGAGCCCTGCCCAGGTGTGCAGAGCCCAGGTGTGCACAGCCCGGGTGTGCAGAGCCCTGCCCAGGTGTGCAGAGCCCAGGTGTGCACAGCCCGGGTGTGCAGAGCCCTGCCCAGGTGTGCAGAGCCCAGGTGTGCAGAGCCCAGGTGTGCAGAGCCCTGCCCAGGTGTGCAGAGCCCAGGTGTGCAGAGCCCTGTCTGGGTGTGCAGAGCCCTGTCTGGGTGTGCAGAGCCCAGGTGTGCAGAGCCCTGCCCAGGTGTGCAGAGCCCAGGTGTGCAGAGCCAGCAGGTGCAGCCCGTGGGGTGCGCAAAGCCACAGTTGTGAGCCCAGCCCCGAGGGCGGCCAGGACCCCGCTCACCTCGCAGTGGTAGCACTCCACGTGGTAGTCCTTGTCCATCGACACCACCCGGATGGTCTCCTCGGAGCCCTGAGGGGAAGCAGAGACAAAGGAAGAGCGGTGCCTAAAAGCAGCTTCTGCCCTCCCTCCGTGCCCAGCCTGCCCCACGGGGGATGCCCTGTCCCCCCCAGAGCAGAGCTGTGACCCCTCAGGGTCAGCCCTGCACTGCTGGGTTGCCCGTTCAGCAGCTCTGTGGGTCTCTGACACATCTAAGCTGTAGAAGTCATTTGGGAAGCGTAGCCAAAATTTCATCCTCAAGAGACAGATTAGTCTTAGAAGGAAATAATTTCCCAAGGGCACCCAGGATCCGAACAAATGACCAGTCCAAAACCTGCTGCTCGGGTAACTTCTCCTTGGAGGCATCCTGGTCTGCTCTGCAGGACTTGCATTGCCCTCAAACCATCTGCTGCCCAGCTCCTCTGCACATGGCCCTGAGCGCACCCCCAGGGACTGACACACCAGTCTGGCAGGTAAATCACCTGCACAGGCCAAAACCTCAGCGGGAGGGTGGGTGCAGTTGTGCAACTCCTGGCTGAGCCCCTTCTAGTAACCTTTCAGGCTCCTCTCCTCATCCACTCTGAGGACACAGCTCATTAAGTTTGCTGCCTTGCCTTGTTTCCAGTCCCAGGTGTGGTTAGAGCAGCAGATATGACGTGGACTATGTCTGAGAGAAGTGGTGGGCAAGTTAGTACCTGCACTGCTAGACTTGAACTAACCTAAGAAACCCCCATGGGAAAGAACATGGAGACTCTCCTAGTCATCAGGTGAGTCAGCAGTAGGACTGCCTTTTGTCCTTTTCTTTCTTTCTTTAAAAGAAAACAAAGTTATTTTCTAAGATCCAAATTCAGTGACATTTACATAGGGGTTTTCTCCTCCCAACACCCCACCAGGAGAAGCAGTTCTGGCTCAGCCTTTATAAGTTTTTAGTTATGTGAGATCTGGCCAATTAACAGAAATACTGATGACAAATGAGAGCAACAATCCGAGTGATGGAGCTGGGCACGTGAGAGGCTTCACTGGGGCACAGCAGCTTATGGGAGGCAAGCTCTGACTCTCTGAACACGGCAAGACGGAAAGCAGGAGGTGCTGAGGCCCTTGTTTGCAAGTGAGCTGGTCAGTGACCTCAGCAGTGGGAACTCAAAGGGTCCTGCACCCACCAGAGCCCGAGGGAGCACCACTTAATGCACACTTCTAACTGTGCTAATGACTCTGGGGCTGAGGTTGCAAGCAGGTTCCACCTGCCTTCCATTTTAGCCAACCTTTTTGTTGCCTTTTCCACCCCTTAAAGCACTTCTGTTGCCACCCCAGGACAACAGAGCGTGTGGGCTTCTCACAGGGTCAGGGCAACCATCAGATGTGTTTTCAAGGGCTTTACTTCTTGGGTTGTTCTTGGAGCCCCAGCCAGGGTTTTCAATTAAGTGAGATTTCTAACAGCATAATTAGGAGCTGGAAAGCACCCTGAAGATACAAAGCGCTGTGCTGCATAAGTAGCGTGACTATTACAGTGTTTGGGAGTGACTTTACTGCTGAACTGTGCCTAATGTAGTATCAAGCACAGAATAGATTTTGGAACAGGGAGGAAGAGCATCTGGTGTGTTTTCAGGAAGTGTTAATATGCCAACAGTTGTTTTCTCCAAGGGCTCAGTGCGTGTTAACACGTACCTGTGCTGGGAGGATCGGCTGGTTACAGGAAGCACATTTTGGTGCAAAAACCCTAGGGTGCAAGGAGAAGGTGTTCAGATCACACTGAAAGCTTCTTCAAAAAGTACAACAAAGGGAGACATTCTAATCACGCCTTGTTTTTAGCAAACTGGAGATCCACAGGATTTGAAACACCTCTAATTGTTTGATGATATTCAGCAAAAAGGAGATTTGGAAGAGGCTGATCTACCCCAGCTTTATTGCTTAGATCCTCCTGACCTCCAGGCATAGTGACTCCATCCCTCTTCCTGCACATGCCCTTTCTCTTTCCTTCCTTTACTTATAGAGCCATTCAGATTCCTCCAGAAACTTGATGTGTTGACTGCAAAGCAGCTCCTGACTTGGGGACTGCCGCAATCTGATGTCAGAAAGCCACGACCTGCTAAATAGGAGAGGGGCTGATCCTGGCTGGGACGTGCTAACTAAAAGCACCAGCTGGGCTCCTGGCCCTGCACTGTATGGCAGGCACTGGGCCAGCACTCTGTAACAGGGTCAGCCGGGCACCACCAGGGTTGGCCTCCGAGGGATTCACTCCTGCTGCACCAGCTGGGTTATTGGCTGACTGGAGGTAAGAGCATTCACACTGCCTTTGAGCAGGACCAGAAAGGAGTCCAAAAGCAATCCCTTAAACCTCCATACCTTTTGTCTGGCAAAGCTAAAATCCCTCTGACACTGACTGCTAATGGCATGTCTACTGTCCAGTCTCAGTGTAACACACTCGTGTCATGAACCTCGCCTCTTGGAAACAGCAGAACCTTCCCATCACTTGCAGAACTGGCCTGATAGAACTCGTATTGGAAGTCCCGAAAGAACAGCCCCCAAGAAAAACATCCTCTGACACAACTTCATTTCCAGCCTCACTTGGCCACTGTATGCAAAACTGGGCCCATGAAGTGCCCTTTAATAAACTTCAAAATACTTTACAAATACAACATACGAAAGTAGCAGTTGAGGGACATCTGAGCAAATAGGAGTGACCTTTTAATCTACTACAAGGCTTATAACTATGTCACTAATTTAACCAAGGCAGTGGATGTGTGTACTTACGTGTGGTAATCTTTGACACAGTAAATATTGTTCTCCACATCTACAGTGAAGGGGACTCCGTCCAAGCACTCGTTACACACCACACAGCGGAAGCAGCCAGGATGGTAGGACTTTCCAAGGGCCTGTAAGATCTTAGGAAGCAAACAACAAAATAAGTGGATGCAGGATTACAGGAGATTTCCACCCCCCCCATACTGCTGTGCCTCACTCTTTGCTAATAATGACAGCGAGAAAAGCACTTCAGGATGGAATTACCACTCTGCAGATCTGTCAGCAAGGGGCCTCTTAAAACAACTTGCTTATTCCAGTGGGTTTCAGTATGCTCCCAGTGAAGGGAGAGAGCTGAAAATCAGGCTAACTCCCATCAGCTTCAGCTCTGCAGGGCCAGCACTGCCCATCGAAATGAGACTTCTTGGAAAATCCCAAACTCTGGGATACAGAGTTACTTCACAAAACTTAACAGGCTGTGACAGGCAGAATCCAAACTGGTCATTGCTCAATCTTAAAGAGTAAAATAACGGAACAAGCAATTAGAGAGGTGTCCCTTTATTAATTAAGGATCCTAATCCAACACAGTTACTGACTGGTTATCACTCAGTCACAGAGGGCCACTGGTTTCTGATAAAATTCCATACGTCTCCATGTGTTTGGATACTGATCCATCCACCTGCCCAGGCTCTCCCCACGCTGACCTTCCCTATTGCATTTCAAAGGTTTCAAGGAAGGGCCCCTGCAGAGCAGATCCCCTCCCTCCTGGCATCCCTGTACCTCACACCCACTGTGGCACTGGGACGCCAAGCAGGATGCCCCAAGCCAGGAACGAGCCCCTGGCAAGAGTGGCACACAGTATCATCTCCAGGCAGCTCTCAAGAGGATATAGGACCATCTCCGTCCATTTCAGGTATAAGAAGTACCTTTGGAAGGTAATTTCCAAAAGCATCTGCCAGCAGCAGTGCTCGGCTTGGACACGCTAGTAAGCTGGAGACGAAAAACCTCTCTCATGGGCCTGCAGATGATTTTATGAATAAAGATCAAACCAAGGGGGAAAAAAGCCACTTGAGTGTAACCTTTTCTTCCTCCCCAGTGAAGCCCTGTAGTTTTCTGTTGAGTGAGTGGCATCAGGCTCTGTGTGACCCACAAGCCTTTCCTGGCCACAAAGAGCCGGTCCCTGTGCCGTGCAGGCTGTGCAGCCCCAGGGCACAGAGCACTGCCCAGACCTCGCCCCAGCTCTGCCCGCCGCTGGCTCCCGGCTCGGCCGGGCCACGTTCCCGTACAGGAACCCGCAGGAATCAGCCAAATCACACCGCTTAATTCCTGGAACTCCCAGAGCTGTTTCCTTTTGTCAGAGCACGCTTGCTGACGGGAGAGAGGCAGACAAGCACCTGCCAAGCTTCCAGCTACTGCGCTCCACCGAGGAGATGTTATGGACTCTTGCCTGGGATTCTGCAATTAGGGCCAGCTCAGAGCACGCGAGTCGGGATCCCCCTCCCCCTGCCAGCGTGACACAACCCCACGCATTTGCTCTTGGGCTGAAACGAGCAATATCCTTGTCCAACCAGCGGTGCCAGGCTGTGAGCCAGAATGCTCATTAGGGAAGTCTCCTGTTCCAGCTCCCGCTGAACCTCCGTGTGTGCGCTGCAGCAGCCACTGCTCTGCGGCACACTGGGGTTCAGACACGCTTTAAAGCAAGGGGGAAATAGATACGCAACGGGATCTGCGCTTTGGTGTGCGAGGCACTTCGTTTTGTTCGGGAATTTTTGCTTAGGAAGAGCAGCCTAAGCCCTTTCTACACTCACCCACTGAAATGATGCCAGCAGGACCTGGCCCGACCCATGGCCCTTTGGTTTTTTTTCATTACAAAAGTAACTCTGCCTACTGGCTCCCTACAAATCCCAGTGGCAATAATGCACCTTAAATGACATGGAGCAAGTGACAGAGAGTAAATAAAGCAAGTCACAGAGTGGGCAACAAACCTCAGGACCATTGATAATACCCTTCTCCACTCCAGCGCAGACTCCATCCACTGGACAGAGCTCTTGTTACCTGCTGCCTTACAAAGCACACCCTCTGTGTTCCTTTACCACGTTCTCACAACAAAATTGTGCTGTATTTTCCCCCCTTTAGTATTAAAATTCATTTTTTTGCTAACTGACACATGGCAGAACAACAGCCTCCCATGATCTCAGGTAGCAAAGAAGCCAAACTTCCTGTACTCAACACCAACAGAGCATGAAGGCATTTTCATTTCCTGCCTCAGTTTCACAAATTGCACTGGCAGCAGTGGAGGCACAGCAAAAGCCTGGCAAAAAAAGAAAAAGCACCAAGTGTCACACCGCACTCCCCAGAGCACAGGGAAAGCGAGCTCCCCTGGAGCAGCAGTTTGGGTCTCTTACCATTTCCATTATGAGGTGTCCACACACAAAGCACTTGTCTGCTGTTTGCTGAAAACCTGAATACTGTTCAAACGACAGAAAAGAAAGGATTATTAGTAGCCACTCCTCTAGCCACAGAAATACCTTTTAGGTGAAGCTGTGCTGTTTTCCAGCAGCAAATTACACTGAGATTTGGGAGAATGACTCGGAAGCCTCCGCTGGAACTCGCAGCATCCTCAGATCCCAGTCTGGCCTTCTGACCCACTGCGATACTTCCCTTGAGATTTCCAGTGTAACAATATTGGTTTAAATTTGACTTTTATTTTTAAAATCTATTTGGAGAGTTTATGTTCGACGTGTGGAAACTAGCTTTAATTGACTCTTCTGGTGGTTGTTTTAAGTAACATAGGACTTACCTCCGAAACCCTGCTCAAATTAAGCAACCTCAGACTTCAGACCTACGTTTCACTCAGTGCTACGTGCAAGTGAGAAAAATGAACAGGGTCCTAAGGAGGATTTAGCTGCCTTGTGGATACCAAGCTGTTTATCCAGGCAAGATCTAGCAGTCCACCCACAGGAGCTTGGGCTCTCTGCACACTGTGGGCACCAGCAGAGCACCCCAGAGAGATGATCTGGCACTCAGGTGCCACCCCGTGCTCCAGTGCTGGGGGCACAGCTATGGGCAAATACTTTGCCTATTTGGGACCAAAGCTCTGTGTTCCCTGGCTGTTTCTGACCTTAACTTTGTACTTGTATCCCCAAAGCAGATCCTGTTTCAGATGCCAAACTCTCTCTTTAGCCCAGAGTTTAGAGGTTTAAAAAACCCATCCAGGTTATCAGACCAGATGACTGACCTACCAAAGCACTGCCCTACAAGCAAGAGGCATCTCCCTGAGGAACTGCAGCCACGTAATTCTGAAACTGGTGTTTGCAGGGGCTGAACCTCCCCCTCCCCCTCTGCAGCCCCATCTCAGCCCATGCCCTGCAGAGGGGAGGGTGCCCAGGTATCTGTGTGGCACTGCTCACCTGGAATGTGCTGTAGCTGCACAGGATAAGAGATGAGGAAGGGGAGGAGGAGTGGGAACCAGATTCTTGCCCCAGAACACAGGTTAATTGGCTCAGGCATCTAATGCATCCTCTGAGCCCCAACACAGCTTATGGCTTATTCCATTCCCCCCTGGTTTAGTGGGGATTAACTGTCCCCTCACTTCAAAAGCCAGTGGTTCCCAGCCTGGAGCTGCCATATGTTTTCTTTTTACTGGTGTGAAGGGATTACATGTTATGTTGGATCAATAGGTTGGAGACAAAATTATTGTTGCCATGCAACAAAGTGATTACAAAGGAAAAGCTCATGTAGATACTTTGATGGGCCCAGAAGTCAGTGAATGATGGCACTGCAGCTGTCAGCCCCAGATTTACTGTGCCCTAAGGAACACAGCTCCTGCAGTCTTAAGAAACTTTGAAGCTTGCTCAGAAGAGACCAGGGTGTTGAGGAATAAATACAGAGCCAGGCGGTCCTAGCTGGCTGTTTCTGCAAGATACCGCTTTGGTTTGCTTTTCCCTTCTTCTTACTGATGCAGAAAAAAGACTTCACTGTTTGGGATGCTTCTTGGCTGCCCCGTGGGTGAGTAACCCCTGGCCAGGCTGCTTCCTAGGGCTGAGAGCTCCAGGCTTACTGGGAACAGGTGGGCAGGTCCTGGTGGCACAGACAGCAGAGCATTAACAACAGTACAAACCCCCCTAATTCTAAAATCCTGCTGGAATGAATTTACCAGCACCATCTGGCTGTCATTTGATAAGGAATGCAAAGGAGCATTCACCCAGCTATTGATTAAGAGGGGACATTATTCCCCGGGAACAGAATGGCACAGTGGTCAGATTAATGCCATTTATTGCTAACTAGATTGTCATAAATTACACTGCTTGTCAAAAAGAAAGGCTTTGCTGACACAAAATCACGCTTTATATGACTAACCCTATTAAATTAAAACCATGATTTGTTTTTAACAAGAGAATTGTTATTAGGCAGACACATCCAGAACTGGATTACCCAACTAGGAAGGCTTTGCAAAATGGCAGTAAGTCTAAGAGCAGTGCTAAAATATTCAGTGGGCTCAGGGAGCTGTCCTTTGCCACCGCACTCCTCTCTCTCCTGATCAGGACTGACCCCAGACAGACTGGAGGCCTGGTTCACTGAGATCGGGGTTTGGGATTCGGGTCTGTTTGTGGTTGAAATCTCTCTGGGCTGGAAAAGCGTAAGAGCCTTGGGTCCTGTGTTCTATAGGACGGCAGTGCTGTGGACGCTGCTGCAAAAGGCAAACAATACATGATTTTCTCGACGTTTTTGTAGCTCACCTGTCAACTTCTTTACACTGTTTGCTCTTGATTTGGAGCATTCAAACCGGGCTGCTGTGCTAAGCTTTCCATTTCAGAAGCAGAGCTTACGAAGTATTAAAATACTAATTAAAATTGGCAACCTCTGCCTTTGAAGCACTCGGTTATTAATAACCTCCACAGATCTTGTGTGCGCAATGAGAGAGAAGCTGTGATTTGCTCCAGCCTGCAGACAAAGCAGAATGGCCTCTTTATTGTCTCCCAGCACACCAAGAGCCTCCCAGACAGGGGTGGGAGATGCCGCAGTCCCCAGAGGCGCAGGAGAAGAGAAGGTTCCACTCCACGGGCTTGTAGCCTTTTTTATCCCTGCCATAGTTGGGTTTGAGCACACCAGCCCTCCCTCACGGTCTGGAGGCGTGAAAAACAAACGGAGGTGAAGCTGCAGAAACACAGGGTGACGGGCAGGACCCCCGTGGAGAGGCCAAACCGCAGCTCTGCTTCCCATCCCCAGGGTCTCTGCACGTCCCCTCTCCTCCGGGACGGGGACAGCGCAGGGCTCAGTCCTGGACCTGCCCTATGGGGGTGTCGCGTGTGCCAGACCCCTCCTCAAACCAAGGCAGGTGATGGAAACCCAGAGCAGCTCCGGCTGGGGGGGAACGCTCACAGCTCTACAGACACTCTGCACCCACACGAAACAGAAGTGCCACTTTGAACTCTCCTTAATACTCATTACGGGTGCTCATTAAGCATATAAGTATATAAAAACATTGAAATAAGCTGTCACAAAAAGAACAGGTCTGAAATTCAAAGCTGAAAATCGTTCCCCTTTACTCTCCCTTCTGTGACTTAGGAGTACAATCCAGGATGCAAAGAAAACCAGTGCACGAGGAAGAGCTGGCAGATTATTTTTTCTGATTTCCTAATTTTTTCTCAACTGTTCCCTCCTGTATTTACCTTGTCCTTGACTTCTCTGCCAGGGTAATAAAATCTCACTTTATATGCACAAATCAAGACGTTGTAATCAAGCTCCCCGATGATAGTTATATAAAATAAGACTGGGAAACTAAATAAACCTTGAGAAATATGTTAATTATGTTAGAATAGAAGAGTAAAAATAAAGTAGAAGACTTGGCTGACTGAACTTGCCTTTTATTTGCTGTCCAATATACTTTGATTAGCAAACAGGCAAAAAAAAATAAAAATCTCTGATGATCCTGTCCAAGAGTCTTTGTTTCAATGTAAGAGGAAAACAAGTCCCCTTCTGTCCCGAATATTTAGGCCTGTTAGTGTCCTCCTGTGATAATCTTGGGGTTTATAACCCTTCTGTCTAATGTGCAATATATCTAAAAGAAATTAACAATGAATTTTGAGCATATAATGAACAATTATGCACGGAGGATAATCCCACCACGTATTGTGAGAAACAATTCCTCCTGCCCCCTTGGCCCTGTCGCAAATCTTGGTCGTCTACGAGGGGCTTGGAAAGTCTGAAGTTCTCATCACGATTTCTCAAGGCAAGAACACTCAGGAAACAGCAAGCCCGAAAAAGGCTTCAGGACCCAAACTTTCCACCTGAGGCCACGTCAGATCTTTGAAAGGACGTGCTGCTGCTTCTCCTCCACATGCCTGGCTGTGCCCAGGGAGGGGCTGGGGCGCTTCCCTGCTGTTATGCACTCAACAGAACAAAACCTTCCTCCTGGAAACACAGGCTGGAATCTCAGTTTTCTCCTTTGCTGGGGATGTTCCAGACCTGCGGAAGGTCTGTGCAGTGGGTTACATTGCAGGGGCAGTGGCAGCCGCTGCCCCGGCAATGGCACGAAGCTGTAAAATCCCCAGCTCCCCTTCAGCACTGCAGTCACCCAACGTGACCGACTCCAGAGCCCTCCTCTTTCATGCTTCAAGACCTTTTGAGGGAGATGATAAGGAGGGGGTTTTGCCAAAACGCTTCAGGCATTTACTTCTGAAAACTAATTTCTGAATTGGGTGCTATGCTAATAATGTATTCCAACCCCAGGCTGCCTGTAATCCCTCACAGACTCTCTGCTCCTTGGTTTCCCATTAGCAGAGCATCTGTCTTCTCGCTGCTGTATTGTTTGCTCTCTGCATGGGACCCTTAGTACATGGGACACAACAATGCGAGAAATTCATGGGATCACATTAAGAGAGGGAGAAAATATCAAATTTGGTTTCATGCAGATCGAGTTTTGCTGTTGTTTTTTTTTTACACACACATTTAAACGCAGCAAGTAAAATGAACTGGATGAAATGGGGCTTTCTCAGGCTCAAAGATGCGGGAGCCTCGTGGCAGGTGACAGAGATTAACTAAAGGAAAATAGTCCAGAACTTTCCTCTTCGTCTCGCTGAAACCCCGTCACGTATCCTGCTGCTTCACTCTGGCTGCCAGCGAGGAAACCCCACACAGCACCTGCCTCCTTGCTCCTGCCCTGCCTCTCCGTCATGTCTGAAGGACAAGGGAAGGGCAAGGAGGGTCTTCACAGAGTTCTGCACGGAGGTAACAGCCCCAAAGCTCTGCCAAGCCCAGGAGCTGAGCTGGTCCTCGAGCAGTCAGGCCCTTCCCAGCCTCCGAGAAGGGAACAGCCATTTACATCCCACAGGACCTCCAGAGACCTGTGTGTGAGCGCTCACCAAACCTACCTTCTCCCTGATCAATTAAGAGCCAATAATGGTTTTCTTACCTAGACCTCTCTTGAAAGCTTTGCAGTGACAATGATCAAGAAAAAAGCCTGAGGCAACAGCTTTAACTCTGCCTCGTATCGTACAGCCCAACGTTTATTAACTCGATTCTCGTTGTACAGCACTTCATACTGCACAGTGCTGTGGGTTATTTAGTGTCACTGCCACCATCTACTGCATCCACTGTGGAAGAAAGTGGCTACCTAAGAACCTACCTTCCTGGAAAAAAGTCATCTGCACTTTATTCCTAACAGCTGTTGAGAGATTTCAATCCAAAACACAGCGGCAACCAGCACCCACAGTTATTACTGAAGTGGAAACAGGCCACTTTCTCACATCTAACCTTTTTCTAACTCTCCCATAGAAAAAAAATTAATGCTGTCTGCTTCCAAGTGTTTGGCAGGAGTTACACATAATTAGAAAGAGCTCGAGTTCTTTCAAGTGCGCTTCAGTTATTGTAATTTACTTTTCAATGCAATATTAAGAAAAACGGGATAGTCTGACTTTTTGGATCACCATCTCAAGGGCAAAGAGGGGACTGACTGTCTGGCATGAAACCAACTGGACTTTGTAACATGCTCTTCCAAACATTCCACTAGCAAATGCAAGGTATGGACAGTTACAAAAGCTCGTCAATAGTGACACATCTCAGAAACAAACCATCTTTGTCTTTCCTTGTCTACTTTGCCACGTCCCAGAGAGTGACTCCTGTCACTCATTTAACCATCTGCGACCCAGTTCGGGCAATGCTCAGTGTCCTTCCAGTGAACACAGACCTCTCCCTCACTGAACCTTCCCTGCATTATGTTTATCCCCAGTGTCACCTGGGCCTGTGTGCTGCTCTTCCATCAACTCCAGGGGTTTTTCTGGGCTCCCGTGGGTTTCCTTCCCCCAGGCAGACCTGCCGTGTGCCCGTGCTCAGGGTTCACCCGCAGCTTCTCAGCCTCACTGCCAGCATTTCACATGGGTCCGGCTTTAAAGAGTTCTCCTCTGGGATGAATTCCTGGGAGAAAATCCAGACCCTCCCTGGAGCCACTGGGACTTTTGCCACCAGCTCCAATGGACTCGTAAGCCCCGATGCAGGGCACGGCGCCGTGCTGCAATGAGAGCTGGACTCTTCACGCTCATTCACATCCAAGTCCAAAGTGCGAGGCAAATCAATATTTGACTATCCCCAGATATTTTGCAACTTGAATTTTAAGCCAGTTTGTAGGTTTCGCCCAACCCTTCAATTTCAGAACACCCTAATTAATCATCATTCACGTCAAATTCTCTTATAACATAAAAGCAGGACCACTGGCATACTATAAACTTGGGAAGAACTAAGGAAGGAAAGTATTCAAGTGTTTCTGGCGGGGGGGCTGGGGTGAGACACACACCATCAGCCACAGGAGCTGCAGTCCCTCGTGCCCTGAGTGCAGTAACACACTGTGGACTGCCTGCCTTTGTCTCCAGCGACAGCATCTGGGAGCACGGCAATGCTCAGCATTCACGGTGCCTCTGGAGCCTGAAAGCAGCTCCCGTCCCAGCCTAGAGCCATCAGTGCCTTGGGAACACTCACAGACTTCCCTGTGCTTCTGTACCCCAGGAATATTGCAGCAAATCCCTGTCCAAGCTTTGATCCCGTCATTCTGTTAAACATATCAATGAACACCCGTGTCTGTCTGTTCCCTGACTAGAGCATGGATTTTAAGAGCAAGGCTCCTAAATACAACATTCTCCCAGTTATCTGGAACTCCGTTTGCTCTGTGATTCCCACCAGATATGAAATGGACACAAGCTGCACTTCAATCTCTCCGACCGAGTCCATATTTTGCTGAGTCTCACTTAGCAGCAATGGGCTCCCTGGCCAATGCACCAGTCCCAGGGCTCACGTCCCGAGGGAACCTCCAAACATTTATACTCGCTGAGATGGAAAACCAAACCTCTGACTCCAGCTGACACCAGCGTCCATTACACTAAATAAAAACTATCTTCCTAGGGCCCCAGCAAGCGGGACAGGCCATTTCCCACACTGCCAGGCTTGGAAAACAGCATGAGCACAAACTGAGAAGAAAAGGCTCATTAGTATTAATGTTTACATGGCAGCCGTGCCCAGGGGCCCAAGTTCGGGTAGGGGTCTTGTTGTGTTTGGTGCCACGGGACACGAAGGTGCGAGCCCTGCTCTCACGAACTGCCCAGCACTCAGCCAGTCCTCCCATGACATCCTGTCCCTTCCCCCATGACAGGCTGACCACTTCCATTTCCCACCTCCCTGCCAATCTTGCACACCCCGATCCTTTTCCATTTCTGAAATCATGGAGAGTTTTACAGTTGTGGATGGAAGGTGAGGCCCTGTATGTTCTCTGCAGCCAACTCTGTGTGGCTGCAGCCAACCGTGGAGCAAGGAGAGTGAGCTGAGCAGGGACAGAAGGATCCCAAACCCCACTAGACGGGATGGAGACGAGAAGGAAGGCTGGAGAGGCAGCTGCAGGGCTGGGGGCTGCCCGTCCTCCTCCTGCCACAGCCACAGCCTCTCCCTGCAGAAGGGAAGGAGCTCCCAGGGGCTGGGGAGGGTGGGAAGGGCCACCCAAAGGCTCCTGGAGGTGTGCAGTGTGCCAAGTCACTCTGCATGGTTGGCGTGTGCAAAACGAAGGTTTCAGAGCCTTTTCTCTCTGAGGATTTATGGGCAAAGTTCCTCCGGTCTCACTCACTGAAATGGATGAACAGCTTTGGATGAAACTTTGAGCAACTAATGACAGCAAAGATAGCCAGAGGCAAAAACCTGGCATGAAGAAATTCAGCCTAAATGATTAAATCTGGCGAGGTTATATGTAAGACAGTGAAAGAGAGAATCTTAAAAGGAGACGTTTTGGATGACCTTAATGCTATGCACTGCAGCTTGTGGTGTCTGTAATAGGTTATTTCCAGAGCATCTGAGTGTCTTCCAGTAGTGCATTAAGCAATGTAACTAACATCTGTCACAAAGCTCATTTTCCCTCTCATCTCCTCCCTCGAGGGAAATTCTCTCATTTCTTAACCTCTACTGGACCCCCACTCAATAATGTTCATTACCTCAAGAGAAAAAGGAAAAGCCCATCAAAAAGGGGGGAAAAAAAAGAAAAAAGACAGATAATAGATCTAAGGTTCAGGCTGATTTGGTGACATTTTTAAAGTCTTCTTTGCCAAGAAAAGCAGTAATTTCTTTTAAATTTCTTTACATGATATTTAAACATTGAAAAGGGAAGACAAATTAAAGTTATGAGCTATTTTTCCTTCACCCATGATTATTCAGCAATTTATCAACAAAATGAAGCAGGAACATCTGACTGGGATTATTTATTATACAGTAAGGCATTTATTTTTTGTTCACTTCACCAGGAACAGTGTCTCTGTTATGGCTAGTTAGCCATCTGTGTCCGAAGAGCTTTCAGGAAAGGATTAAACTGTCATTTGTTTTATTTCCTTTCATGAAATAACTACCCTAACAGGGCTCGGGCAACACTTGGGTATTGCTGGGCTTGCTACCTTAAGGTGGCACGTGAAGGAGTAACTGGATCTCCCCTGGAGCTAAAGCAAAGCCAGGTTTGGGGGGTTGTTTTTGTTCTTTTTGCTCCCCACACGCAGGACCACGCAGTGTCCTCCTGGAGATGGCCCAGCCTGGGCAATGTCTGTGCCATGCTTAGGCTGAAGTGGAATTACCCGTGGATTTATTTTTTGCAATCTGATTCATTCAGTCCCTTTAGCCAGCACGGCTTGGGTTTAAGCACTGAGAGAATGTGCAGCTAATCAGGGCTGGGAGCAGGAGGCTGAGCAAACCTCAGAGGGCAGAGGTATTCCACGTCCTCCAGGAGTGGGGAGTCCCAGCCCAGCACCACCAGGACAACCGGGGCACGTGGCATCCCTTCCCCATCTACAGCTCCACAAGGGCATCTAAAAACTTGTAGCACTTCTTCCCTGGAAAGAATGAGCAAAATAATGAGCCACCTGGTTCAGAGACACACGATCCGTGCCCTCGGTAAGAGCAAACATGTGGGAACACTATTTGCTGGAAGAATGTACCTTGTGGCTGCTGCAGGGCTGTGCTGGTGCCTGTGCCTCGGGCTGCACCGGGTCACTCACAGCTCTGGTCCACAAATCAAAAGCACTTTTCCAAGCCAGGGACAGATTCTGAACGCTTGGCACTCGCATGTCACGCTTTACAGACTGGGTTTTTGGAAACACTTGGAAGTCAAAGCTCTTGGGTGTCGCTGTGTTTTAAGTGACAACTGTGCTCTGTTAAAATGGGACCTGCACAGATTTCACAGCTGAAGTGGAAAAGCCTCTGGAAGACCCACCAGCTGTGCTGAGCCCTGAGGAGACACTTCAGCCAAGGAGGGTGAGCCCTACTCTTGAAAAATGGCTTTTCTCAAGGTCTTGGCTTCAAGGACCATACATGACACCGCAGTGAATTCCACGTACCACCTCTGATCAAGAGGAAGAGCTGACCTGGCTTGAGCGAGTGGGAGTTAAAGACCCAGGGATCCCATGGGAGCCCCAGCTCTGGAGGCTGCTCGGGCAGGAGCTGGTCTGGCACAGCAAACAGCAGCATTGCAGGAGAAATAAAATACTGACATCTATAGGATGTTAAACATGTCCGACAGCTACAACAGGAAGACACCCATAAATAATATTCGTTCTTCCCTAAAATGCCCTGCCTTGGGTCACACCAAGAACCAGTTCAACTTCTCTGCTCATCATTGGTCATGTGTTACTCACTGCAGCCCCAAAGTCCCTGTGTCCTGCCTGGACACAGCGATGGAGGGGAAGAAGCACCTGCAGCAAACGAAGGGGACACACAGAGGCAGCAGTGGGGCTGGACAGAGCTCTCTGCAGGAATGCCAGCCCTCCCTGGGGAGGGGCCGGGCTCTCCCCCACCTTCCAGGGAGGCTCCAGCCCACTGCCACCCATCCCCATTTACTTCCCAACAGGATTCCTCCTGCTGGGAGGGCACGCGAGGGGCTCATTCAGCTTCTGCTGCTTTGGGGGACTCCGAGCAAGGAAACATCCACTCCTCACATCTGGCTGTCCCTGGGAATCCATGGAAAGATCACGAGGCTGTTGCAAACCCAACGAGGAACACACAGGCTGTTACTACCTGGATTTCCCCAACACGCCCAGTGTGAGAGCACTGCACCTCCTGCCCGAGTTTTCTGAAGCTGCTCTGCTCTCGAACTCCTGTTGTGTTTGTGTCATACTTGAACTAACCTGGTCACAAGCTGTGGGGCTGCAAAGGCAGCAACCTGTGGTGGGGCTCCCAGACCTACAGGAGCATCTAATTCTCCGGATCAATTCCCAGACAAACAAAGGCCAAGAAAGAACAAGGACACCAACAGCAGGCAGCGTTTTCTTAGCATAAATAAAATTATAATGCCGGTAGACTGGCTCTGTTTACACTCCCAAATTAAAATAATCTTTTTCTTATCCCCTTGCTTAAATTCCCTAACGTCCCACTGCCACACTGTCCGCAGGGAATCCTGCTGCACTCCAGGGAAGCTGCACTAAGATCTGGAGTCACAGTAGAGACTGAAATTCTCAGTTTTACAGGAAAAGCATTTGTCTATCTGCTTTGGACTGAAAATACCTCTTTTTAGAGAAGACTGGGCTTTCCAAGTGGTCAGGAGCAAGGCCTGGGAAGATGAAGTAGTTCAAATAATTTCCTTTTTAATGGCTACTTTGCAGCCTCTTCCTTTCAACTTTGAGAAAGGCTCTGAGCTTTCTCTGTCCACAGAACTCTAAACAGGCAAAGTTGGTTTATTTTACTAGCGAAACAATACAATTCCTAATATTCTTACTATGACATTTGCTCAGGGGAGCTGAGAGAAGACGCAGTCCCTTTCTGAGAAGCAGCGAGCCCAACACGAGCAGGGACAATGGCAGACTTTCTCTTGCAGCCTTACACGGCAGAGAGTCCCTTGCTCTGCCTCTCCCCACCCCTCTGTGCTACTGGGAACCTGCTAAAACACACCTGTGGGACGTTGGAGCTTTTAAATCCCTGCCCTAAATATCCCAACAGTTCCCTAACCTGCAGCAAGCTTATTTCCTAATCTCAGTTTTCTTGGGAAAAATCCCTGCAAGCATCTCAGGAGAGAGATCTTCAGGAGCCCACCAGAGAACATGTCTTGAGAGCTAAGGAGGTTCCCCCCCCATCCATGAAAACTGAATGGTCTCCAAAAGATTAAGATTTTTAGATTTAAGATTCTCTTATTTAGGCTGAAATTACAAGGTAATAACAACAATCATGTCATTAAGTCTGGATGAAGGGTTTTGATCATAAGGAAAGTACATTCCAACACAGTTCAAATCAAAAATCAAAACGGTTGGAGCCCCTCCCTCTCACACTCCACCTTTTCTCCCTCACCCTGTGCTTCTGCAGAAACACAGGAAAGAAAGAGCTGAAAAAAGCAAGGCAGAAAAAATAGTTTTCTCTCCAGGATGCAAGCAAAACAGTAACACATTTCAATTACAACAAGAAACTTATTTTCTGCACAAAGTAATTTCCATTCTTTCCCGAGGCTCCAGCTCTCTGATAGGCTGAGTAAAGGTGTAACACATGAAGGCAAATATGGCTTATATTTTAGGAATCTCCATGATGTTTATGGATTGCATTGATGGGAAATGCATGTGCACACTCTGAATGACCAGTTTGGTTGTGGGATATACTTTGAATAATTCCTTTGTAAAAAGCATGATTATATATTCATTAGAAATGGAAAGTTGTTCTGCAAGACCTAAGCTTCTAGATTAATGCTATTTCAATAACCAAGGTGCTATAAATTCAACATACCAATTCTCCAATTCATCTTCCTCTAAGCTATAATATATCATTGCTTTCTAACTGCAATTCCCAGCCATGTCCTCTTCATCTTAATTCTAAATGGTCTGCCACTTATCAAATCATTCCCTGTGCACTGCACAATCCTCACCCTCAACTGCTCGAGTATTTTATTTGTGGAGCAACACAGCTCAGCCACAAGCGTCATTTTTCTCCTCATGACTCTGTTTCTATTGAAGTAAAGCACGGAGAGAACAGGAGTTGCCCCTCCGTGGCCAACAGTTTCCAGCTAATCCCAGCTCAGGCCCAGCACTGGGAGCAGAGCAGGGATTAAGCCGTGCCTGCACCAAAGCAACTGTGTGCACGGCGCTGATGTCTCCCTCCTGTTAGCACTGGTGTTCCCCAGATGCTGCACTCTGGGCTTGGCAGGCCAGGCTCCGTGGCTGCAGTTCAAGCCCCAAGCTTGAGCAGCTCCAGTGTTTATTCTCATAATTTACACTCTCTGATGGCTTATGGACAGTTATGTACTTGGTTTTACAGCCGCCACTTCAAACCAAGGCTCTGATCCTGCTGCTGTGGAGTCAGTGGTCAATGATTCCCAATTCCACCCCTGGCAGGAGGCCCCACATCATCAAACCATCTCTCAAAGCAAACAAGTCACCAAAAAAGAATGTTTTGGTTTAGAAATAGTAAAAAAAAAGCCTGAAATCTTACTTACTAGGAAGTCTTCTTCACAGTACACCTTGCCATTGACATTGTAGAACGCTTTTCCTCGTAGTCTTCTCCCTGTTAGAACACAGGACCGTCAGGATTTTGTGCTCCATCCCCAAACCCAGCTGTTCAGGATGTGAAGTGAAAAGCCCACCCTGCTGTCCTGTCTGTGGGGTCTGTTCCTGGCCCCTCTCCTCCCCAGAGGCTCCATCTGGAGACACGGGTGAGGGTCAAGCTCTTGGCTTTCTCCTACCTTATCAATGAGTTACCAAACCTTACCTCAGGTACCACCTAAACGCTACCTCTAAATGCAGGTTGTGCAACCCAGCTGTTACCAGCGCCTGGAAAACTTGAAATCTAAGGCCAAAAATGATTTTGGGGAAAAGGCTGCTTTGCAAACGGAGCAGGTAAAACCCCAGCAGGCACACGTGCCCTGCGCTCAACACCAGCAACGTGTCTGTCTCCTGGGACCGCACAAGGCATACTGCATGTGGATGGATGTTCCTGCCACCCTCACCAATACCAGTAATCAATGTCACAGCAGCTCCCCGAGACACTGAAGCAGCACAGGGCACACGTGACAGAGGGAAAGGCAGGAAAGTCCCACTGAAACCAAGAGATTTTGTATTCATGTTTTGACGTTTGCCGTTTCATTAGCCCTTGTGGAACTCTACTGACAAAGCCTGTGATGGTCATTAACTGATGGCTCCCTTTACATCAAAGAAACGCACAGCAGACTGCAAAGAGTCCCAACAAAAAGGATTAAAACCAGGGATTCAAGAACCACCAAGCCCCACTAGTTTTCAGCTGCAGCAGATCAGAGCTGCCTTACACCAGAGCTGCTCCAGGGAAAGCAAGAGCAGAGAGGGAGAAGGCGAACTGCACTCGCCCTCTGCCCACCCTGCCAGGGCCCCCCTGGGCACAGCTCCCAAGCAGTGGGTGCTCTCCCCTGGCAGGCAGAGGGCACAGGGGCTGCCTCTGCCGCTGCTGGCAGGGACACGGAGCCAGGGAAGGGCAGGAGGCTCCGCATCCACAGACAGCCCCTCCAGGTCCCTGCTGAAGCTCCGCTCCACGGGATGAGCCTGGACATCTCCTCCAGCTCCACCATCAACACCACCCACCTTCGTGAGGGTTTGACTGCGAGCTGAGCCAGCTGGCCAGCACTGAGGGGCAGGAGCGCTCTCCATGGTTTCCACAAACAATGTGGAGGAAAATATGATTAATTTTCAGCGCTTGGAAGTGCCTTTTACGCGTTGCCACTGCGATCCGACCCTGGGAAACAGTGTGTGGCACAAAGAAGTTGGGATCTGGGCTGATACTTTTGGGAAATCACATGCTGCATGCGGTCGTCTGGTGGTTTTACTGTCGTGGCCGAGGGAAATGCTTCTTTTGTGTGCACATTCTTGGGCTGTCGATCTCACGGGCTGCTGTCTCCATACTGCTGGTAGGTGGAGTCAGCTCTTGTTTGCCTTTCCAGCTGCCTGGTACCTCTGGTGGGGACCAGGAGCCTCGTGGTGTGGGCAACGTGCTCACCTCTGCGCGGAGAGCCTTGGGTAAAACTGGGCCATCCACCCAACAAGGCACAGGGCTGGGACAGCAACTGGGAGCTCCTGGGGCTCCCTCAACTCATGCAGGAGCAGCCACCTCTAGAACTTCCCTCCTCCTTACCCCAGCTGCCTGTACACCTCTCCAGGAAAAGGTAAAGGCACACGGGATGGAAGCAAGAAAGGGAAAGAGGCCAGAATGGCTTTTTAAAGGGCACACTGTCTCTGGCAGGCACAGCCTTGGCACACAACTTGCCTTTAGATGATGGCCATGGAGTGGCTGCAGCCAGAACTGGGACCTGCCTGGTGCAGCACTTCCATGGTGCTCACACACACCTGCTGGGGCGTTTGGCTCAGGGCAGGCGGCGCTGGCCACGTCCCTCTCCCCTGAGCGGTACCTCGGGACAAACCCCAGACCCCACTGCCGGCAGGATCTGTGCAGGACAGGAAAGCCCTGGTGTGGGGGGGTGTCAGCACCTCGGGGGGCACTGCAGCAGGTGCAGGAGGATCTGTACAGCCAGTGCTCAGGCTGGTAGAAACAGCCCAAATTCTGCTCCTGTTGTTCCCTTAGCAAAGCATCAGTGGCAGGAGCCAATGGGGTCAGAGCTTTCCCGGACTGGGATGCAGTGGGAAGCTCCTGGCCCAAGGCAAACAAGGCAAACCTGCTGTTTTGGAGTTGCTCTCAGATACTTCTGATCTCAGATGGGTTTGGCAGCTGATTGCCCTGTGACATGGAAACACCTGAGCCCCCTTCCCAGCCCAACCTGCAAGCCTCTGGCCTACACAGCACTCCCAGCACAACACCTTTCAAAACTGAGCAAAAATACTGTTTTCCCTATTTTCCAGCTGAAAAAAACCAAGACACCTATTAGGGAACCGACTTGCCTAAACTCATAAAGCAGGCAAGCAGCTTGCTCACATGATAATGACTATTATTAGCAATGATTAATAAGACGACAGGCCTTTGACTTTAGAAGGATTCATCCAGGGATTGTACAACAGCGATCTCACAAACAAGAAACAGCAAGTTATCACTCAAACAGCCGTGGACGCCAATACTGGCTTTTACATCCTGCATTTTGGAAATAGAGGCAAGAGCGTAAGTGCCCCTTGCCCTGCAGAAGAGTTTGCTAAAAGCCAGCGTTGGACTCAGACAAACATCACACTCTGAGTGCAAACTGCAGTGCCCAGGGCAGTGCTGGGACCCCCAGGGAGGGCAGCCGAGCAGCAGGGTGGGTGCAACACCTCAGGGCTGGGGTACCTGCCCTGAGCTCCAGGTACGGCTTCAGCTCTCAAGGTCCTGGAATAGCTCAGGGGCTTGCACACCACCAGCCTGTTCCCCGTAGCTGTAACCTATTATTATCAATTTGGCAGAGATTACAAGTTAAAAAAACCCTGATGTTCATTGAGGCAGCTGAGCCAAGCACCTGGCCAGCCAGGGAAGGTAACACCACCCTGCCCCTGGCACACAGGACCTGCTGCTTGGCTTTCCTCTGAATGGCTGAGTCTAGCCAAGCCTGGTTACTATTTGCTTTCATAATATTGAAACAAAAAAAGTCAAGAGTTTCTGACAAAACTTGATGCAACTTGCCGATGGCTCATGACAATAATAATGAGCAGTTGTGAGGAGCAGCCCGTGGGCTTTCACTCGCCCTGACTGGGTTCCTGCTCCTGCTGGGTGCCCTCCCCCGCGGTCTGCCCTGTCACACCAGTTCCCCATGGCCCTGGGAAGAGGCTCCACGCCGGACCAGAAGGGCACCTGCTCGGCCAGGAAGGTGTGGGGGGACCCTGGGACGGGGCAGAGGCCCCCAAACCTGCAGCCCGCGTGCAGGAACCCAACACCAGCTCTTAGAGGGAAGTCCTTCTTGCCCCGAGTGCTCCTCAGCCTTGTTTTGCTGTAAAAATACAAAGCTTATTCCCTCACAGTGACAAATTCGTGTTGGAAGTAACTCGTATTTCTTGACTGACCCCCACACCCTTGAGGGGCAGCGAGCACCAGGGGAAGGGGCTTCCACCACCTCAGGTGGCAGGCAGAGACCTCACAAATGCTCCAGCAAACAGTGCAAACGTTCATGTAGATAATAAAATACAAGCTAGAAATGACTCGGTCCCAAGGACTGACCACAACTGGTGTTTATAAACAACATGACAAACATACAAAACAATGCAGGCTTTTGGAACTTTAAAAAAACACATACAAAAGAAGAATCACCTCTAGGATCTTAACATCAGTTTTCACATTTAACCAGTTTATAAGTCTCTGGTGTTTAAGTGTATCTACCAATTCCTGCAAAATTCTACTTCCTGCAAAATTTTTATCTCCTATGTGTTGCAACCAGAAAGGAAGGAACAAGAGAGCTGTTGCTTTATCAAAGGACTCAAAGATTTGTCTGTCAAAAGGAAGAATGACACAGGCTGTCCACAACTATTCTCCCCAGCCTCTACAACACTCCACTGGGTGCTGAAAAGACACCGGCCAGGAAGCCAAGTGGGGTAAAACCTTTTTCCAATGCAGTTTCCAAAGGTGCTCCAGGTACAAGCCGTGAATCAGCCCGGGTTTCATGTTCTTGAGGAGCTCCCAAAGAGCACTACAAGTGTCCTGCCCCCTCCCCTCCAGCCTGCAGAGCATCTCCCAAGCCCTCCCTGCCACTGCCAGAGGCTGCGGGTATTTGCCTCTGGGAGGGGAGTTTATCAAGCCCCAGGCTCGTCAGTGGTGGATCTCCTGTCTCACCCAGGATGGTGCAACACACCGGGGCTGACACCCCTGCCTCTGTAAGACAGCAGATAGCGATGTCTCACTGGCACAGCGTGGTTATTAGACCTAATTACTGCTTGCAGCGCGCTTTGAAGTTCGAAAGTGCCAAAGCGTTATTACAATATTTTAAGCACTTTGATGATTAAAAACATGCAGCCGTTTGGTAACAATCACGGTCTCCTAGTCCTGTAGTTAAAGCAAGTTCATGTGAGAAGCCTGCATTGTCTCAGGGCACCTCTCCCACGCACACACAGCTCCCCTCTGGCACAGTGGGGATGCTGCAGCCCCAGCCTCGCCCCCCAGAACGCCCCTGTGTCCCCCAGAGCCCCCAACAAAGGCACCATCTCGTGATATTCTCAGGATATATGGGCTGCTTCTCACAGCTCCACGCGGGAAAGCCTCAGTGTGACAGGGGAGATGACCAATAATGTCCTTCTTGTTTCTAATGCTACAGCTGTGGGGAACAAGAGGTTTCTATTTTAGCCACAAAATGTAATTAACCCCCCCCCCCCATATGGAGAGCAACCCAAGAGTTCAGCTGTAAGTATCACTGCCTTATCAAGATAAGAAATTCATCAGAGCAGTGCTAATTAATAGCTTGAACAGCCCAAGCTGCAGAGTATTCCTCAGTAGCTGCCACTGCTGTTGGCTGGGGACACGCCAGGGTCACATGGAGCCAGGTAACACGCAGGCAGTGGCAGGGCAGGACAGGGTGGCTGTACCTGCCCCGTGCCAGGGCTTGGCTGAGCCCCAGCACGGCCGTGCCCTGCTCCTGCTGGGACAGGGGCACCCCTGGCCACACACCTACACAGCATCCCTCTTTAATAGCTCTTCCTGGAGAAGAAAACCCGTATCACAGCACGTCTCTCCTCGAGATTCTCCCCCTTCTGATTTCACGGACTGTCGGGTCCAAGGCTGAAGAGGACACTCTGTGAGAGTCTCCTGGGCCCAGGACTGGCTCAGCTTCCTGAGCCTGGCAGCCCAGGCTCTTCATGCCTGGCTGACCAAAGAGCTGTGCCTATCTGGTTTAGTTAGCAACATCAAACATGGACCTAATTGCTTGTCAACTGCTCCAGACACCGTCTCTGCAGTGGCTGATGTCACACCAGCACTGATGTGACACCAGCACCGGTCTCATCTTGCCACCCTCAGTGACAGCGACACGGAAACACACACAGGATTAATACACAAAATTTCTCAGGTATTTCCCTGAGCCTTCACGGTAGCAGTGAAGGAAAATTCCCACGTATTGCCCCAAAGCCCTGTACAAGAGGAACCAGACACAAGGTGGCTCGGGCTGAGCAAATGCTTCTGCCTGTGGCCACAGCCTCCATCACTTCTCAAGGGCAACACAAACTTCACCAGGCCAAACCTGGGAATTTGGCTTTGCAAAACCCGCTGGGGCTCTTGGTCTGAGCCTGCTCTGATTCCAAGCTGGTCTGTGGTGCCAGCCATGCTCCCAGGGCTGTGGGATGCCCCAGCACCGAGCCTGTGCAGGGTTGGTAGTGCCCAGGTGACCTCCTGAATGTCCTGCACGGGGCACCACGATGGCACCACAGCCTCACACCAACCTCTGGCACACATGGCAGCCTTTCCTGCCATGCGAGGGGTGACCACCCCTCTGCAGAGCACCAGTGTGACACCATCTCACGACTGAGAAACCACGACACACACCCCTCAAAGCTGGAGGGCAAAGGAAACCTCCAGCCCCCAAACCTGCTCTGCACAAACCCCCCAGGTTCGACAGCTCCTGTTTCTGACCAGTGGAAGCTAAACTTTTAAGTCACCATATGACTCCAGGAGCTAGAACTTAAAGAGAAATACCAAGTTTTGCAAACACAGAATAAATAATTGAAAACACTAAGTAATAACAACCCAGCTCTGCCATGTCCTCTGCCCAGTCACCTCTAGCTAAAAGGGATGCAGAATTCCACCCCGGAGAGCTGTTCCCTTTCAGCAGAGGAGGTTTGCCTGCCCAGGAACTGAAGATGTGCCAAAAGAAAACATAATGTTTTTCTTTCTTTGTTACCATTCCTCCTTTCCTCCTTTACTCCTTTGGGCCCACAGTCCCCATCCCTCCTCTGCCCATCCTGCACAGAGGTTTGCTTTACGCAGGGTTCCTGTCACTCCCCCCACTCGGGAACAGGGTGAGCCCAGGGCTGCTTTAGCCCCTGCGTAGCTGTTAATTAAACTTTTCTCCTCGGTGTCCCCCAGTGGACTCGCACAAAGCCACCAAGCGCAGCCCCTTGGTGACAGTGTGCGATGGAGATGCTGCCCCAGCCCGGGCTCTGGGTGGGAAGGGGACCCAGCCCAGCCCAGCCCTGGGCTTGGAGAAACTTCCATCCCCCTCCCCTCCTCACAATGCTCAGGCTTTGTGAAAGGAGGGGTGAATTTCTAGGGCTTTCAGGGGTTTTGAGATGGGGGGGGGGGGAAACCCCAATGCCAAATTCCTTTGAATAGAAGATACTGCATGTTGGCAGAAGCCACTTTTCACAGACTCCAGCCGCTTGAAATCTGAAACACTGAAAAGTGGCTACTGTGGATGTGCTGTATTCTTCTTTTCAAAGCGATCTGGCACACAATTTTGCTCCCCTGTTTCGGGACCCAATCCTGCATTCCTTTCACGCTCAGACTCCCATTGACTTTAAGGAATGCAGGATTGGATCCTAAATGTGTGCTTTAGTCACACAATAGCTCCTCATGGTTACGATCTATTGAGAAAGGCACACTTTAAAAACCATTTGGAATTGCAGGCTCATCCACCAGGCCAGAATGCCTGTAAAGATCTCCCATTATGCCAGGAAAAATGCTGGGTGTCGGAATCGCGCACACACACACACTCGCACGTTTGCCTGGTTTCAAGCTGCAGGCGCAGCTTAGCTTGAGATGCATCAAAATATTTTGAGCACTGGCCTGATAGCTCCTAAAGAAACCACGTGTGATTTTAGGTGCTGAAAAAAAGCAGAACTGCGGGGAAAGGGGGTGGGGGGGAAGCCACCAAAGCAAACATATAAGCAGCTGAATCTTAAGGTCGGTTTTGCAGGGAACTTTTGTGAAAGCCTCTAAAAGACCTGCACTGGCTAAGACAAAACAGAGCCTTGCACTGCGATTTTTGAGGATGCTGTATATTGAGTTACGAGCCAATTACGATGCAAATCTCAAATGTACAAGCTTTTTACTTGGCCATAAACACAAAACAGTATACATTGTCCTTTCAGAAGAAAAGGTTTGCTGCTAAAATAGCAGAAGCCCTACGTAAATAACCAACATTCTTTCTGCCTGAGGTCACTGACTTGGCCTATTCAATTCCGGGCTAGTCTGGGATTTGACAATCTAAGCAGGGGAGAGGCCCTTTCCTTTTTTTCAAAAGAATGCTGGGATTTTATTTGAAATTTAAACTCTTGCAAACAAAAGGTGGCATCGTATGCTGGAGGCCTATGAAGGTGGAGTACAGGATGTGTATTGTTTTCTCCCTTTACATAGGTTCTTTCAGGAAAGAGTATTCAGAGTCTGTGAACAAATGCTAATCAAATATTATCATCAGGTAGACAGACGTAGCAAGATACGAATGAACACTTTTTAGAGATTAGGAGATTCACTTTCAAAAAATATTGTTGCGGGGAAAGCATACGAACGGTTTAAAACTACAATTTCAAGCATCATTTAAAATAAATTATTTTCAAATTAATAAGTGGAAATTACTCTATAGTTTAAGCTGCTGTGCTCATTCATATTTGCACACCAAAAGAGAGCTTTTCAGTGCAAATTAAGCGTGGCTACAAAGTCAGCACTCCATCTCCATCTCCAGGCTGTGCTGGGCAGGCAGATGGCAGGTCACTGTTTCCTCGCCACTACCATTGCCCAGCTCTGCCCTGGACCCTCCCAAAAGCACACTGCTGTATAATACAATCATCATTTCCATTTCTGGGCTGTGATCCAGGCTCTGTGCCACCTCTGCAGCGGGGCAGCACGGTGCCAGCTCCTGCCCTGGCACAGCTCTGCCCCACAGCCCTCCCTGGGCTGGGAACCCCGAGAGCATCTCTGGTGCAGCTGCACACCTGCCCAAGGTGGCACCTCTGCCAGGAGAGAGCCCATCTTTGCCACGCACTCGCTAACCTGCGGTGACATCCAGATGAGAATGTGGCACTCCATCGTTCCGACGTGTTTGCAGCCCAAGGGACACTCTAGACTCCCTGCTGCAGTTTGCCTTCACCTGCCACGATGTCAAAATGAAAAACCTCATCATCCGCCCCAGGATTTTGGGGTTTTGCCTCGTGGCAGCTGCGGCCCTGAGGGGAACAAACACCTCCGTACCCAGCCCTGTGCCTCTGCTGCCAAGCCCCCGCACTGGGGCAGGTGATGGGTGTCCCTGCCCGTCCCCAGACGTGGAGGGCACATTCCTGCCCCAGCCTCCAGCAGGACTGTGTAGACAGAGTGCTGATATCTTTTGTTACCTTGCTCAAAACCCCACCTTTCTTGGCAGGGGATCCATAATCTCCGTGCCATGTTTACTCTAGTGTGGAATTCTCTCTTCCCTGCTCTCTCCTCCTACTCTTTGGTCAGGTTATTTAACCGAGAGGTTGCTTAAAGCTGCAGGGACAAGACGATCTCTGACCTCTGGCACTCTGGCAAAGCCTTCCTGTGCAGACTGCATTATAAACTTAGCAGATACTTTCAAGCTTCCATATAATTTGCAAAAGTTAAAATTGGCAGATGTTTCCTTTCTGTCCCACTTACATATTTATTCTATCCCACACCACCCATCAATTTCAGGGTTAACTCATAAATTATTTCCGCAGAGCTCTAACAGAGGAACTGATGTTAAAAAAAGAGTTTGCAAAAACATAAGCCAAGTATATATTTAAAAACAGAAATACAACTGCCTGCATCAATCTAATAGCTATTTTGGGCCTATATATTAACATATATCTTTAAATGTATTACTGTATTTTTTATAAAGCTCCAAGTGTACTTCAATTTAATTCTTTCCCCCCAGGACTGGCCTTAAAAAATGTGTAGAACAAGGGCAAAGCAACACTGGGTAAAAACCATGAGGCCTGCACACCATTCAGCAAGCAGGGAGGGCAGGGGTTCAGCTCTTCCCCCAAGGTAGCTTCCACTGTGGGAAGCTTTCACCATTCCATCACAGACCCTGCTTGTTATCAGCAAAGAATTCCACTTTCCAGCTGCTGCCTGTAAGCCAGGACTTAAAAAGAGCACTTGTCTTATCACTATATCCCAGTGTCCCAGTGCTAACCTATGGCAGAGTAAATCCATCACCAAACTGCAGCCCCTTCCAGCCCAAGCCTTCCTGACTCTCCAGGCAGGTCACAGCCTTCCTGAGCAGCCTTGCTGGCCTCTACCCATTGTGCTGGGTGTTCTCCTTCAAGCCCCAGTAAGAACCAGTATCAGCCACTGGGCTCCAGCTGGTATCCTGTCTCCAGCTCTGGCTGGGAATGAAGTTCACTGGGCAGGAACACTGCACACAGGGCTCACACAGGCTGAAGTGTTCCCAGGAATAACCTCTCAGCTTCCAGCAGCCAGCACTTAAGGCCTTCCTGCACCACAGGTTGCATCATAACTATTATGTTTAATAGCCTCACTGGACCAATCCTTCTTTAATTTGTCTAATTCCTCTATGAGATCACTTATGCTTTTGGCCTCCACGCTGTCCCTATGGCAGCGAGTCCCACAGTTTCACTGTGCATTGTATGAAACATTCCCTCTTGTTTGTTTTAAACCTCTGCTGATCTCGAGCTCCTGTTGCATCCCAAAGAACACGGCAGCCCCCACAGTCATCAGCACCAGACTGAGGAGCTCTGTGAGCCTCAGCCTGAAACCGCAGCCTCCAGCTGCACCTGGACAGGGATGGGATGCAGATCTCTGGCACAACTGGTGTTTTTATCAGCAGCGTTTTGAGAATCTGCTCAGGCCTCCTTTGCACAACACAGGAGAGGGCACGTGCAAGTGGGATGGAGAGGCCCTGGCTCAGAGTTCACACTGTGTGTGAGCACCCTGCAAGAGACAGGACCAGCCTCCTGAGTTCTGCACTGCCCCAAGTCAGTGAGCAGCCCTGGTGAGGGTGAACTGCTAGCACAATGGGAGGGAATTTCTATGGGAATACATCCAGAAGAAGAAGCCACTGCATTCCAGTGAAGAAAAGAAAAAAAAAATATATTTGGTCCCAAGTGCCATGTGGACATTCAGAACAGGGCAAGAACCCACAGGAGACTCCACCTGACAAACAAGCAGCTAAAGTTAGGCAAGCTTGTTGAACTGAGGGTACTACAGACCCTCACCATTGCTACCAGGTTCTTCCTTGCAAGTCGTTATTCTCTTCTTCATTCAAGTTCAGCCTCCACCACAAGTCCCAGCTTAGGCAGACTCTGAAGCAGGCGACCAGCAATCAGATCAAGGGCTGGAACAGCAGCCAGGTTGCTGAGTGTCATCTCTGCAGGGACTGAACTGCAGCATCACCTCTCCCAGTGTACAGAAAGGCACGCTGAACAAAAGGAGTGGACACAGCCCAGTCCTGTGGCAACACGCAAGAGAGCCTCAAGGGAGATGAGCAATTTCCCTAAACTGTCTTCGGCGTTGTCTCAGAAAGACAAGAATGGATTTGCACAGTTCACTGTCTTCCTCCCAGGAACACCATGTGAGTCAGCACCCCGGCGTGAGCAGCATCAAAGGGCACTGCTGCTGAACCTAAACACGCCAGCAGTGCTTGGTTTGAGTCACACCCACAAAGGGTTCAGCAGCCAACACCAATGGCACCCATGTGCTGGTGAGATGAAGCTCACGGTGCTCAATTCTCATTCCCTTGAGATAAATCTTTGCAATAAAGTGAGATTGCCGAGATCCACTGAGCAACAGCTGTAACTCTTGTCTTCATGGGATAATGGAAGAATGTGTCAGGGAGTGTTCCTTGGGTCCAGAAGTGCTAAGAAGACTTAGAAAGGTTAGTGCACAGTGGAAAAAAAATAGAATGGCAAGTATTAAAGCATCTGCCAGTTTTGAAGCACACTCTTTGGGTTTAGATTATTTAGCAGCAAATTTGAAGGACCTGCACAGAGAACGACTCTTCTCTCGCTCACACTGGTGAACAATTACACTGATGTTAATGACATTACTGCAGACTGATCCTGCAAAATTTTGAACAAAACCTTGCTAGGACCTTAGATATGTCTTTTAGACAATATTCCAGTATACTTCACTGTAAAACAAAACAAAACTGAACATTTTCAGTTGTTGTACTGAATTGTTGACATGAACTGGGGTTTGCTCAGCCAATCTGAAATACAATCAGAGATCGGTCCTCCTTGGCCTGTCCTTGATATTTTGTGGTGGACTGACCACAGCTTCCTGCAACAGGTCACATTAGTACTAAATCCACAAGCAGCTTTCAAGCCAGGGAGCTCAATAGGTACAGCTCCTGACAGTGCACTCACTTCTTTTGGCACTCAGTTACAATAAGGATATTGTTCCTTTAATGCTTAGCTTTCCTTTTAAGAAGTATGTGAGATTTCAGCCAATTCTCCACAACGATTAGTTCAGGATGAATGTACTTAACTCAGGATTCAGCTGGAAAGAGCCCAAGTAGATGCAATCAATTTTCTACTAAATCCACTTCCTTCCTCTCTTCCCTACCCAGCATGAGACATCAGTTCCCCACTACAGCCAGTGGTGACTAAGACAATGCAAACCTCTGCCTTCAGCCATGCTCCTATCAAACCTGGCTATTTCTTCTGCTTTCCCCTGGTTTTTGGGCTTTGCACATGCTGTTCACCAGCCCAGCATTTGGGCTTGGGGGAAAAGGCTCCAGAAGCAAATCCGAAAAAGTGGCTGTAGAGCAAACCACAACCCCTGAATGCAGTGGCTGCTGTGACCCCCAGAGTTCATCACTCACAACTGCACGGGATCAGCTGCAGAACTTCACTGATAAAAGGACGACTGTCCCCTTGGCAGTGGAACCTCCCCCAGGTTTCAACGTGCAAGCGCTGTATGGACCTGCCATCTCCCACGCCGTGCCACCTCTGTGTGGAACACCAAATTATCTTCACCAGCATCAGCTGAACACCACAGGACTGCAGGGAGAGTCAGCCCCTCTCCCTGATCCAGCCTCCTGCAGCATGGCTGCACTTGTAACAACAGGGATGATTTGCTACTTGAATTTAACCAGGGTAATAAAAAAATAACATCTGTTCAAAAACAAGGCTTAGAAAACATGATCTCTGGCTCTCACCTACATGCCTTCTTAAGAGTTTAAGTAGATGATTTCCAACCTCATTTTCCCAAGTGTATACAGTCTCCTTTGTTAAATAACCCTTGCAATCAGCAGAACAAGTCCTGGTGGCTCTGTATTCTTCAGGCTGTCTTTCTCCAGAACAGTGGTGTCCAAATGTTTTTGATTGTGCTCCCCTACCAGTAAAAAGTGTTTGCACTTGCACCCCCAATGCATGCACATTTCTATACTGATACACTATATACAGCTACTGGTGAAGTATTTTCTTCCTGCCCCCCAAAGGATCATCTCAAACACTCCGAGGGGTGTATGCACCCCGCTTTGGAGACTGCTGCTCGAGACACCACTGGGCTGTTAATGCCGATTCAGCAGATGGTTTCCATGGGTCTGAATTTACATTTCCATGGGTCTGAATTTACACTGCCCTGGTCCCTCAGGTCCGTAATCCACCGACTCACTCAATAAAGTTATTGGCATTATTTCCAGGAAAACTTCTGGAGGGAACACAGTTGGAAGAGTGACAGTGCAGAGTGCCCAGGCAGCCAGGGGATGTGACCGAGGTTTATGACTGTGTCTAACTTAATGCCAGGACACAGCACACTTTGTGTTTGAGAACACACCGACAGACAACCACTGAGGCACAACAATCAGTAACCAAAAATGATTCCTAAATCCATTCCTGCTTTCACATATGCACCAAATCAGACACCTTTCACTCTGCCCAGGCACAGCTGAAAGAGCTGGCAGGTATCAGTGTCCGTGGGCTGGCCCAGAGTCCCTGCACAGCCCACCAGCCACTGCTGCTTCTCACGGAGATGCTTTCAAGGGTCTCTCCTACAATCCTTTCCCTGCTGCTTGTCTAGCTCATCATTCACTTTCATTACTACTGCTCCAAACACCCTGCAAGTTCGCAGGAGTTTGGCAAACAAAAAGTTAAGGCTGCAAGGTTTTAGGCAAGAAAACTCCTCTTGGGGGCTGGGGGAGAGGAGGAGAAAGCAGGAAGCCTAAGGGGACATCCAGAGCAGGGAGCAGTGCTGGGAGGCCCTGATGGGCTGCCTGCCTGGCCCGGGCTGGGCTGCAGCAGCTGGACAGCAGGAGCTGGCAGGGGATGACCAGCTGAGTCCCAGGGGAGAAGCAGTCGCAGCAGATATGGACATGAGGACAAGGTTGCATGGAGCCCTGACCAGGCAGGAATACAGGGGTTTGTGCATCTCTGAAGGGAGCCTGTGAAGACAGAAGGGAGCAGGACAGTGCTCAAAGCAGCGAGGGACCCCCTGGCTGAGCATCCAGCACTGCTGTGCCACCTGCACTCCATGGCAGGAACAGGCAGAGGGAAGGAGGGTCTCCGTGGGTTTGAAACCTGGTTCACCAAGCTTGCCCTGAACACCACAAGGCAGCAAGCACTCATGGGGGACTCGGGAATGACTCTGCCGGGCCCCAGGAAGCTCACAAACAATGGAGTTTACCATGGGGTTTAAACCCCACTGCAGAGGCTGTGACTGTCAGCAGCCTCCCCACCCCTCCCTGCCCCGGAGTTCTCCTCTCCAACAGCATGAGGAGACCAAGCACTTGCACAACCACTGGGCAGAAAGTGCTTTGAGGGCATCAACAACACGTCCTGCCTCCAGCAGGCTCCCAGACCTCTCTCCTCATGACACACACAAACAAGAACTTAAACACACCGAGCCCCATCTTCCCCTATCACACAGCTTTGTGGCTGCGACACCGAAATGCCTTTGCCATTCCAGGGTGGTCATTCGTGACCAGGAACAGCAATGTTGTGGGTGAAATGCTGAAGCCCCTGAGCACCCACTACCCCAAAGTGATGGTAGGGAGTTATTCTGGCCCACGACCACAGGACACAGACCTGTTCTCAAGTACGGAATGTCCATGAGAAGAGGAGCAAGAGGACCAAGTGTCCAGCAGACGCTCAACACCATTTCCAGAGGAACCATTCCTCACATGCTGGGATGTTTGGGGCAGGCAAGGAACACAGAACTACACCTGATGTTACTACACTCCTGCCTCCTCCACTGCTTGAAGAAAGTAATTCCCATTAATCAGAATGCTGAGCCAGAAGGGCTGCTGAGCTCTTGAGAGGGTGGATCAGTGAGACAAGGGGACTGTCCCCCTGCCAGCCCCGCACTGACACCGCAGTGTTCCTGTCACAGGGTCTCTGCTGGCTGCCAACGTGTGCCCCACCAGACACCAGGCCTGGGAGCTGCCCAGGGAGTCAACAATCCCAGAAACAGGGGCACTGACGGGGATGGATTGAACCCCGGCCATCACCAGGGCCACGGCAGGGATGCTTCGGGTTTGGTTTTAGAAGGCATTTACTGTCTCTGACTCAAGACTGGGGGATCACCTTTGCAAGCATGACCATTTTCATTTGTGTCAGTTCAAGGCAAGGCACCCACATACAGGTTTCATGCTGGTAAAATATTAAGAATTTCACCATAAAACCATAAAATAATTTCTTAACATTTCTGGCTTAGTGTTCATAATCAAAGCCACATTGCAAAACTACCAGCTTTTTCTCTAACTACAGGGAAGTGGCTCACCTGGGGCAAACCACAGCACTGATGTCAGTGTGAAGCTCCTGCTGCCCAGCCAAGAGCTGCTCTCCACGAAGTCAAGAATTCTTCAACGCTAACTGAAACTGGATTTGGCCATGAGTGATGATAAATCTAAAAATTCCCAGCTGAAGTTCTGGTCAAAGGCAGGATTTTCAGGAAATGAGATATTTATTGAGTTTCTTCCTGTGCTGTGTTTTAAGGGAGAGAGGCAGAGAAGAGTGGCTGGGAACAAGAGCTCTTCGTTACCTGGGCTAAAACCAAGCTAAAATTTCCTCAGAAGTCCAAAGATAGGAAAAAACATCTACTGCTGGTAAATAACTGTGACCTGTAGATGTGAATTTACCAGAACCAAGCTGGTCATTCTGTAACAGTAAGTTTATAAGCAGGCAAAACATTCGGGTCACGTAAATAGCAGGGGTTACCACAGCACTCTCCTTGGTGCCCAAGGCCAGCCCCTGCCGCTGGAAGTGGCCAGTCCCCCCAAGCCCCCCCATCCCAAGGAGCAGGAATGCTCGGGTGTTTATGTAGGCTTCAGGCCAAGCCTAATTCTCTGATAAGCTTCTCTGGTGCGTTTGTGTCTCACATCCGACTCAGAGTCCTCTGAATACTGGAGACAGCATTCCTTGGATACTGAAAATAAATTAAAAACACAACGCTGGGCTTGGACAGAGGAATGGGAACGTTATTGACGTGGCCCAGGCACCAGGGCCTCTGGGGAACAGTGCTGGGAAAGCAGTCTTTTTGAAATCTTACATTAGACCATGCATTTAATGATATATAATCCTCAAAATGGTCCCCCATAAACTGTAAATACACATTATTTGAGCAAGTAATTAGTTTCAGTAGCATGCTGTAGCAGCTGCATGGCTTGCCTGCCAGACACTGCGTTTCCTCCAGCAGAAGCATCTATTTGTGATCTAACAATAATTACTTAATGATTTATAGAACTTCTCACTTCTCCAGTACTTTGACTTCGAGATCTCCACAGAATTTCATCATGTTAATGCAAGCAGCACAGTATCACCCACGTGAGGGAAGTGAGAAGAATTATGCCTACATGGACCAAGCCAGTCTGGCGAAGTGATCTGCCCAAGGGGACAAGGAATCCTGTAGCAAGTGGAATAAAAGCCTGTCCTCTGACTCACAGGGAAGACCTACCCCTTGGTGGCCACCAACCCATCAGTCCTCTCAGCTAAGGATTTTTTCTCTGTCCTTTGCCAATACCCTCTGCCAGAAGGAAGCCTGACAGACAGAATTTGGCAGCAACTGAAGTTTGGTGCCACTGTGTGTTTTGTAAGTGTGAAGACAAACTAGCAAAAAAAAACCCCACTAAACTTTCATTCTGTACATGACAAGATTATTATGGGAAACAGCTTTTCTAGACCTACCAGAAATAAAAGCATCCTTAAGGTGAAGAGCAGCAGTGGAAACCTTTGATCTGTAAAATGAATTTGTAAGGTAAAACCCAGGCTGCTTTCTGGTGTGGAACTTCAATGTATTTTCAGGCCATACAGACGTTTCTCCCTCGAAATAAGCAGGAAAGAGGAATTACTATTGAGGCTGAGTTTGTAACCCAGCCTGGACAGGAGGCATGGATGAGGTGCAGAGAGAGAGTCCTCCTGTCAGAGAGCACACAAGCATGAAGATAACAGAAGCAGCAAAGCCAGATTTCCCCTTCACACGGTGTCCTTTCCTAAGAGCTCCTGACCTTGCTAGGCAGGGCTTACAGGGCTGGACTGAGAGGTGCTGTGTGGCCTGGCAGGAGAGGACACTCCTGTCACTGCACTGTCACCAGGGAGGGGTCCAAGACTGCAGACAGCAGGAAAACAAGGTGACAGGAATGAGAACAGAAAACTCTTTGGAAGTTTGGAAAAGGGCTTTGCTGGTGAGAAAGGACAGACTGAAGTTTCCATGGCTGTAAAGTGGTATAATCTTGCCTCCTTGACAGGAGGATGATGAGCTGCCAGCAGTTCAGAGTCCTCAGACCCTGGGAACTCAGGGATCCAGGAAAAGCCTAAGATATGAACACCAAATCAAAATGGGAAATGACCAGGGTGCAGTAAGACTTCAAACAGTGCCAAAGGCAAGAGGACAAGCTTACTATTTTCTGAAGAAAAGGCACTGACATGCAGATAAGATCTCGACTAAAGAAATCCATGTGCTTGTTTGAGATGGAAAACAAAAGATGCCCACACAGAAGTAATAGTAAGTCTGAATTCTGCCAGAGCAGGCACATGCCAGAGCAAATGCAGGCAGAAAGAAAGAAAAAGAAAGCCCATGGGAGATGGAAATCTTCACAGAAGATGCATCAGAGACAAAAACTGAAGTTCAATCCTTCCATGACCCCAAGGAAGCAGTCAGGTAATGGTGGCCCACAGAGCACACTTTGGGTCAGTCCTGGGCAGCAACAGTGAGATCACTCAAGGGGCAGGACAAAGGAAAGGTGGAGACTCCCATAACACCAAGGTTTGGGTTTGATCCCTAGATGGCTGTAGGACAGATTTACTGAGTGCTGAAGGACAACACTGATCATCTGGCAAGTGTGGAGATAGATCTGATTTATTCTTGAAGAAGTGACGATGATCTACATTAAAGGAGAAATTATTTCAGAGTTTAGCTTGCAGGTTTCATTTTCAATGAGTGAAGATCAAGGACGTCACTAAAGCATAGATTAGGCACTTTGCAAAGTGTATAAGAACAGCACACAGCAGAAACTTCGATCGTTTAGTTACAGGAAGCCAACCCCGTGCTTCTCTTTGTCACTTTTCCCTTAAACCTGTTTTTTCTCTTTGTTTTTCGATAACACTTAAAAATTACAGAACCTGGAAATGGGAAACAGAAACATCTGTTAATAATGTCAGAGACTTCCCTGTGCTCTGTCCTGGATTATCTGGATTTCTTCCCCTTTGAGAGGTGAACTCAACAGAAGCCCAAGGGGTCTATTCTTTTGGAGAAACTGAGGTGTGCTCCAAAAAGAAACTTTAAATGGGCAGAGGGGAAGGCAAGAGAAGAAAAAAAAAAGAGTAAAAGGGAGGATTGAACACCCAAGAGATGGGGGTTTCAGGTAAGACAGAGGAGAGCTGCAGATAATAAACACCAATATGGAAATGGGGAAAGTTTAGCAAATCTTGTTACACGAGACAATAGGTGACATTTCAAATCCACAAAGTGTGCAAGGAGGTGATTAGGTTCTCTGAGGTTCTTACAGAAATTAAAAACAGAGGCAGAAACCTTGTTAATTAGAGCATGGATTTGTGCTTTATGCATTTTCCAACCCCTGAAAGGATCACAGGTGCCGTCAGTGATTGGTTCCACATTATGAATACAAAAATATTGTGGCAGGAACAAATCTATGATCAGTCCATCAAGACAGGGAAAACTTTCCGTCATTAGTTGCCAGGCAACCCCCACCAATTAAAATAACCATCAAAAGCCACACATTTCATGCTGGAATCATTAATAGCAGAATGCAATTACAAGCCTTCAAGGAAACAAGGAGCCAGAGACAAACCACCAGACAACTACTGATCACATGCCCTCCGATCAGCAGAAACGGGGAGTGGAAATGTTTCCTGGTTCCCTGTTGGTCAGCTGCCCACCACCACCACCACCACCCTCCCCTGGGCATCAATCTCCAGTCCCAGCCCAGCTAAAGCAGCTCTCAGAGACACAGAGAATGACACTCTATGCTATACACACCCCCCACAACCAGAAAAGCTTTAAGCACACGCATCTTCAAGTACCTGAGATGTCCCCATGGAAGGAAGGCCAGTCAGATGAGCCGTGCCTAACAAAATGGGTTCTCTCCTGGAGCTGAACTAACTTAACTGAGTCACAGAATTGAAAGCATCTCTTGACATAAGACCTGATCCAGCAGTGCAGTCTGTAGAAGGGACACAGCAGGGGACTGGTCCATGTGAAGTCCAGCGCACAGATCAGTGCCCTGCTGGGCTCAGCTACCTGCAGCAACAAACACCAACGCAGAGAAGCTACGAAATGCCTCCCAAAATATAAAACCCAGCTAAATAAATTCTAAATGAAGGAGTTGGTTAGAGCATGGTGCTAATAACACCAAGGTTTGGGTTTGATCCCTGTATGGCCATTCACTTAAGAGTTGGACCTGATGATCCTTGTGGATCCCTTCAACTCAGAATATTCTGTGATCCCACCTCAAACATTTCTGATGACCCGTTTCCCAACCCAGTGTTTTTCTTCCCCTAAAGCCTGGGATATTATCAGACTAACCACAGATCAAGATAAAGGAAATGCTTTTCTACCAATCAGTACCCAAAGGTACTTGTGCTCTTACATGGGCTGTTGCCCAAGTTTGACTTTTCATTGACCAGAAGATCGCATTCCTTTGCTGAGACTCATTCACGGTTCAGTGTTGCACCAGGTGAGCCTGGACCATGTGAAGCCAGCTGTCCCCTCTGCCGTGCCCTGCCTCTCCCGCAGCCAGCACCTCCCTTTCCTGAGCTTGCACAGTCCAGGACTGCAGTTGCACATAGCTGGAATAGCTTTGAATCTCTGCCTGGGTAGGTGTTCCACGGGAGGCGCGGGGCTGAGCACAGGCTGCAGCTCAGCCCGCAGCACCGGGGTGACTCAGGCAGAGCTCTGGCCTCCTGCAGCACTAAGTTATCTCACTGACACGTCCACGCGCGCCGCAGCCTCGGCGGCACACGCGCCAAACCCTCCGGTCCCTTCCCGTAACCAGCCTCGTGCTGCCCCGCAGCCCCCGGCTCTTCCCATGAATCACCCCCCGGGAATCTGCCCCACGTGCACCAGGACCTGCTGCCAGCTCCAGGGATGGCTTGGAAACCACCAAACCCTCAGGTGGCCGTGGATTCCATCCACGGCGCTGAGATGTGGATGAGTAACATCAGAGTTATGCAAGTGGGGGGCACGCAGCGCTGGGGCCACAGGGGTCAGGAGGAAGGTTCCCCCACACACAGCACTGAATCACCCTGGCCTCTCCTGAGCACCAGGTATTAGCCAGTGGCTCTGGTGGGATTACAGGCCAAAAATCCCAAAACTCAGTCCAATGGTATGTGGTTAGAAAACGGCAGGGCAAAGTGTGCAAGGGCAATGGCCCCCGAGCAGACTCTGACCATTCACAGCGATGCTCGTGGGCTCCTCGCCCTGCAGTGCTCTTGCAGTGCGTCCCTGATGCCCAGAGGAGCATAAAGCAGCTGGAGGACGATAAGTAGGTACTGAACCTCCAGCTGAGTCACTGAAAAGTGGGCCACGAGGCACCCAAGGGTTACAAGCCACTGATGTGCCACTGTGATGACCAACTAACAGTGGTGGACACACAGCGTGGAGCTCAGAGATTCGACACTGAATTTTGTTCTATTTTATGTGAAAATCGTATTCACAGTCAATTTAATTTAAGGCTACAAAGCAAGTAGTTCAGTTTGGATGCAGCGACTCATGTCAAACTTATAAATATACTGTGGGGACAGAACAAATATGAATTGAAAATTAATCTCCCACTGGGATTTTGGGTATTTTAAAAACTCACCAACTGTTGATAAACATACACTGTAGGAAGACAGGTCCCTTAAGATGCTCTGTGCCTTACTACCACCAAGAGCAAACAGAGGTTCAACCTGGGGCAGAAAATAGGCAAAAGAGCATTTCCAGTGTCACCAGGAACTTCTCCCTACAAGCTGGGACGTGAGCAACCTGCTATTAATAGAGATGCACATCCAGCAGCACTGAGCCCTCGGACAGGAGGCAGCTTTGTCTCCAGGTGCAGAGGCCAGCTGTGTCCATGACCACGAACCAGCTGCCCCTTCCCATCGGTTGGAGGGCAGGGGCTGGTTCAGAGGTGCCCTTCGCACCCCCAGGTGACAATAACAGTGCTCCAGTCGTCCCCCCGGGCTCTCAGCCCTCGCTGGGATCCTCCTCGCCAGACTGGGACGAGCCCGTGAGGGCTGCCCAAAGGCTGGCTGGAGCTGGGGTGGCAGCAGTGCCTGTCCCAGCTGAGTTGGGACACCTGCACGAGCTGTCCCTCGGAACAGCCCCGCTGCAGGAGAGCCCCTGAGCGCTCCGGTGTGTCCAGAGCTGCCAGGTGAGGAATGAGCTCATCCCCAGGGACTGCAGTTCACCTTCAGCCTCTGACTGATCGTGTGCTGATCTCCCGTGCCCCGAGACGGGCAGCAAAAGCGCAAATCGGAGACAAATGGCATGTTCAAATGTTTGCCTTCACGTAGGAGAGCAGAACACGTCCCTGATTTCTGTGGTGAAACACACTCAGCTTTGAGAGCACAGAGACTTCAAAGCCTCAGCTCTACAAAGCTCATTCCCTGACACTCTCCTGCACCCCATGAGCAAGAAATAACTGATATTCCTCACTGTAAAGATTTATCTTACTGCAGTACGATCACTGCCACTGGATTAAAATCTTCAGCCTGAAAAGATGCTGTGGACAGCATTATAATCTGCAAACTGAAGGCACCTGATAAGTTATCTTCTTTAATGAGTATCAAACAGAGCCCATTAACTCCTGCCACTGTTCACCTGCACTTAGATCACACAAGCAATCTGGCTTTACAGCAATTATTCTTCTTCAAGAAGTCCTGTCATGCTCTGAAATACTATCAAGAGGAATGAGATGATGAGCTTTTCAGGCAGACATTTTTCAGCTCTTGTCTTCCATATAAAAAATCTGCAACTGAACTCCTGCCAAAGCTAAGATTTTACACTTAACAGAAGGGACAGTGTATGTTGTTGCCTGAATTAATATCTGTTATTTAAGATTCAGCAAAGCATGCTCACATGAGCAATATAACATACTTAAACACATCTCAGTGTTTTGCTGAATTAAGGCCTAAAAGAGGTTCTGCTGGTGTCAGGGCTGAGGGAGAATCTACATTTTAAAAGCATCCTAATGAGCTTCAGTGGCTTTCTCGAGGAGATTGTGGATAAAGGTCTACATTGAACTCCCTGGAAACCAGATCACTTGGGCTTTTACCTTACCTGAAGAGAATTATCTGAGCTCTGAAAAAGAGCTATTTGAGGAGCACGGCTCTTTGCAGAAGGCAACAGGGGTTTTACATAGAAAAGTGGCAAAAATCAACTGACAGAGAAAGTTCTGGGATGCTGAACTTGCCCAGTCACAGGAGCAAGGCTCAACCGTCCAGAACCCCCTGGACACACCGGAGAGGCAAAAACGCAGCAAAGAAAACATGCCTGATAAGTCATTTACTTTTCCTTTCTATTTTTTGTTTGACCCCAGGTCACTGGCGAAATTTCCTTTTTTTGAGGAGAACCTGAACAACTCTGAATCATTACTGAGTTTTTTTCCCAAAGTTGCCAGAATGCAGGAAGACAATGAAGAGATTTACCACCTGAGCATTTTACCAAAACATCTCAAGGGGACAGAAGTCTTCTGCTTACTTCCTGTGTATCTGAAGTATTTCCTCACTTTTCTGCATCTGTGTTCTCAAGAACCAACCACCATTCCTGCAGGAATCACCTCCGGGAATCCATCGCTCCACCCTGGCAAGGCTGGAGCCATCACAGAGGTGCCCACGGGCGTATTTTTGGTTTTTCTCTTCACTACAAGGAGCACAAACCCTCCAGCAATGGTGTGATACATGATGGTGGCAGTGGAAAAGGACAGAGCTGGAGCGAGCCCCATGTGCTCCCGGGAAGGCACAGCATGGCGTGTCCTGCTGCCCTTGTCACCCAGGGCACCGTGACAGATGGCACCTGGCACTGAAACCAAAGAGCAGCTCCAAGAAGTGCCTAAGAAAGGGCTCCGACTCGGGCAGAATTCCCACTTCTCTGCACAACTGCACTTGTCTTTGCTGAGTTGAAATCACACACCGCCAAGAGATGAAATGAGGCCTTGGAGGCTCCATCACTCATTATCACATTTCAGCCTGAGTGGTCTCCAAACCACAACTTTTCCCAGGGGTTTGAAATATTATTTTATTTATTTTTTAATTGTAGCTGGTTAAATATTGGGCCCTTATCTAAATCAGATGTCTTCAGGTACAGAATTCTTGTTCTTTGGTTATTAACTTCTTTCTACAGCCATTATGTGGAAAGTAAGATTGAAAACTGTTGGAGGAAAGTTCAGGTCATTGTTACTTGGGGGAAAAAAGAAAAGCTATCTCGTGCTCCTACTCTCAGATTTCTAAGTTGTACTGGGTTGGTGTGGCCAGGTTTGGGGTGGGGGACCCACAGCGGGGGCTTCGGTGAGAAGCTGCCAGAAACTCCCCTGTGCCCAGCAGAGATGGGGCAGCACCTCTGGGCTGACACACTTGGGAGGGGGGAAATCCCTGTGGAATTGCAGCTGGGAGAGAGCAGGGAGAACAGGGGAGAGGAAGAGCTGAGCAGAGCCCAGGGCAGGAGCAGGGCAGGAGGAGCTCCAGGCACAGGAGCTGAGGNGAAGGGACCCACTCTGGAGCAGGGGAAGAGTGTAAGGAATCCTCCCACTGAGGAGGAAGCAGCAGCAGAGACAACATGGCATGAACTGACCACTGATCACAGCCCCCTTTCCACATCCCCCTGCACTGCTCTGGGGATGAGGCACAGAAAGCTGGGAGTAAAGTTAAGCCCAGGAAGAAGGGAGGGATGGAAGAACCTGTTTAAGATGTACTTTTTATTTCTCGTTATCCTACTCTGATTTGATTGGTAACAAACCAGCTTCCCCCAGCTGAGTCTGGTTTGCTGTGTCAGTACCTGGGGACTGATCTCTCCCTGTCCTTATCCCAACCCACAAGCCTTTCATTGTATTTTCTGTCCCTGTCCAGCCGAGGAGGCAGTGTCAGAGTGGCTCTGGTGGGCACCTGACATCCAGCCAGGGTCAACCCCACATAAGCAAGCACGGGAACTGCTGCACAGCAGCTGTTTCAGGTGGAGAGAACCATCCTACTTCTCTGATCTCCTGTCAAAGGCTCAGAAGGAGCACTAGGTGTATATTGTGACCTCTTGCCTAACACAGATCATTAATGATCACCCAATTACCTAAAGCTCGGCTCAACTTAAAACATTCTGCAAAGGGACATTTGGTTTTAACTTGAAAACAAAGAAGAATAGAGAATCTGCCACTTCTCTTGCTATTTCATTCCAGCAGTTAATCATCCTCATTGCAGAAAAACTCTCTGATTTCCTATTTGAATTGTGTAATTTCAGCCTCCAGAAAAGACCTCTTGTGTTTGTCTCTAGTACATATGAGACCACTTTCTAATGCTGTTGTGTGCTTGAAATATTTACAAGCTCCAGCCACATGTCCCTCCCATAATTTCTGATACCCAAAATACACTGGGCTCTCATGATTAGCTTTTCTCCAGCCTTTAATCATCTATGTAAGTGCTCCTTAGACCCTCTGTCTCCAGTTACCTTCAACCTTTTAAAGGTGGGCGCCAAAACTAGGACACAGGATCCTCACCTGGGTCCTACCAATGTCACAAAATTGACTCCCTGTTCATAACCTGCAGTACTGTAAGAAGTTTCCATTTGGTTGCTGCACTCAGGGGTGCAGAACCTGCAAGCCTTGGTCCCAAGTCTGGATCTACTGGCACTGTCCTGTATCACCCCATGGGCTGCACGGCCCCAAATACAGTGAGAAACAAAGAGTTAATGCAACACCCTCTTTCCAGCTATGCTTATTTTGATACTATTTCAGAGCTGCGCTGAGAGGAAAAGCTCTGCCTTTGACTCACACTTGCATGTAGCTGAACTTAAGCTGTGATCAAGGTTTTTGCCTGCACTCAGGCACTACTGCCAGGTCAGCAGCACGCCCAGCTCTTCAGTGCCCAAGGTAAGGAAGTGCCCACACATTCCCATTTCAATGACACGGTATCAGAGGCTGCAGAATGAAGGAAACCCAAGCCCTTCTCGCTTGTGAAACCTCCTGGTGGGTGCCAGCTGGGCCCTCCAGCCCCCCAGCAGTACAGAGAGAGGCTCAGAAGACAACCTGGAGCACTGTTTCCTGGTGTGTGGTGACTCACCAGAGCTGTGTGAATCACAAAATTCCAGGGCACTGTGGGGTGGAGACACATCGACATGTCTCGAGTCGCCCTGTGGTAGATGAACACTGGCCACACACACCTCACCACAAGAGTCAAAAAAGCTTGTTGTGCTCTTAAATCATCCAGTTGTGTTTGTATTTTGCTGTTAAAATACATTTCATGTCCCTTACACATTTTTCTAAGGAACAGAGTGACCTGCATACATATCCCTGTGGTGGCAAACGTGCATCCTGACTACTTCAAAACAACATTTCTGCCCCAGAGAGGAAGCTGGAATTCACCCGTGCAATTAGGTTAGGTTAATGTTGGCAGGGAGTGGAGAGATATTATCCACTATCATATTTTGTAATCCTCTGCTAAGCAGGATGCTGTGCACATTGGGAGCCAACAAAATAGCTGCTCATTCACTGTCAGACTTGAGCAAAGACAAGAGCAATCCCTAAAGGTTTGAGATGAGTTCATCCCCGCAGCTGGTAACAGTCCAGAGTCATTTATAAAGGTCACTAAATTCTACGTTCAGGTTGCAGGTTTATTTAAACTGATATTTATCTCCCTCTCAGGAGAAAAGACAACTTCTCCTTTCACAAGCAAACTTTACAACAGTCTTTTGATTATCAACTTACTTGGTTCTATGCCAATAATCTCTGACTTTTTCTAATCCTTAATTAATCCTTTTTATAAACAATTTCTGCTTGGCCTATTCTGCTCAGAGTGAATCTTTTGCTATGTATATGTATCATAACAAGATCTTCAATGTCCAGGCAAATATTTTCATCTATTAGGAACCTAAGTAAATGTTTGCATAAAGCACCAAAAATTACCTGACTCCAGAAAATTGAGCCCTCATCCTTCCCTTGAATTGAGTGGAAATTTGTGAGCTCTCAGCAGTTACAGACAAGACACTGAGAAGTTTCCACCTTAAGTTCACAATGCCTGACTTAAGGCAAACTTCTGAAAGTGCTGCCCTGAATTTTCCATGTCCTGTTTCCCCTGGCAAAGCCTTGACTTCCCCAATCACACACAGAAACATCACTTTCAGATTAGAAGAGAAATCTAAAAAGATCCTGAGACCAGCAAGGAGGAGACAGTGATTTACCATCCAGTTTTCCCCTACAAAAATAAAAACCTTGTAATAGCATAGGACATTTCAACATGCAGCTTCTGTTTGTTCTTGTCACATTCAAACATGAGAAAACAATTTTTGAGCATCGGGTATACACAGAAATGACAAATACACGTGCTTGACTAGAGTTGCATTTGCTAACAGAAAGTGACCAAAATATGGTTTTGGCTGTAGAAATCTGACTGTTTTTTCTATAAAAATGATACATGCACACGACAGTCCCATAAACACAAGTGATTTAAAGCATATACTGCTTCTAAGAGCCAGGTTGAAGCCATTTTGTAAATGCAGCCCTTAAAACAACCAAACACTATTTTCTGGGCTGCCGCTTAGGAAAACACCAATGAACACTAACAGATGGCAAATAAAAAAAAACACGACTTTTGAAGCTGGAGCCTTGTGTGGGAATTTTGCCTCGGGAAGCAGGCAAGAGGAGGTCTCACTTTGTACACTGGGTGCTAAAGGAACCCGTATTCCAAAAGGAAGCCACAGAACGAGGCTACGGCAGGTCTGACTTACCACAGGAGCAGCACGTGAAGCAGTTGGTATGGTAGAGGTTACCCATGGCTTGGCAAGCCTGGCTCGCTCCGTACACACCTTTGCCGCACTTTATACAAATACCTACAAAGCACAAAGAGAAGCAAAGTTAAAAATCCTCCACGGCTCCCGAAAACAGCTCCGGGCTGTTGATTGACAACACTCACGGTCCCCCCCATCGGGCCCTACATCAATGAGCTCCTCAGCCTGAATAGATTCAAGTACCCAGGAGAGCAGCCAAAACAAATGCTTGGAAAGTAACCCAAAATGAAGGGGGGAAAGCCTTGCTGGTGTTTCAATATACTGACACTGGGGTTGGCTAAGGCAGAAATGCAGAGGGGGCAGGTGCAAACAGAAAGGACAGAAAATCCACACACTCTCTGGAAATAACTCTGCTTGCCCAAGAAATAATTTAGCGGGACCTTCACAACCAAGGGATCCACCACAGTACATTCAACAATCACTAGCAACAGTTCAGTCCAAAAGCAAAAGGCTTCTCTTCACCCCCATCCAGCAATGCAACATCAGGAGTGCTGGTCCATAGTGAAAGCCACACAGCACTGGGAAGTGCATCTGTCACTTTTAGTAATAGTTTAACTCCGTGAACAGAGTTATGTGACCTCACAAACACACCCTGGTCCTGCACAACACAGAGCAGCAAAGCTTTTACCTTCCTTATGGTCTCAGGGCAAAAGTTCTGCTTGAGTGGGGTCAGAAATTCACCCTCCCTGCCCAGGCTGCTCTTGGCCAGGCCAGGGGTGGCTCCTGGGAAGTCCTCAGGAGACCAAAGCACATGGCAAAGTCAGAGCTGAGCCCCACACGTGGCAGGCTCACAGGGAAGGTCATGACTTCAGTAAGCTCTACAAAGAGCAGGTTTTGGGGTGGTTTGGGTTTTTGGAGTTTTTTGAAAGCTGTTTCCTCATAGTTATAGTCTTAAGAGTCTTTTGCCTACACATTTATTTCTACCTATGCATAACCTCTTTAAAGTAAAACCAGGGCAGGGAGATAATTCCAGAATCACTTTGGCTCTGTATCCTCTGAAGAAGAAATGAAACTGTGGAGAATCCATGTCTTTCTGTCATGTACTCAGAACTACTGATTTTCAAGTTTTTCTGAGGTTACCATTGGTCTCTATTCAATTGCAGCAGGACAGCACGTCTCAAGACAAGGCTGTGTGATCTTTTTATAAATACTACAGGAGACAATAACAATTGAGATTTTTTTCCTCACATAACTCTTAGGATCTGCTGTGTTCTGTGTGCTGTTTGAAGCCCTATTTCTACAAACACATGCACTAATCATTGGCATCAACAACACTGCTAATAAACTCAAGAGCCTAAGAACTCAAGAATATACAAAACTGGGCTTTTATCACCCAGAATTCTCCACTGCTGTGCTGTAAACGTTTTATACACACACACGGAAAATACAAATACGAGCTCTTTGGGTGAAAATCAGTGTCTTATGAACAGGGACCTCTCCTATGGGAGACACAACAACGCAAACGTCCCTAACATGACTCCTTCCCACGGGCTGCAGTTCTTCACAAACTGCTTCACAATGGGTCCCTTGCATGGGGTCAGTCCCTAGGAACAGGCTGTTCCATGGTGGGTCCCTTCCATGGGGTCAGTCCTTAGGAACAGGCTGTTCCAGAGTGGGTCCCTTGCATGGGGTCAGTCCTTAGGAACAGGCTGTTCCATGGTGGGTCCCTTCCATGGGGTCAGTCCTTAGGAACAGGCTGTTCCAGGGTTGGTCCCTTCCATGGGGTCAGTCCTTAGGAACAGGCTGTTCCATGGTGGGTCCCTTCCATGGGGTCAGTCCTTAGGAACAGGCTGTTCCATGGTGGGTCCCTTCCATGGGATCAGTCCTTCAGTCCTTAGGAACAGGCTGTTCCAGGGTGGGTCCCCCATGGGGTCAGTCCCCCCTCCCAAGTGTGTCAGCCCAGAGGTGCTGCCCCATCTCTGCTGGGCACGGGGGAGTTTCTGGCTGTAGCTCCCCCACCCCAAACCTGGCCACACCAACCCAGTACAACACCATTTCTGACACTGAACTGCTTCAGTTCAGCACAGCAGGAACACCAACACCTGTGTGGTGTGGTCAGGTTAAACGGGATACTGTCAAGTATATATAGTACTAATTCCAATACTTAAATGGAAATACCACTGATTAAGTCATGGGTTTCTTGGTGTTTATACTTTTAACTCCCTCATTTCAAGTTAATAGGGGAGATTAAACTTTCATTCAACTAGCTCAACATTCTGGCACAATGTTGCCATTTTAGACCATATTTGTCAAATGAAACTATAATTAAAAAAAGAATTAAATCTAATAATTATGATTTTTAGATGTTAAACCTAATTTCACTATTTTAGTGAAGCAACAACTGTAACTTTAATATCACAGCTACCAGTGTCTCAAGCTAAGCCTGTAATACAAACTAGCTGCCAGCTAGATCCATCAGTTTATTGCAAACAAAGTGTTAAGAAAATGCTCAGCCCTGACAGGAGAAACGGGGATTTCAGGACATTCGTTGCCTTATCCAAGGCTGCTAAGTCAATTTATTTACTTATAACCAAATGTTATGGCAAACATCTGCTATTTGCCAGGAGTTAATGGTTAACTGATCAAAGATGGCTATTGATTACTGTGGGCACTGTGATTGGAAAATGCCCAGCGAGGCAGCAGCTGCAGAGATGAGTCCCAGCAGAGCACAACTCCCACAAACCTGCCCTGTGTCCCATCCCATTCCACGAGCTCTGCCGTGAGCCCAGACCCCAGCCTGGGCAGGAGGGGCTGCACACACCCCAGGGAATGTGGGGCACACACCTGGAACAAGCCACCCCTTCCGGCACATGCTTGGAGTGAGGTTTCAGTTCAGTGGGGCAGAGAAAAGCTCTCCCAGAGCTCCCCAGTACCTGCACACCTTCTTGCCCACCTTTTTGTGCCAACCACGTACCTAGGGACGGGCAGCTGCTGATGTCTCACTGTGGAGTTAAGCTGAGGAACCTGTAACACCTACGTTTTCCCATTTACACTTCATACTACTCAAAGAAGAGCAAAAATCCACAGTCTGTAATTCTCTGGAATTTCTGTCTATGAGCTCTCATGCACGAATCTACTACAACCAGAACCGCTTTGATAAATGAAAGTTATTACCTCATTTCTTTGCCATTGCTCCACTGAACCATCAGAAGCAAAAGAAGGATTTATTGTGGATGTTAAATTTGCATTGGCCTTTCCAAGCGAGTGATTCGTTAGGAGCAGCTGTCAGTTTGTTAACTTGTTTTCTCTAAGAGACTAGTCATTAACTCCAGGAATGAGTGACCACAGCGATGATTAGCATGCTAAAAAAGCCTATGCAAAATTCCAAGAGTGTATATTGGAAAATACATATGCAGCTGCAGAGTGAGTGGTGTGAGCTCATAACTGCCTAGGAAAAGCCCTGATTACATGGCTGTTCAGGTCTGGTTTTCCACCGCTCACAGCGCACACTGCAAGCTTGTGAAAACCTTGACACAAGAACTACATCACTTTTTTCCCCCCAGATTTAATTCCAAAGCTTGTTAAGCCGCCTATGAAGAATGTTCTGTTACAGAGCAAGCATGTCTTGTTTCTGACACTTCACTTGACATGACTTCACATCAACCACTTCAGCCTTTATAGGATTCCTTGCCCCTCCCAACACCTCTGTTCTAAGCAGTCAGCTGTACCTCCAGCCCTTTAACACATCAACTCTTCCCACCCAAGTCATCAGCTCTCTACAGACCTGGTGCCTCTCTTTAGCTAGAAAAAGATGTTACAAGATGATGCATGTATCTTAAGTTTGCATTAAGTAGGCTGAGAAGGAGCACAGTCACAGCATTCCTCCGCTATGGTGAAGAGGTGTTTGCATCCTCACAGAGTGTTTAACCAAACGTGAGAGACTGATCAAACACACTCTGGAGCACAGCAGAAGACCCCCAAAAATGATATGAAAAGAAGTCCCCAGAGTCTCCCTGCTGGAGTTAGCTACAGCACATGGCCAGTGCTCCCCACACCTTTAACCAATGCACTCCACCAAGCCTGAACATCAGTCAGAACATCTCTGGCCACAGGCCAGGCAAGCCTCCAGCACTGTGTGGCAACAGAGCTGCCAGAGGCACGATGCTCTCTGGCAACTCATGCACCAGCCAAACACTACTGTCAGCACCAGGAGAAAATCAGACAGGTATTTTCTGATGCAGTCAGTGATTTTGCTCCAGACTCAAGACCAAATGCAATGCACTATAACAAGCAAAGGTATCAGCAACAACCTAAAGAAGATATCAAAGCTGTATATTTTTGTGTATTACAAGTGTGCTTGTACTTGTAAGAGTTGCCTGTAGTAGCCAATGCATTAGAAGTTGTCCACTTTGGGACCTGTCCATCAGATCCTGGGATGCTCTTCTGACCATACTAGTAAAGGGTGGCACTTTATACAGACTTCACCAGGCACCCAGAATTAGGAAGAAGGCCACAGAGGAAGGTTAAACGCAGTATGTATGCTGGCAGATACATAACCACCTTTTGGCCAAGCTTTGTCCTCAGACACATGTGGAACTCAGCCTGTGCCTAATGCCATCCTTACGTAATCTGAAGCCAGAGGTTTAGCACAAATGCAAGAAAAGTGGTCCCATATGGCCTCTCAACTTCAGCAGGCAGCAGCTGGGGGAGTCGGGGGAGAATGTGGCTGTGGACCCCCTGACACGGCGCAGGGATGAGCTGCAGCTTTGCTGTCTTACAGCCACACCGTGCACTGTAGGATCTCCAGGATAACTGCTACATGCCGCCTACAGTAGGAAACAACCAAGCCCTGTCATCAGGAGTTATGGTAAAGCTAAAATTAACAACTTACACATGGCACAGATGACTCTCTCCCTGCCTCTGCAGCTCTATTAACGCTGCAGTGCTGGGAAAAGGGTGGGTGAACATCACACTGTGCCACTGCAAAACCCACTTTTCTTCTCTGGACAGGAAAAAACCATCTCTATGTGAGTCCCCAACAAGATTCTCCACACCTGTGGCCTAGCCAAGGCACAGGGGCAGGGAAATGGAAATCTACTGCCGTGAAGCACAAAGGAGGAGGGAAGCCTTAGAGCTCAAGAAACCAAACTGCAGCCAGAGCGGCCAAGCTGCCAGAGCAGGAGGGCTGTGCAGGGGCTGTGTCAGACTTGCAGGTGCCACTGGCCACGGGAGGTGTTCCCACCCTGCCTGCTGCCAGTGATCTCACACCCGGTGATGTTGCTGCTACCTGTAAGAAACCTGCTCAGGAGCCAGGTAAACAAGGAGGCACCGGAGTGCCCCGAGCCTGGGCAGCCGCACCAGGGCTGCCACAGCACTGCCCAGCTGATGGCAGCTACTGTGCAGACATCCTGGACGGGTGGGGAGAGGTGACTTCAGAGGAGAAAAATGCTCCTTTCCTTCCAGCAACCACAGGAGGAGGGATCTTCCAACACACACGTCATCTCTCAGCCAGATCAGAGAGAAGAAACGAGGCACCTGCACAGGGCAGAGCCAGGCAGGAGCCAGGGAGCAACCAAACTAACCCTCCCAGCCCTCACCACCATGGAGGGCTTTAGTCTGTCACCTGGCAGATACCTTGCAAATGTACCAAGGATTGAACAGCTAACACAAAATCTGGTATGCACAAGTTTAGATAAATATATCCTCGACACGCTCAGCAGCAACATCCTGTGATAGGAATGATGGAAGCACTGCCCTCTGCTCCCAGGGAAGATCAGAAGACACCAAAATTTGAATTAATGTCAAAAATGACATACTAAAAAAGAGTGTGAAATGCTCAAGAAAACATTTTAGGCTCTCCTCCCAAGCCCCAGTCCATCCATACCTGGCACCACAACACCCCACAGCCAGGAGGGATCCGACCCCACCCAATAACACAACTCCAGCTTGCAAGTACCCGTGTGCTCCCTGCAGCGACTGCTGGAGGCTGCAGAAGGCTAAACCGGAGCAAAGTGTGCCACACCACCTGGCACAGATCACAGCTCAAGCAAAGCAAGACAAGAAGCAAGCTGTGGACTGGGAAACTTTTTATTGTCACTGTTAAACTTCATTGAGATTGCCCCCGACCTTGCTTTCCTCCTCAAGGAACAAACAATAAACTACTTAGGCCCTTGAGATATGTATCTGCTGACTTAAAAAGATCTCCATCACTTCAGTGCCTGCCACAAGAGCCTTTACTCAATTAATACACAGGCTTGGGGCAGAAGCACTCATATAGAAGTTTACCCAGAAAAATCAAAATTTGAGATTCATTTATATTTGGTTACAAACACAGGGAAGTTCACATTCACTGGAGGTTTTGTAGAAGCAAAGTTCTAGGTTCTAACTCCAGCTCCTGGAGAACCTTTCATTACTCTGCCTAGTGCTTGAGGGGGCTGTGGATTGTGTGGGGACAAAGCTGCTGGGAGGGGTCACGGCCACAAAGGAAGGCACTGGGGCAGTTCCAGGAGTGACAGTGCTGGTCAGGGCACAGGAGCCCAACTCCAGCTGCCTGAGGGCTTGGCCCTGCCAGCAGGACTCAACCCATTCCTACACGCTTTGAAAGTAGCCATGCACATAGCCTGTTCTGCTTTGTCATTAGCTCTCCAGAGTTTCAAATGCGGGATGAGGTGATGGACAAGCGCTTGGGAACACAGAAGGCTCTAGAAACAATTCTCAGACGCCACGCTCCCCGACTCTGTGTTTTAGCAGCCCTGAGTCCAGGGCATGTCTGTGCTGGTGAATTAAATCACGGCAGCTCCAGGTCAGCACTGCGAGAGGGAGATGCCCTGGGAGCCAGTATCAGCCCTGATTAGCAGCTGCTGGAGACTGGAAGGCTTTCGCTGCTGTTAAAGTAGATCCACCCAGTCACACGGTGAAAGCCTGAAGCTAGCGCAGCAAATGCTTCTTGCTTCATACAGTACATGAAATTGCTGCTCTGAACCATGAAATTACTGACGCTATCTGCACTGGGCTCATCCTGCCCTGCCACCTCGGCACAGCCTCCCTCTGTGCATCCCCTCCGCTGCACAGCCCCATTGTTCCCCCGCGTTTGGGTTACACTGACACTTGGTTTACAAATATTCATTCATTTCTCTACTTCTTCATTTAGTGCGTGGCAGTTGCACGATGATTTATACTTCTTGCTTGGTATTTATAGAAAGATCTTTTGCTAGAGAGGCAATGAACTGAAAGACCGAGTGGCTCTCATGGCTGCTCTATGTGTGCCACTTCGGCTTTGTTTGGGAGTGATCTTAGCTCAAGGCTCATGCTCAAGTTGACAACCATGGCATGAGGGGACTTGCAAGTAACTTTTGCGACTGAAGTACTAACCAAAAATAAAAAGACAAGAGAGGAAAATCGTGCTTGTAAAAGTACCTTGTGAATACTGGGATTAGCAGAGCAAGAGGACAGGTACAGCTGGGGTGGTGAAGGAGAGCACCACTGGGCTTGAGGGACTTGGAGAGAAAAGTGTGTCTTGTAAAGCACCGTCCCTGTCCTGCTGCCCTCCACTGCTGGGACCTCTGAATGCTGGGGACATGCACCCTCCTCCAGTTCAATGGGACCAGGTCAACGAGCCCTTCAGCTCAACCCACACTTATTTTGCCTGGAACACAGGGAATATAATCCCATACATAATTCAGCCTGTTCAAGGAGTGCAATATTTCTAGCACGGGGTAGTGGCAGTCGGGGGAAGACAGGCTAGGGCCAGCAAGAGCTGGAGCTTGTACAACTGCTGGCAGAGGACACACCACCACACACACAGTCGCCAGGTGAGCCCAAGAGACACACACACACACAGTGCCACAGCCAGCAGAGGTGAACGATGCTCCTGCACGTCCTTGGTAAGTCCAGAAAGGTCTAATACCAACATTAAAGCTCCACAGTGCTCCTGGGCAAATTTATCATTGGGAAGCTGGTGTAAAGCACTAGGGACTTCGAGCCCAGCTGTATCCTCAAACTGATTTAGGAAGAGGGCAGAGTTTCACACTGCATATCCCAATATCATGGGCAGCAGCAGAAGTGGCAGTTCACAGATGGTGATGGAGATTTTTCAAACTGTAGTTTCTACCCGTGTTTCAACTGCTGGCTGTACCAACTGGAGACCACCTGAGCTCTGGGGAGAGATGCTTGTCCACGCCATTAGTTCAGACTTTGGCATAACACAGGTCACACTGTAGACCTGCTAAGTTTCATTGAAGCTGTTTTCAGTGGCAAGTTTACAGACACTGAGACACTTTCATTACAGTAAATAAAAAATAAGTATTTAAAGCTTATATTGTCATCATCTGTCCTTTGTGCTTACTGATGCCATACATTAATAATAGTATATTTATCTACATGTTGCAGATTTTTCCTATCTAAGTGACAGTGTTCACAGTACAGAACCAGCCAGAGACTCTACTGTCCCAGTTCCCTTTTCTAGTTTTGACTTTCTTAGTTGCCTTTAGCCTCTGTGTCTTGCCTCTTTTCGATATTAAATATGAGTCACTGACACCTGTGTGGCCTCCTGAGATGACATGGAAAAGACAGAATCACTTTAAATACTTCAGCTTACAAAAACCTGTGCAACCAGGTAACAACAGCGACGCTGAGAGCACCATCACTGCAGCCCAAATCCCCTGAGCTCCACAGCATGTCAGAGCTGCAAACATCAACTGCACAGACGTCAAGTTGGAGAGACTTTTCATTACATTCTCCTGACATTGCACGTATGAGTCATCACTCTAATATATGGCAGAAAAAGGTCATATATTACAGCTGCCTTCCTTGACATATTTAAAATGGGTTCATGATTAAACAAGGAGACTAGTCTAAAAGTTTCCAGGTGCACTTTTCTATTTTCTTAGATAACGGGCTATTTCCAGAAGGAGCATGACAGTCTGGGAAAGGCACGGCATTACGTAACGCTCTGGTTCCAAATTCAGCAGCTCCTTCCCCAGGCAGTGCCCGAGCCCCACAGGGCCACTGCAGCCCTGCTTTCCACCACCCACCCTGCAGAGGTGCTGACACTGGCTCACCAGTTCTCACCTGCCACAGGCAGCTTCTCCAGCATTTCCACAAGCACAAACAGCTCTGCTTAAACAAAAGCATGCATATAGGTAGGTATTATACCAAGCTGTTTAGCAATACTGAACTATACACTTAAGGAAAGCTGGAAATGACTTAAAAACTTGTCACCTCAACTCTCTGAACCAGTTTTTTTCACTGCAAGTGAAATGACTCGAGGACTCTTTGAGAACATGAGGAGGAGCAATGTACCTTCCTATAATCACAACCTGCAGGAACAACAGTTTCAGAAAGGAATTTACCACAGGCTGCTCCCACCCTTAGCTCATGAAAGAACTTGGTTCTAAAGTACCTGGCAAGTCCCACCTTGGCTGCAGTGACAGGCTGTCTCCTGTGCAGCTGGGAGGCTCGGCCGGGGAGGTGCTCAGTGCCCGTGCAAACAGCCACACTCCTCCAGGCGGACAGGAAGACACTCAGACCATCTGAAAAGCCTCTCCTGATCTACCAAGTCGAAAACCCTTGGGACAGCTGGTCAAATACAGCTCCAGCGACATGTAAACAGGATATTCTAATTTTGCCTCCTCTACCTTCGGGAAACAGTAACACTAAATGCTATATATGTAGGCTCATTTCCTTCCTGGGGATCCAACTGGGGGAAGAAAAAAAGTAAAAGTTAGAAAATCAACACCCGAAGCTGCCCATGTGCTCTCCAGCACAGACCCAAGGCAGACAAGTGGTGGTTGTTCGGGCTTTAGTCAGATTCCTGTCTCCAGTGGTTCCTGCCAGGGGTCAGCTCTGAGCTTCACATGCCCATGAAAGGGCCTGAGCTCCACTCTCACCTCAGTGCCTTGCTCCCCAGGGCAGATGTGGCCAGGCAGCACTGCCCTGACCCACAGGAGTGGACAGATCCTGTTTTGCTTGACAGTGATCCTTCTGCTGAGATGGGCAGAGCAGCACATGAGGCCGTGGTCCAGTGAATAAACCCAGCTTTACACCTCTTAGTACCCTATAAAAAGATGGCACACAGTGCAAAGCGCTGATAGTTAACTCCATATTGGCAGGATTTCTGCTAGGGCAGGTATTGTCTCTCTGGACTGCTTTGACTTTTTGCTGCATCAGGTATTGTCAGTCCTGGCTCAGGTAACAGTCTGCTCTCCAGCAGCTGGCATGAACTCCGGGGTACGTGGTCTGTCTGGATAACTCAACAGAAATGTGAACACACACTTGAGCCACATCCAAACAGCATCAATGAACAGTCCAAAAGTGCACAGATATCACACTCAGGATCATCCCTCTCCCCTGCCTTGACCCAGACTGTCATCTTGATGTGAAATGGGAGCAAAGTGGGTAAAAAAGGCCAGAAAATTAGAAAAAAAGAGTAGCACTGGTTTCCTCCAATAAAAAAGTAGGAAGTGGGCATGGCCATAGAACTCAACTAAGAAGTACATGTGGCCTCTGCTTACGCACTCAGTTATGCGCTGCCTCCCAGCCAGGGACAATCCATCAGCCAGAGCTGGCACACTGTGTGCCCAGAAACACATTTCTCTTGTCACCCCCCTTTTACATTCCCACGGACAGACCAAGGGTAGAAGTGCCTGGCTCCTCTGCAAAACTTGGGCACTGAGGGGAAAAAACATACACAACACTGACCAGCTCGGGAAGGACCTGGCATAAAAGGCAAACCCCAGCCACAACGGGATTTTGGCATCACCTGCTCTTTTCACAACCTGCAGCCAAAACCCTGGCCCACAACTTTGATGGAGAAACCTGCAACCAACTTAAGCTGAAGTGCTAAGCTGCTGCTATTAAAGAATACGTGTCCTGCGACAGCCCTTGCACTGAGATGCGAAGAGTGGAAGACCCTGCAGCCTCAATGGCTCCTGTCAGAGGCTATTTGCTGCAGGGCAGAAAGGATTTATCTTATCACCGTGCACAGTGACATCGGTGCCCTGGTGCCCAACCAGTCTTGTCTTCACAAAACAGCTGCCAAACAGCACCGCGGGACCCAACCGAGTATCACAGCAGGCCTGTTGCCAGCACTAGCACTGGGTGCTTCTCCACACTCACCCTGCTCTCCATCTCCATGCCAAGACAGCCAGGCATCCCCTTTTTAAGCTGACTTCTGGAAGATGGACTCTTCCTTGTGGAGCTGGATGCCAGACTCCAGTTGAAGTGATGAACAAGACACAAGATGCTCATCTCTCCCACTCCTGACACCCCACCACCCAAACATCTCTTATTTAGTGAATGACTCATCAGCTCCACCGCCCACAGTCATGAGACAGCAAAGAAGTTGTGCCTAAATTTCTAAAAACACTTGCAAAAATACAACTAGAGCATAGTTGTGGAGCAAACTCCCCTGGGCCAATTATTGTTTAAAAAGTTTTCTAGAATCAGCAAAAAGCAAACACAAGAACTGCAAAACCAGGGAAAGAGTGAGCAGACAGAAAAGTCTGAAGGGTTAGGAAGGTAATTTTCCATGTTAGCTACAGCAAACATTTCCAAATAAATGTGATCTTATGCAATTTATCAGCCAAACGTCCTTTTCCATTTTGAAAGGTTGCACAAAGTGGTGAAATGTTAGTTAATTTACATCTTAGAGGACTGGCTAAGAAATAACAGAAACCTGTAATCTTCTCATAATTGTAAGTCAACACTTAACTGATACGAGAAGCCTCTATTCAGAGCTGATAAAAGGAGCATTCATTCCTCTTTACATCATCCCTCTACTCTTATGTCTTGATGCAATTTTCAACAGCAGGTGAAACCACTGAAAACTGGAAACAGTGAGAAATTTCCCTCTATCTGGTTTTAATTAAAATACTCAGCAAAACAGAGAAGTGACAAAGAGAGGTAACCCTTTCCACCTCAGCTGTGCTGCCCATTCATCCATTGCAGCAGAGCCCAGTGGAAACCCCACATGCAATGTCAGTGGTAAATATTTTCCCTACTACTAAAGCAGTGGTTCAGATTAGGATCATGGCAGAAGCAGTAAAAGACAATTCACATCTGATTATGATCTATATGGTAGCTGTTGGGTGCCCTTTTAAGTTCCAGAGGATGCAGCTGAGCAGTGGGCGCCAGAGGAGGTGCCATTGGGAAGATGGGACGAGACCTGAGCTTCCAGCTGGGCACTGTGTGGGAGCTGGCACATCTCCCACCCAGGACTTCCCACACCAGAAGCTGACACAACCTGCTCCCAGCCCCCCATTGAGACACAGCAAACTGCCCAGATGCTGAGGGTGGACAGAGCATGTGGGCACCCGGCTCCCAGGTGGAGGACCAGGACATGCTTTCAGCTTCAGTATCCCTGTGATCCAAGAAAGGCTGAAGAGCAGCTCAGGGTGCTGTTGGCTTCCACTGCCACAAGCACACACTGCTGGCTGGTGTGCACCCACCGGACCCAGTGGGCCTTTCTGCAGAGCTGCTTTCCAGCCAGTGGCCCCAGCTCCTGGCACTGGACGAGGCTGTTGCTCCCCAGGTGCAGGACTTGGCATTGCCCTTCGCTGAACTCCATGAGGTTCCTGTTACATATTTCTCCAGCCTGACAAGGTCCTGCTGAGCTACACCACATGCATCTAGTTTCCCAAGCACTCCTCCCAGTGTAGTACAATCTCCAAGCTTGCTGGAGGGGTACTCTGTCCCATCACCCAGGTCACTAATGAGACATCAAACAGTACTGACTTCTGAGATGCACCAGCAGTGACTGGCCTCCAAATCAACCTCATCTCAGCGGTCGCAACTCTCAGTTCAGCAGCTCAACCAGTTTTCAGTCCATCTCACCATCCACTTACCTAGTCTGTACTTCACCAGTTTGTCTGCAGGGACCTTATGGGTGACAGCAGTGCAAGCTTTGTAAAGCTGAGATCAATGACCACTGCTCCCCCCTAATTCACCAAGCCTTTCATCACAGAAGGCCGACCCAGCACCCCTGCTCCACGTTTCCCCTGCTCTTCCTTCTGCTCATGCATCTGTTGACTTTCACATCTTTCACCTGGCCCAGCTCCACACAAACCTTGTCTCTCCTGAGCCCAACCATCATACTCTTGACAGTATTTCTGTATTTCTCCGAAGTCACCTGTCTCTGCTTCCACCCCTTACACACTGTACAAATCCTTTTCATCTCTTTCTTGCTCATCCATGCAGGCTCCTGCCACTTCCCGCATGTCAGGATGGACCATTCCTGAGCTTGGAGACGGCAACCCCTGAAAAAATCACCCAGTTCTCCTGGATCCCTTTTCTCTATTCCCTTGCTGATTTACTACTCCTATAAGTCAGTAAGGTACAGAGAAGCTATGTATGCAAAATTTGAAGTCAGGTCAGTCTACAGTCTACAGGTCAGTCTCCCCTTTTCTAGGTACAAGTAGAGTCTGGACTTCAGTTTTCCAGTAAAGCTTTCCCTGTCGAAGTTCACAACGAAATGCCCCGGGTTAGTAAAGAGCTACCTGTGAATATTCACATATTAAATGCACACTTAAGAGATTTAACTCCCCAGTGGAATCTCTTTGGACTTACAAATGAGCATAAATGCATTTCTGAGTCTGACCTCTAATCAAAACGTTCAAGATCAGCATGTAAGTCACTCAGCTGGATTTTTCCTTCTCACATATTAAATCACTACATCACAACCTAATGCAACCATTCCCTTAATTGCACCAAAGCCCTTTTGAAATCTCTCCTTTCACTGTATTCACTAAGAAATCGGTTCTTCAATTCCCTTTAAAAAAAAACCAAACTAAATACAACGCCGAAAACTGATCTTTTGAAAATGAGCTAAAATAATGTGTATTTGTTGAGGTTTTAACATTTATTTTCACTTTTAAAAAATCACTAGAGCCTTTGCTTCCAAATGAATGTAGCCTCTTTTGTAATTATACCCATGAAAATAAGAGCAGCTTTTACTAACTCTATACTGTGATTCCTCTGTAAGGTTACGAGTGACGTACGAGTTGGTACCGAGCTGGTGCCTACACATCCTTTGCTTCTCCCACTGGTGTCTTTGAGAGATGAAGGAATTTATAATTTCTAGAGAGGAGCTAATTGTCCATTTGAGAGAAGGAATCATTGTTTATCCTCAATTAAAAGAGCCTGTGCTTCACTCTAGTACCAGTCACAACACGCCTTCTCTGGTTGCCTTCCACCACATGAGAGAGATGTGTCTTCAAGCACAGCAAGAAAAGCCCAAGTGATCACTAAAAATGGTTGTTCCCTGTTGGTTTTCAGTTCTGGGAGCCACATCCTGCAGCAGAGCCAATGACTCAGGCTGACAGGAATGGCTCGTGGAGGAGGAACGTGTATCCTTTTCCATGGCTTTCCCTGAACCAACAGACATGCTGGAAAGGTGTGTGCTCTCATGGAAGTCAGCTGAGCAACTTGCATCTTAACATGAAAAAAAGCTCTTTCCTTCTGCAGTGCAAGGTTTAAATCCTGGCCAGTACCTCAGTCCTCCACCTGCTGAAGGTGGGAATAGCACAGCACCTGCTGCCAGCACGAAGACCTTCAGCTCAGACCTGAAAGGCTGGGTGACCCCCAGGCTCCAGCCTCCTCTGCCCCTGCACCACAGTGCAGTCTCTTAGTGACCTGATCGTGGAGCTCTTTGAGAGAAGAAAACATGACCTGTTTTATTCCTGTTTGGGATTAAGCGTGTGGCCGGTCCCCTGTCCTGATCTACACTCCAGCCTGCCCCAAACAGAACACCCTTATCTCACCTCCTTCCTCCCCTTTGTGCTTGGAAGTTTGTGTCCTGGCCCTGAGCTGCAGGATGAAAACATGTAACTCTTTGTTCCAAAATGATCCCATCTGACCTTGCAGCCAGTCTTTCTCGAATTCAGACCCCAAGACAACACTTACTCTGTTGTCACGTCGACTGTTTGGTGAGAAACTGCAACTTGCACAGTCCAAAGAATTCAAACCACAATTTGTTTGCAGGCTTGTTGAACACTTTTTCCAGCTGGTAACTGATTTTTTTGGGAGCAGTAGTGTTCCAGCAGGAAATGATGTGTGCAGAACTGATCCTGCACAGCAGTGTACCCAGGTCCCAGGTCTTTCCTCCACACAGGAATGGATGTCCACTGATTAGGGAGATTTTTTACACATTTTTGTCACCTGGGTGTGCAGTTCTTGTCCCTTGACAAGGGCACACTCCCAATCTTCCCCCTGTGTTTTGGTTGCACTTCTAATCAAATTTACAACATGTAAAAGCAAAATTAAAGTTAGGACCTAACACTACCCCCCCCCCC
>VWZF01003287.1:673880-687821 GCA_013396755.1 Sclerurus mexicanus
TGGTTCCATGCTCAAATTAAAGCCACAGTGTTTTATACTACTTTCAGCTCAGCCCTGGTAGTGGTGGTTGTGGACCAACAAATATTGCCTTGAAATGGCAAAAACACAGAAAGCAGGGAGGGGGATGCAAATGCATAGGCATAAGCTTCATAATAAAGGTGAAATAACGCATTTCTAAAAAATTTAGGCAAATATTATCATGTATTTGCCAGAGCTTTCGGCAGCCCCCTCTCCTTTTCTTCTGAATCGAAGTTCTCACATTTTATACACTGGATGGGAACATTAAGTCAAGAGCTCCCCAAACACACATGCTGCTGAGCAGTGAGCATTCCCAGGGGCCTCACCCTCTGACGGGTTATTCCTCTCCACTGCACACCTCTTCCTCTCTGCTTTTAAATACCACAGCAAAACTGGCAGCAGCCCTGAGGACCAGAGCAGCCAACTCCTTGCGGAAGCCTGGTCTCTCTACAAGCCCACGTTGGTCTTGCATTTGGTTGCTGAGAGAGGACAGGAGTCAAGGCAGGAACAACCCCCTCGCACCTGAAAGGTCAGAGCAGAGAAGAGAGAAACTCTGACAACTGGGATCAGCCAGTGCACATCATCCTCGTGCAACGACGCGGGGCCAGAGAGTTGGAGGAAGAGACACCTGGATGTGAAAAGGGAAAAAGGGAAAAATCCTTCCACCACTTGTTACGGTGACATCTGTGGTTTCACACCCAGCTGTTTGTGCCTGTTCCCGTGGGCTCGGCAGCAGCCCAGGGCCCCCAGTGGATGTCCACGCTGGAGATCCCCAGGCACAAGAGCCAGCACTGCAGGGGGACAGCAGTCGGTGCCCGAGCCCCAGCCCTGCTGCCATGCAGGCACATGGCCTCTGGCAGCCCCTCCGCCTGTCACCCCACCTGCAGAGCAGGGTCAGGAATTCCCCCGCGGGCACTCCCTGTGTTTCCCTGTTTGGAAAGGAAGAGCTCCAAGCAAATACTCATCATTCAGGGGGTGCTTTGTCAGAAAAACCAAACAAGGTCCTTCCCCCGGACCTTGCAATGCACCCTTTCTTTGACCTTGCGATAATCTAACACCAGGTTTCCTAATTCTGCCAGTCCAGTAAAAAGCACACAGAAATTTCAAAGGAAGTTCTGCCCACAAAGGAGTCCAAGGTTTGGCCTTCAGCTCGGCAGCTTGGGTATTTTGTTTTGCCACTTGTTTTTTTTCCTCTTTCGTGAGCTGCAGGGGTAAATCAGACAGACAGCAGCGAGATGGGGAGCCCAGGCAGAGCCAGGCCACCGCTGTGGCCAGGTGGGCTCGAGCTGCTCCCCACTCCTGCCACCCCCACAGGGAAGGCAGGCAAAGCCCCCAGAGGCGGGGAGCAGAGGAAAGCTGAGCTTCACACACTTGGCACACCAGGAAGCTGATTTGCAACTCTGCACTTGGCACATCTTCAAAGTGTTTTCTTTGGGAGAGCCTCTGGGAATCACCTCTTTCTGGGATGGTTCTTCACTGGCCTGAATTCCTCCCAGGTGTGCAGCAGGGGCTGAGAAAGCCTCTTCCCAAAAGAGTTAACATCAGTTTGCTCTCACCCAGCATGCAAGGCTGTTTCAGCCTAGCCCAAGCTATCCCTTCCCTTTTCACATTTTCTTAATAGGCCAGGGAGGATTTTGGGGTTTGCTCATTTAAAAACCATGGTCTGGCACTCCAGAGTCATTCCATCCCATGTGGAATTGCCCCATTGCTCTAGGGCAATGTGGGATTTGGTGAGTGAATTGCCACATTTCTGCTCTGTCAGAATATACTGCAAGGGGCAAACCTTGCCCGAGCTGCATTCAAAGCTCCAAGCCCAAACCTGCCCTGGATTTGATTTCTCTCCTTTCTCTGAACTGGGGGCAGTGACCTGTTTGCAGGTGTTGCCTGTGCCCTGCACGACTCCAAGACCGACCAGCACCTCCCAGCACAGTCACTCTCCCCAACCTCACACAGGAACATTTCCCTCAAAACATACAGAAAGACTGGGAGATTCTCTTTCCAGGCCAAGCAAAACAACCAGTTTTTTTCTGTTTGTAAAACAGCATCTGAGACCAGCACCTGATGGCTTCTAAAATTTCATGAAAAAAAATGATTCATTGTCATTATTTTCCTGCAAAAAATCAACCAAAGGAAGAAACTGGCAACAGCACTCAGAGCCCCCAGCACCCCAGAGCATCAGGGTGGTCTCTGCAACCACCTGCAGGTCAGTGGCAACAGGTGGCAAGTGCATCACCCATGTCTCTGCTCTGCACATCCTCTCCAGGCTTGGGTCTTGATACCTCTAAGGACTTCTGTTCCGGGCAGAAGACAAGAAGAAAAGCAGAGGATGCGCAGCTTCATTCCTGGACACCACCTCTATCCCATCACACACACCTGCCACCCATCTCCCGTGAGCAGAGCAATGCAGTGCCAGTGACTGACTTTGTACCAGCTAAGAGGTCAGCAGGACAGAGCATCACAGCCCTCCTCCACACCACTGACTCCACCTGCTCTTCGTTAGCTGTATCATAATTTGCAGGAAACTGCTGTCTGTCAGATACCACGTTCCCAACACACAGCAGTGACCATTCCATGGTGGACGTGACTTGGGAGCTGCAGAGGCTGCCGGACAAGCCAGGCAGAGAAACATGGCAAGGGTAAAACACTGATGTGAATTTACTTATTCCCTGATCTCTGAGGTGTAACAAAAACAACTAGAGATAACTCCAAGAAACAAGTCAGGACCTAACAGGACTGTCATGAACAAGGCAGGACTGGATTTATCAGATGTGTTTCACCTTCTAAATAAAATTGTAATTAGTTAGTACCTTGCATGATTTTTACTTTGAGATGCTTTGAGGGTTTTTTCCCCTCTGAGTTAAGCCTCTAAGGTTTGCACCTGAGCCACGGGGGGTTTCCAGTGCAGCAAGTGCATCCCTTGCTCTGAACCACTGTTACTTTACAGGGCTGCACCACAGAGACCCAGACCTGCCCTAGCCAGGAACAGGTACAACAAGCCAACACACTTTCCAAGACAACCAGCTACTGACCTACACCTCAGAAAATTACATGCTTACTTCTCAAACCAGCTCAGAATCTGGACTCTAACACACTTGATTGGTGTGCAGCTCTGTTTTCTGTTGAGTGTTTAGATCTGGGAAACATGGCTTTGATTAAAAGCGGGCAAGCCACCAACTGCAGAGAATTTTCACATAACTGCCTGGCAAAAAAAAAAAAAAAAAAAAAGATAAATAGAGCTGCATCAGTTATTTCCATTCATCAAAACTTCTGCCTTGTTCCCTGAGGAGTTGCCTGTTTCCCCCATGCACACCTGGGAGCTGGGATGCTCAAGGTTAACAGCATGGCAACTGCCACAACACTGAGACACATCCAGACATGCAGCACTTCGCCAGTCACAGCTCTCACCACTGCCTGCTACACACAGATGTTTCGCCTTAGCTGATGTTGGGCTCCAGTACCTTTTGCTTCTTCTATCTTTTTTTTTTTTTTGAAAACAAAACCAAAAAATCAACATTCTCTTTGAACTAACTTGGTTATGGAGACATGGAAAGAAGAGTGACAGGTGAGACAGTCCACAGAGACTGTGGGTCTAATCCTGCTGCATTTCATATCCATGGCAAGAACAGGCAGACAGCAGCACATGGTCAGGTTAGCACACTTCTTTGAGCAGGGGAAACTACGGATAAGTGACAACGTTTATTCACCACCCCCTTGCTCAGAACCATTCTGCCAGTGACTATTTCCCAATCATTCAACATTTGGCCCAAACGAAAATTTAGTAGGAATTTCACACCAGAAAAAGACTGAGAGCCAAGATCTTACTCTAATGCTACTGAAGGCAATGCCCCAAGGCCAGGGAAACAGCATCAAGCCCCAGGAGCAGAGCCCTCAGTCCTCTCAATTCAGCCACATATAGGCTTGGTTGATCACACCAGCAGTCACACTTCTCCCCACTTGGTCAGAAACCCCTCTCTACCAAAGGTTTTCAACCATCCACACCCTGCACAGACACTGCTAAAGACACACACAGAAAGGAACCTCAAATTACTTGTAAGTTTGGGACACCCAAGAACTGCTGCCTGACCCTGTGTTTCAAGTCCAGCAACACCTGACCCAAGAGAGACCCGTGTTTAGGACTGGCCTTACCCGATGCTCCCCGAACGCCGCCGGGCTGGCAGTGCCAGCACAGAAGTAACATTGAGGGAGATGGAGAAAGTGCAGCAGGACCACCCAGCCTCCAGCCCAGGAGCTTTCCTCCTGGGATCCCAGCTCCCTGCACTCCCCGTGCCTGAGGATGAGCTGCAGCGCAGCAGAAAGGTTGATGCAATGACCGCCAGAACAAAAGGGTATTTCCCAGGCCTGGGAGAGGCCACGGGCTCTCCATGACCACAGGAAATATGATCCAAGCCAGCTGAAGCATCCAAACATGCACAACTGTCAAACTGCATTTAGGGATGGCTTTTAGCTTCTCTTTATTTTAACTTTGAAATCTTCTGATTTTTTCAAGTGGCCACATTAAAAGGAAGAAAACATCTTGTTTTCACTTTCCAGAAGTTCTGAGGTGTCACAAGCGAAACAGTTCACCAATTAAATAAATGTTTGGAGGGCCAGGAAAACATATGAAAGTCCCCAGCAGTTCTTCCTCCATAGCCATCTACTTTTCACAAAAACTATAAACACATTCTGAACTGAAACACACCTTGTTCAGCCAAATTCTTACAAGAGCAATGTTATATACCAGGCACGGCCTTGTGCAACTTCTTAAATGCCCCCTTCCTGTCCATTTGATCCACTTCCAGGCTATTTCCTGACAATATGTGATATTAATACCCTTTACACTGGCACACTGCCTTCCCTGCACTTCTCCCAACATTCACAAGCACCCACATTAGCCCCCACAGCAAGCCAGCTACGTTTCAGTGCTGCTGTCTGCAAGTAAAGACTTTACAATTAACCATCTCCTCCAAATCCTGCCTTAAGTATTTGTGTTGTTATTCCAACCCAATCACATCCCTCTTTCAAAGTCATTTGATTTCCCAGCCCTGGCACTTGGAGAAACTCCGTTCCCTACTGGGTTCCCCAGGAGGAACCCCAAGCCCACCTCAGTGCACAGGCAGTGTATAGCACCCACCGGCAGAGCCCAGCTCAGCCCTGGCACCAGCACCAACACAACCAGCCCAGTATATCCCTTTATCCAAGCCAGGACCGAGCTCCCCTGTTGCCCCTTCTCTCAGAGCAGGGAGGGTCAGGACGTGCAGCCACGCTGAGCCAGACAGCTGAGGGCATTGCCAGCATCTGTCCCACCACAGCCCCAATAACAGAGGTTCCAACCCGGATGCCTACAGGTTTTTGTGCAAAACCTGCCAGAAGGAGCTTTTCCAGCATCTCAGATTTGGAAGTAGGTGTCACAAGCAATAGACCCTTACCCCGAGCTGAGTCCCCCTGTGGAAGCCCTTCCATGTTTTACATGCACGGTAGTTCTCAGCCGAGCACTGAGTGTGTGTGCTCTGGGGTGCTGGGGTTTTTTCCTTAATGAGTCATAGGCCTTTTCTTAAAAGTTTGCTGGAACACATAAATGTGACATTAGAGATTTAGTAAAATTGCTCTGAAAAACAAGGAATGATGTTTCAGACAATGTGAAACTCTCCAGCTGGAAGAGATACATGACTTGCTTGGCAGTTTTCTTGTGCTCCTCTGTGTCAGCACAGTAACAAGCAAGGCTTTGCTGATGGGGAGTTAAAGCAGCACAGTGAGGTTAATAGGAAGAGATAACACATACCACCGAATGGAACTATCTGCTCCAATGTAGAAAAAAAAAGGACAAAATCCACTTCCAGAGACAGCATCCACACAGGCACAGTGAAAAACTGCATAAAAATCCAGCCACCACCACATTTATCACTTGCTGATTTTGTTCAGAGCTGAAGGCTGGTCCTGCCCCCCAGTAAGCCAACAGGAATCCTGCTGGCATCCTCAGGAGCTGTCAGACCCCTGGAGCACCTCCAAGCACTGCCACATCCCAGCCCCGGGCACCTCTGCCCTGGCAGGACTCGAACCTTTCAGGCAGCTGGGCACAGCCCTCCAAAGCAAGTCTTTTTAAGCTCATAATAAAACTTACAGACATCCTGCACCTTCCTGCATTTCATCCTTTTATGCTGCCTCAGTTTTGGTTTGTATCACACATTCCCATCCCTGTCGGACAGGAGGCACTTTGTCCAGGAGCAGCTGCAGCTCCTCTTGCACCAGCAGGGCAGGGCCCGCAGGGTTCCAGCACCTCCATCCCAGCAAGGACAGCTGCCCAAGCACCCCCTCGGAGGGCACTGCAGGATTACCCCCCCGCCAATGCCCCAGCGGGCTCTGGGACAAAGGAGGTGCCTTTCCAACACCGTGGAACTGTGTTTTTAGTAAAACTGGCTTATCACTGTTGGTTTATTTTCTTTTCATTGCTGAACAACTCTGTTATACACCTGGAAATTACTTTGCCAGGTTTTGGGGCTTTTTTTAATAATAATTTTAGCATTTTTAAAAGAATAATTACTTTAGTATTAGCAAATTGTCTTCCTTTTGAGAATGCTTTCTAAGCATCCAATATCTACAAGGCTGTAAGAGGCATTTACATCCTAATTTATTAACTGTGGATATTAAGGATTTCAGCCCAGCCCCGCATCTTTGCTGCTCCCACGGAGCCATCAGTAGTAGCACACAAACCTGCATCATTTACACATTTTAGATGTAAAAATCATACAACTTCAGGGGTGTTTTCCACTAAAAACCAACTTCGATCACACTGTAACAACAGCTGCTTTGACAGTTACCTGTTCCTTCACAGCAGGTCATCACATTGCTACTCTGCAAACTGGAGTGGACATGGGACAATAAACTTATTAAATTGGGATTTACTCCGAATTCACATGTCACTGTGCACAAACCTCCAGTGTGTGACTGAGCATCAAACAGGACATTCACACTCATAAATCTTTGTGGAAGGTCCAGCACAGAGGAAACAACTGCCAATACAAGTTCAACTCTGCTGGAGAACCATTTTTACTTTCAGTCTTGCTCAGGATGTCTCTCTGAGCCCTCTAAGAAGGCAGAATTTGGGGGTTTTTGGGGGGTTGGGGGATAGGCACAGGGGGAAGGGTGTGTTTCAAAGCCTGATGTTACTTCTGGGAATCTGAGAGCCTTTGACTTGAGGAAGGCCATACACACCTGGTTTGGGGCTTGTGACAGAGCCCTAAAAACTGAGCTGATCCAATGAATTGTTCTGTGTTTCACACAGAGGCCTCGTGGCTCTGTGCCCACCTGGGGCACAGCATCTCCAACCTCAACTACAGCAGGCTCCACTCAGCCCCTGGGCATTCCCTGCACACGGAGGGATGACCTTCCCTGGGGGACACACACAAGGGCATTTCCCACACTGTGAGGCAGCAGAAGAGGGGAAAAACCCCAGAAGTTACCACCTCATGGCAGGGCTTGTGCCTGTGCCAGGTCCCGTATCGTGGATCCAAACCCCTGCACTGGAAAGCTCACCTGCTCTGATGCAACACGTGGCAGCTCTCTGGAAGTCACCATCCCCCTGTGCATGCAGAGCTTTTAAACAATGCAGAGAGAGCCCAAGAGTAAAAGCACAAATTAAAAAACAAAACCAAACCCAAACAAAAAAACCATTGCCATCAAACAATACCCCTATTCACAGTCAAGTTTCCTGGACCTGAAGGTAAAAAAGCATGTCCCCATTCATAGCACAGGCCTCTGTGAAAGTTAATTGTCCACATTACATGCATCCACTTCTTGTTAAAATATAAACACATATTCCACATCTCTCCCCTTCTTTTATTACATATGACACAGTTTATCACTTCCCAACTTGAGGAAGGCTCACAAGCACATGCATGGCTAGCAGGGACTGCAAGAAGCTCTCCAGGACCACCCCCACATCCTTCAGAGCACATTTCAGACCACAGACAAGACTTTGTTTTTTCAGCTCTGTTGACTTGTGTTATCACGCTTATTTTTTGTGTCCTCTTCCTTCCACTCTCCCCTCTCCCTACTCCTTTCTCCCTTTGAATGATCCTCCTTTCTCCATCACTATTTACCATTATTTGCTGGACCCGTTCAGGAGGGCAGGCTCCTGGTGGCTGGAGCCACGAGGATGCTGCTGATTCCCACTTAGCCCAGCACCTCTCACTGCACCTTCCCCAGTGAACACACCCTCCCCTGCCGGACCCCTTTTTGAGGGGCTTTCTTGCATTTTGGCTAGAAAAGCCTGACCACTCTCCAGTCGGTTCCAGCAATATATTTTCCAGCTGTAAGCGGGAGATGAGCAAAACTAAACCCTGAGGTACATGGCCTGTTTGAACTTCAGGAGACCACACTATGGAAGTTTACTTCCATTTAGATGTTTGCCTGTCCAAGGCAGATTTTTCACAGAACAGCCTCAACTGCAAATGCTGAAGGATCTCAGCTGCTTACCAATGCTGAATTGATCTCTAAGCCTAGAAAAAAAGAAATGTAAGTAATTCTGAGACAATACATCTTTGCTTATTTCCCAAAATGGTACGATGTTAGCCATTACCTCTACTTTGATGGAAACAGGGAAGATCTAATATTTCACAGAGAAAGCTTCAGGAACTCCTAAGACACAAAACAACACTTTATAACAAATCTCCCAAGTGTTCTGGTCATTAGCTGCAAGCTAACTTAAATTCCATTCAAATTTTCAGACTTTATCTCTAAGCAATGCAGCTTGTAGAGACCACTGTTATCTGTGTTAGTTTTGATCTCACCTGCACATACAGAACAAACACGAACACACAACTCTGAACTCACAGCATACTATAGGGCTCAAAAGCTAATCCAGATTTACATGGATGACTCTGAACACAAAGGGCAGAGAGGGCCTGGATGGGTCTGGGGATCTGCTTCTTCCCTTCACCCACCTACCAGGCCAAAGGCTTTTCATCAGGATTTCTTGGTGGTGCTCCAAAAAATGTGTGCTGGTACTACTGGGTGGCTTTCTGGACAGACCCAGCTCTCAGAAGTCAGGCCTACTTGCTAGGGTAAGCATGGGCTATTGCTAGACAGATGACTAAGAGTTATTAACAGAATCCAAACTTCGTGTCTCATTCTGAGACATCAACCAATCCCTGCTTCACTTGGTGAACCTTGCACAGGGCACCGAGGAAGGGTCAGACAGAGATGCCTCAGGAAGACAAAAAGGGTGACAGCTCTCTAACGGGACTGCTTGTTTCTCCCTGAGGAGCACTACATGTGGTAGGAACTTGCTGTGTTCTGCACATCAGCTGTGAGAGAGGTGGGGTGAGGTGGCAGCAAGGGGTGGGGAAGGCACTGAATGAATGTGCAGAGATGGGGAAAAGCACCCTGACAAAGGGCGCTCACTGCACAGGGGTGGTGAAGGACAGCAGCAGAACTGCAAACTTGATTGTCTCTCTCTAGGCTTTGCACAGGCAGGAATCCACACACCCTCACCTCCCCGGGCTCACGAGGCCTCTTGCATCTTCTCCTTAGCTGAAGATGATAAAACAATTAAGTCACTTCTCGTGCTGGATCCCACCACCCTGACCCAGACGAGCAGACGGCCTTTGTTGGGCGATGGCTGCAGCATAGCAGGGGTTGTCAGGAGCACGTGGTTCCTGCCTGCACCCCTCTGCTGACTCTCCTTCCATTTCTGACAACACACAGCAGACTCACAGAACATACAGAGAAATCGTGTTCAAAAACAACAGCCAAATCAGCATAACTGTTTGACATAGTGACACTTCCCTGCCTGGCAGATGCCAAGCCATAGGTTTACAGTCAGTCCCTCAAGGACTGCATGACTTGGATGGGCATGCCAAAATCCAACTTTTGCCTTAAACTGGTTTTTTCAATACACAGACATCAAACTGAAGAATTCTGCAAAGTAAGTAGAATTTAAGACAGCGCCTGGGCTGATGACTTTCCAACACCCACAAATGTCCTGTTTGCACCTCAGGATGAACATTCAATTTCAAAAACATTCCTGAAACAACTCTGATAATTCATCTCACCATGTATGAATGTTCAGCTGAGAATAGTTAGGAAAGGGAGTGAAAGTACTTTTTTATTACCTCCCTGCTCAGCATCTGCCACTAAACTAAGCACATTTACTAAACTGTCAGTACCTTGGTGGGGGACCGACAGGGGGTCTCAGGGGGTTGAGGATGAAGTGGTTTGGGCAGGGGCTGCACAGGAAGGAGCTACAAGGGAACAAAGTCTCACAGCTTTACCCAATCCAACTGCAGGCTGCTGCCAAAGGAAGGGTCTCAGGCTCCTGGAGTTCTCTGTCTGCACCCTCTGCCTTGGGTCAGCTCCAGCCATCTCTTCGACAGGGATGAATTGAAGCAGCTCACCAATCCAGCCCCAGCCAATCTTTCCTCCCTCCTTCCTTCTCTGCAGGCTTTGTTTTCTGTCAGATCAGTGGGTGCATGTGGTTGAAATGTGCTGGTGGGAGCTCTTGGAAGGGCAGGGTGTTACCCCTCAGCTGTGCAACTGGGCAGAGCCTTCCCCTGGCACCTTTAGTCAGACTAAACTAATTGCAGAAGAGCATCTTCCTTCTCTCTACAGATGCCCCGAAGCCTGTGAGGAGAAGGGGTGCATGGAAAAGGTGAAGCAGTAAAGCCAAGCTCCCAGCACAGCACTGCTCAGGGCTCTTCATCCCAGCACAGGCAGGCAGCTGCCAGTCCACCAGATCCGAGGGCCTGCACGCTGCTGGGCTCCCCCAGAACCCCTCCAGTGCTCAGACCCTGCTCTTGTCCTCCCTCCATCATGTACCCATCCATCCCAGACTACAGGCTCCTCCAGCAGCAGAGCAGTGAGGTGTGGGAAAGCAGCCAGGGACTGCCAGTACAAGTGTGGTCAGAGGAACACTCAAAGGGACCCACAACCAGACTGAAGGCAGGGTAGAACTGTTCCTTCTCCAAACAGGGCTGGTTTGTCCCTTAACCTCCATTTCAAAATAGCACACTGCTCAATTCTTAATTTTTCTGGGGGTGAGGGCAGGACAACAATGACATTGTGACAGGACACAGAACATACCCAGTGTCCTCATATAAGCATCTACTCACTAGACAATTGAGCTCATCTAATTAAAGAGCATTAAACCATCTTCTCTGTTCCCTCTACCTTGTTAGACTATTGGCCCAACACTCATTCTCCACAGGCATCACAGAACACCCACGACTGCCTTTGGAGTGTGCCAGACACCAGTGCTATGGGAGGGAAAGCGTAAGCAAAGACTTCACAGCCTGTGCAAGCTGCTCTACAAATCTATGCATTTTCCTTGCTTCCTTCTATTAACCTTGTGTAAGACCCTCCCAGGTAAGCCGAACTAAACGGCAGACCTGTTCCCATCCTGTTCTCACTCTCCTTGTCTCTGTGGAGTTCTGCCAACCTCTCGTGCACTTGCTCAGCCAAAGCTCAGCATTCACCTACATGGATGATCTGAAACAAAAATGCGGGATCGAGTCCACCCGGATTTATCAAAACCTCAACGACTCACAGGAACCAACTTTCTCTCTCAAAGCACCCCAGTTTTCTGGGTTTCATCTGCTTCCAGGGTGCAAGTCACAGCAGTGCTTCTTTGTGCTGCTCCACCACACGCTCTCCAGGCACAAAGGCACACGCTCACTGCTCATCCCACACCGGGGGCATCTCCCGGGGTTTAGGGCATGCAGCAACACGTCGCTGTGGAATATACCTGCAAGTAGGGACACTTGCAACTGGCAAACTCTCAAATAAGAAAACCCACCCACAACACAGATTCCCCACGGCTGCTCCCGGAGTCCCTGGTAGCACCCCTGGAAACGCCTCCCGAAGGCTCATCAGGACAGATAACTTGTTTCTTACCCTGAATACACCTTATCGCTCAGTGTCTCTCGGAATGCCGCGGAAATGCTGAAGGTAACATTTCGTGCGGTTCGTGTGCCACAAGCGCTCCCGTCCAGCTGCTGCTGGTGCTCGGAGCCGCGGCTGTCCCCGGCGAGGAGGAGGAGGAGGAGGAGCACCGTGCAGGTGCCAGGCACCGCAAGAGATGCTGCGGGTCAGCGGCAGCTTTCGTGTGAGCCCCGGACAGACGAAGGCAGGCAGTAAACACCGCAGTCAGCATCCTTTGTCTGGGCACAAAAGCTTGTAGAAACCATGGCACTGCAGTTCACAGAAAGGTTTCCCTGGTAGAGGGGGTACTGCTCCCTTCACTACCTCCGGCCGGCCCAGGGCTGTCTCCCTACAAACATCTCCCAAACACACGGAGCCCCGAAACTCCTTCCTTCCGTGCAGAGGACACCGATGCCGCGCCAAAGCGTGCCGAGCCCTCGCGTTTACATCAGCGACCCAGGGAACACACGGAGCATCCTCGGGAACGCTCACGCCGCTCAGAAACCAACCGCGGCCGCGGAGCCTCTTCCCTCACAAGGGCACAGGGACCACCGTCCCCTCACAAGGGCACAGGGACCACCGTCCCCTCACAAGGGCACAGGGACCACCGTCCCCCCACAAAGGGCGCGGGGACCACCGTCCCCCCACAAGGCCACGCATGGGGCCGGCTCATCCACAGCCCCTCACCTTCTTAGGCCTCTTCCATCCCTGCTTCCATCCCTGGCTCCTCGTTCAAGCAGGAACAAGCCGCTCCGAGGGCTGCCCGGCTCCTCTGCAGTCCCCACTGCAGGACAAACATGGCAGGATTTGCACGCTCCAGGATCAACTTTTCACAGGCATTCTCGGCCTTTGTCACCCAGTACAAAGTAAGAAAGACCAGGTGAGCTTAAACCCAACTAGTGTGGCTACAAAACACGTTCAACCTTTTCAAGAAGCAACAAAAATCCAGGAGGTGACCAAGAGGCTGATTTATCCTCAGCAAGGACCGAGGGCTCTCCTCTCCTCCAAACTGCTCCCTGGTCCCAGGGGCCACACGGACCCCTGAGAGCCCCGTGTGGGCAGAAACAATGCCGGGTTCCCACAGGTACTCTGAACTAGCACCAAGATTTCATTGAACGAGACGCTAAAAATTGCTTCACCAGCCACACTCACCGTCTGTAAGAGTTACCACAGACTGAGGGCATGATCACAAACACCACAGCCTCTGGGATGCTGGAGGTTTAGGGGGAAGCTTCAGCAGCCCGTAAGGAGGGGAGGCAAACAGGAGTCACTGCAAGCCCCTGCCGCACAAACAGCTCCTGCAGCACTTCAGACGAGCCTCCCATCCGCACGTGGAAAGGGAAGCATCACACACCCTGGCAAACCGCGCCAGGAACAGACAGGAGGGAGATCACACACCGGGAACGAGCTATGGTGCCAGTTCTGACACCAGACAGTGTTTGTGGCGACATGGGACTTCAGCAGTCACCCGGTCCAGAGCAGCCCCGGCATCGCACACCCGCCTTCTCCACGGCCAAAGCCCCGCACCCCCTCGCCCCACTCACCGAAGTACTCCTTCTTCATGTGCATCTCCAGCTCCTTCTCCAGCTCCAGCGTCAGCGCCTCCAGCCGCCTCTCCGCCTGGCTGGGGCCGCTGTCCCGGCACGGCGTCACCTGGTAGGGGAGCTTGAATTTGGGCGCCGAAGCGGAGCCTTTGGTCGGGCTGTAGGCGTAGGGGGGCGGCGGCTCGGGGGCGGCGGCCGGGTGCTGCTGGTCGTGCCGCGGCGGGGACTGGGCATGGATGCGGTGGTACACGTCCCCCAGCTCGGGCGCGGCGCCGTCCTCCTGCAGGCCGGGCCCCAGCAGCGAGGAGCGGGGCGAGGGCAGCTGCAGCTCGGGGTAGGCGCTCATGGAGCCGCGGGAGCTCCGCGAGCTCTGGCTGGAGATGCTGGAGCGGGGGCTGACCACGGCGGGGCCGCCCGCGCCGCGGCCGTCGGGGCCGCAGAGGCTGGAGCGGGGGCTGGCCAGGGC
>VWZF01003287.1:688929-714505 GCA_013396755.1 Sclerurus mexicanus
TGGCAGAGCACAGCCAGGGCGGCCGCGGCCCCGGCGGGGCTGTCACCGCACCCCGGCCCCGCACACCCCGCGCTCGGGGCGCCCCGTCCCGCAGAGCTCGGGGCTCCGCGCCCCAACAATCCGGCCTCGTCCCGGGGGGAAGGGGCGGCTCTGCCCACCCTCCTTCCCTCCGACCGGGCGAGGACCGACACCTGGGCGGTGCTGCGGGGCCGGGGGTGCGGGATCAGCCCCGCACCTGTGCGGAGCCCGCACAGCGCTGGCCAGGCGACTCCGCTGAAGGGACCTGTGCTTGCAGCACGGCAGCTGAGGGGTGCTGCCAGTTATTTTTTAAATCTTAAAAAAAAAAAGAACAAAGCAGTGCTAAGACATATGATAAACATATTGTGGCCTACAGCAATCTGTGAGTTGACGGGAGTTTAAAAAAGCAGCTACTGTCTGTGTAACTGCGAGAGCTTCATCTGTTGGTGCTTTGCCATTTACATCTGTGTGCTCATGGAAAAGGCTGTGAGAAAACAGCCCCCAAAACAGCCACTGAACTGAGACCCCTGATACTAAACCACAGCCAACCAGCTAATTTTTTTAGCAACTGGACTGCAGCTCTCTGACAATCATTTGTGTTGACGGCAGAAATGCTGACAAAGCCCTAACAATAGGTACCTGAGGGGTGCCCTTTCACTGCTGGGTGCTGAGCACCCTGTGAGATGACAAATGTGTCGCAAGTTTGAGCTATAGGCACTCTGCCGTGCCAAGAACATTTTATTCTGTTATCATACCTAATTAAACATTAAAAGCAACTGTGTACTCAAAAATGTCCCCAGCTGTGGAGGGCAATTGATTGGTAATCTGTTTGCTTGTGCTTGCAAAAAAAAAAAATCCAACAAGCCATGTAAATGTGCAGAGCAAGACCTGAAAAGCACATCTGTTGGACACGGCAGAGGCAGTCCACTGTCAGTGTGCACACGTATAAGCAAACACCACCGCTCTTGGGAGTCAAGTGCTCTTTTGTGTGTTCACATCTTTCATTACACCTTTTGCCCATCTCCTAAACGAGCTGTTACCACATGCTCCTGCAGCTTTACTACTTGTGGAACAAGTTACACCTCACCCGTAGCCTGCAGGTGTGTGATGGTTGAGAGGCCTGTTGCAGTTGTGTCCCGGTGCAGACCATCCCCAGCTCACAGAGCACAGGGCCCTCGGCACCAAATGTGCCCCTGCACCGAGCGGGATCAAACAGCCCTTGCAGTCCCTGTCCCACTGAAGCCTTGGACTCGCTGGTAAAGCTGTCAGCAAAGACACAGGCTGTGCTGTCAGCCACGTAGCACAGACACGTACCTGCCAAGAACAAAGACGGGTTCCTCCCTCAGAGCACGTGGAAACCACCTTTAACTTGAGGCCTCATCTGCCCCATGTGGGACAAGGTTTATTTGCAGCAGTGGGCATCTTGTGAGCTGCTGCCTTCAGTTGTACTGGTGCAGAGCTGCTCCACTTGTTCCTGGGGCCTGTACTGGGCTGTTCTCTCCTAGTGCTGACTTTGCACCACTTACTGCCAATTTCTGTAAGGTTGTCTTCCTGAGAAACTGGGAGAGACTCAGGGACATCCTGAGAAGTTGTTCTGTCAGAGCACATGTAAAGAAAATTAATTTACTCTATTTTAAGAGTTTGTTGGTTTAGGTTATTTAAATTTCAGAACATCAGATAACTTCACTATTAATCTAACAGAGTGGATAGGACATTAGGAGGCCCTGCCTGTGTGCTCATGCAAGGAAGCATTTTGAGCAAGTATCTTCACAGTAAGGACTGCAGAGCTGGGGCTGCAGGAAGTCAGAAGTGTGAACTACAGCAGGGGCTGTGTGTCCTTCTGGGCCACAAATCTGCCCTTGTTCTGCCTTCTGAGGCAGCACAGTTCTGTGCTGCTTCTGCTGCCAGCAGGTAGCAGGTTTCTACAGGGAGTCTGTTGGTACCTAAGTCATTAAAACATGTGCATTGTTCAGAATGGACTCGTGGGAAAAACATCCTGGGGACTGAGGGAATCTGGGGAACCTAAGGGCATCCAGTAGGCAATGTGGATCAAATGATAAAAGTCACTTATTTACTGTTTGACAGCCTATGCTTGGTAAGTGAACCCTCAGAGGCAGGCGCAGCCAAGCCTGTTCAGTCCTGGGCCGGAGTATCCCAGCACTGTGTTCCCATCTCAGCCCTGCTGCAGGGGCAGTGCTACTGACCCCACTTCACCAGGGAGCTGTACCTGTGCCATACACACAAAGAACATCGCATTTGCCCACACTACAGCCCCAGGGGAAGCCCACGGGGGTGAAATCACTATGCTTGCAGTGGTACTCAGCACACTCAGGCACTGCTGCATTTCTCACAGAGGACCATCTGTACCAGGCTGTGCAAAGGAGAAGTGTGGAATTACAGCTGCTCTTGCTCTGCTAAGTACCCCCATCAGTCCCCTCACTGTTACATAGATGAAAACCCAAAATACTGGTAATCACAGTTTGGCAATCCTGATGTGGCTTTCTCCCCACCTAATTTTCAATATACTTGCTTAATTGTAACAACTAGCAGTAAAATGTATATGTTGCAAGAAGACTCACACTTCTGCAGCTAAGAGCACAAGAGCTGTCAGAATATTCTGCAACTAAGAGCACAAGAGGTGTCAGAGTATTATAAAAGCTGAATTTCATTTCACAGTTTGGTGTGGTAATCCCTACGCCTGATTTTAAGTTATATGGTAAATCAGATATTAAGGAAAGCTAGCTGCTTCTTTTAAATAAACTCCATTGTCTAAGACTTAAAGAGAGCAAAGCAGCCAGGTGGAGTTATTGATCTGTGAATATCAGCTGGCCGGGCCTCACAGGCAGCACACTCCTGTTCCCAGTAATTCCCAGTGCCTGCAAGGGAACACTGCCCAAGCCAACGGGCAGGGAGACCTGCTGGAGGTTTTGCTTCCTTGGTTGCAAACAGTTTATTACCAACAAAGCCGGGAATCTGGAGATGTAAGAACTCACTGGGGAAACTTCAGCCCTCTTGAAGACAACAGGAAAAATCCCACCGACTCGTGTTGCTGTGTGTGTTCTGTCAGACCTGGGTTTCCTGGCAGTGCAGGAGGGAGTTCTTTGTCTCACTTCATCAATTTAACCATTGGAAGCTGCTCCACAGATTTCCTTATTGAATGGGATGCTGCCTGATTTGCTGCAATTTCCTTCTTTGTCTCCAGCATTAAGAAATCAATGAAATTATACCTTGAAGTGCACAAGGTTTCCCAGTCGTAAAATTGATTGGTTTCTTGGTGAAGAACATTAACGATTATTCTTTTTCTCTGGTCTGTTTTAACCCTGATGAAAGAAAACAAAGCCAAACAAACAGAGACACCAAAAAACCTTGTGAAATTCATAGAAAAATTATGCAAAGAAATGTTTTTATTTTGGGATGGGAGCCTGAAGTTTTGGTTTTCTTTGAAGTGGTAGCTGTATTGGGTTTATATTGCTTTGTTTTGTTTGTTTGAATCCTGTATGTAATTTGTGTTGTGATAACTTTAAATGTAAGCAAACATTTTGGCATATGAAGTTTGGCTATTAATATGTATTTGGACTCGGGTGATTTGTTTGCAAATCGCTCTGTTCTGACCTGTTTTTTAAAATTCTCATTTGCAGTTGATCACAGCTCCTAGAAATTGAAATTACAGTGTGTTTTAGGGCACCACCTTCTGGTGGACAGCACACGTTGTGTTTGAACGGCTGCCTTCGCTAGGCACAACTATTTAAAATATTTCTGACTAACACTACTCTGCAGGCTTACAGGTCATTTCTCATTCTAAATCTGCAATAAAACACTATTTAACATTTTTTACATTCTTCTTATTCATTGCAAATGCAGCTATTCACTGTGCTGCACAAACATGACTCGGGACAGACCCTGTAAAATTCCAGTCACAACAGGCGCTTTGTGAACGCGCTGGGTCAGACAGACAACATATGTCCAAGCACTTGTGATTAATATACCATTTATGTATCTGATTTCTTTTATAGTTTCGTCTTCCACTTCTCGTACATATTTCAGATAATAACACTTTTGTCCAGTGCAGTTTTGGCTCATCCTTTGGAGACTGCACCAGACTAACCCCAGCCACACTGCCCTGCAATCTCAGGGTTGCTGTATATTCACGGTTGCTGTATATTCAAACGCAATCAATTAGCAGCCACTACATTTGCATAAATCCATAATTTAGTTGGTCAGCTCTGTCAGCAGTGCACCCACTTAGTACTTTTAAGGAGGACTTAGGTTATACAGCTTCTTATTTCAGAGACTTGGAAATATAAAAACAAACTTGGGACTCTGTGGAACTGAAATTTCTCTTGATGTGATAAAGTCCTGATTACAATTGTGCAAACCATCACTCAGCAAATAAATCAGACAGCACTAGAATATAAAATGAACAATAAATATAAAGAACAGAAACTCTGCATGAGGGTCACACTGCCAGAAGAGCAGCAGCCTCACTGGTTGTGCCTCTCTGTACCCACTCCAGAGAGGAGGCAGCCCCGAGCACTGCCCTCCCCGCCTGGCAGCAACGTAACAATGCCACAAAACAATGCTGCAGTCCCACCAGCCCTGTAGCCCAGAGAGCTCTCCCTGCACTTGCCCCAGTCCTTGGCCACTATTTACAGCATCTCCAGGGTCCTCCCACCACATCCACCTGCATCCCTCCAGGGACTCGTCAGTGCTCCTCTGTCTCCCGCCCTCCTCCTCTACAGCATCTTTAACTCTCTCCAGGTCCACCTGCCTAGCACCCTTACACTGTCCTCCTTGTGATCTCCAGAGCTCCCAGCAGCTTCCCAAGCTTCCAGTTAGGCATCTTTGCCACCCTTTCCCCCCCAGCACGTGCCTGCTACCTACTGGTTAGTTGTGCAAGATGTAGAAGCCCATAGGGACATGCAGACAGACCCCCAGCAGGTGTGTGAGTACCACACCTGAACAGCCAAAGTGCCACCAGAGAAGCTCCTGTGGCTCTGTCTTTTCTTACCTACAGCCACTTACTCAGGGTGCTGCAGGGATGGAATTGTTTGCAAGTAGCTTCCAGTGTTGCTGAAAGGACTGGCAGAGCCATTCCCGATCTTTTCTTTCGGCAATCGTACTGCAAACTTCCCACTTTTCCTCGTGTGAGTGAAGAAATATGCTGATGACAAAGATAGCATATATCTGAACAGCGATTTTCTTCCTTAAGCATAAACAGATGTCAAGATACATCTGCCAGTACAGGTATTCACTTCATCCTATTCCTCCCTTAAAGAATCAACGCCTTCAAATCAAATGGTCTGCAGGTAAATGCTCTCTGTAATCATTCTGCCTAGATACTAGCCCAGAAGTCATCTCAGGCAAGCAAAAACCATCAAACTAACTTGTGTAAGATTTGTTGTATTTCCTTGATCCTGGTTTCTGCTTTCTTCAATGTCCAATATTTTAGATGCTCAAAGTGGAGGGCTTGTCCTCAGAGCTGCAAAGAGAAGACAAATACCTACCTACAGGCACAGAAACAGAACAACCCCAAATTTATTTCCCTTAATTCAGTATTTACTTAGTTTTCTAATCCAAATTTAAAATTCTGGGGCAGAAGAAGTAAGGCTTGAAGCAGCTATCAATGGTATCCCCAGACTGAACACGAGCTGATTTTATCTTCTGGGATCTAATAAATGGTTAGCAAGAGGTCTTTGCTGTAAAGGTCAGAACGTGAAATGGCACATCAATCTGCCTCAAGCTGTCAGTCGAGAGGATGCACCTCTCTCTGGGGTTCAACTATGAAATGGTTTCATAAAGCAAAGTACTACCAACATTTCTAAAGTACACAAGTACTACAAACATTAACTGGTTATCTGCAAGTTGCAGTTGCTCCTAGGAAATGGGCTGGCTCAAGGCTGGCTGGCAGCAGGGCCCCCAAGTCCCCCCTCCTGAATGGTTCTCAGCTGCCTCATAAGGGTGATTCTGCAGATGAGCTGAGAATTCCTCTACCCTAAAGCAGAGTAACTTAATGAACCTATAAGTAACTGTTGTCTATCATCAATGGTCAATATTCCCTTCCATGCTCCACTGTAGAAAAGGGATATTGAACTAATAGCAGATGGTGATACATTCCCAGCTGCATTCAACTACACTAATATTCCACTGTCTTGTCTACACCTGGCACTCACATTTCCTAAGTAAATAAAACATTCAAGCACCAGAATTGTTCCTCTAAAAGCACCCAGAAAAGCTTATCTGCATTACAGATTTTTGCATGAGTATAAACAAACACCTCGAGAACTCTGAGGGACAGAGGAGCCAATTTATATCACTGCAAATAGCAATTTGTACACTGATTGAATGAGCTGGGCTCAAAAAGTGAAGATGGAGCCTACTTTAGGGATGCCATGCCAAGGCACTGGGAAGAACTTCCTCCTCCATTTAACATTGAGACCTAATGCCTTCCAACTACACTTCCTTCCATATGACTATTACTGCTATTAGGAGTTAAACAAATTGTCAGTTGAAAAGCAGTTGGTTGTCGGTTTTTAAAAATTATTTGAAAGCTTAATAAATGCTTCAATTTATAATTTTTTCTTAAGAGCAAGAGAAAGTTTAAGCTGGAAAATTCTACATTAATACAGTGTTGGTGAGTAGTAGCCAATTAAGGACACTCACACTCCATCAGTTCTGAAAAGCAGCTTTTCATTTAGCACAGCAGCAGTTTGTATTTCAGTAAAAATCATTCCCTTCAATGTTAAAGGAGGATCTGGGAGCATTTGTCACGTAACTCCTTCCTGCCCAGACAGGAGTGGCACAACTGCATCTCCTCAACACACCCTGAGATAGTTCCTGGTGCAGGGGAATTCTGACCTTTCATGCTGCAAACCCAGGAACACAGTTAAGATTACCTCATGTTCTCTAAGATTTCACCTCACCAGTGCCACAAGAAAAACCAATAACTTAATAGAAACCAGTGAGACTCAGCAGAACCCCCCAGATTTTTCAGCCCCAAATCTGTCAGTGATGTGTTATTTTGATTCAGCTCATACACCACTCAACTTCCAAATCATGAACATTCTCAACTTCAGGAAAACTAATGCAGTAAGTTACCAGAATTACAGCCTCTACAATAGTTTTAAAAAGCTAGAAAGATAAATTTAATCAATAATTTTATATTTCATAAAGCTTAAAGCAAAAATATGCTAGCCTTAATTTCTGGAAGATGTCGCCAGACATTAAATTCTAGTGCTTCAGCTGTTTACAGCATGACATTTTCCATCGTAGCACTGAAAATCCTTTCCGTAATGACTCTTATTTACAGCTTTACCTCTCAGTCTTTGCTCATGCTGGCCAAGCAGCAGCCAACTCAAAAGGATTTTACTGCACAGTAAAGTACTAGGCCTCCAAACAAGCCACTGCACGTGACTGTTGCTACCTAAAAGAAGAAATAATACATTAATTGCCTCACAGAAGCAGTTCTGCACTGCACTGGCAATTTAACTCCACGACGAGCTGGCCTTTGTACAGGCAGAACCAGAGGCAGGAACAAAAACATAAAAAGGTGCTGGGTTTTTTTGGCTCTATCCACTTGTCCTCTATACATTTGGTTTCAAAGTCCTTCAGTCTGCAAACTGGAACAGAATAAATCTGCTGCTCAGCTGCTGTGCTCTGCAAGGCTAACTCTGCATACTGACCCACAAACAGAAGCAGTTTGGGTTCACGAACATAACGTTGGAAGGTAATGTTGGTACAGTGACAGAAACGGCCAATTAATGTGTCCTAAGAACCACCACTGATAGTTTTGAGAGCTCCCAACACCAACAAATGCAGTAGGTTTTAAGATATGGTTTCAAACGTTGCACTTCTGTCCTGTGCACAAGGCGTGACATAAAAATCAGTGCTTTCTTCTTTCTCAAGGCAGGAGGGGGTGAAAGCACGTGTGTGGTGGTGCAGCTGCTTCAGCCGAAGAGCCCAATAACTGATTGTCCAAGAAAAAAAAACATTCACAAAAGTTTTATTAAAAAAATTCCCCTTTCACCTCAAACAAGTGAAGCTTAAGTTCTGTACTACTAGGTTATGTTTAGAAAAATGGAAATAATACAGTAATTTTTGAAGGCTATACATTGTAAAATCCCATAAGTCAGCATAATCTTGGACTGTGCAAGCAAATATAGCAAGTATTTCAGATGTTATTTATTTGGTCCATCAGATGTACAGTATAGTAGTAGTATCTGAGTTTACAAAACATCAAATATAAATAACCTGAAACTGTAACAATACACAAAAATTTGCTTCTTACATTGACATACCAGGCAGTACGAGCTGAAAAACTGGAGTAAATTAACAGTTTTACAGTAATGTACATAGTGCCAGCTGATGTTTAAGAACACTGTTAGAACATGGCACTAATTTGCTTTGTTGAATTTTTTTTTTCTTTACTTGTTCAGGGTGTGAAAAATGTTCAGGACTAGGCTAAAAATGTTTTTGTTCAAGCATTGTGGTTGTGTGAATGCTGGAGGCGAAGCCCCCACACGGAATAAGGGATAAGTACATGTGCAAGCAGGCCACTGCTGGGACACTTCAGAGGAAATAATCACTGAGAAAACAAAAATGGAGTTGCTTAAAATCTGGGCATCAGATTTTCCTAAACAAGACCAGGTTTTTTTGTCCTGTTGGATGATACCTAGAAGGTATTTACACTGAAATAACATGCTTTTTTCATGATTGTTTAAGCAAATACTTATCTGTAAGTATTCATAAACTATGTTTCTACTACGTTTAATATATGGAATTAATATGGAAAAACTTCCGAAAGAGTCTATTGATACGAGAGCTTTATCATCAAGAGAAACGGACCCAAATTAGTTAAGCCAGTGATTTGGTACTCACTTACTCTCCTTGAGCCAAGGCCTTAAAGTGAGTCTAGTTCTGGACATTTTTCACATCCCAACACAACACGCTGTTACAGTATTACACTATCTGCATCATCCTGTCGAGGGGATCCATGGGTTCGGTCAAAGGCTCTCCGCCCCGCTGCCGGCTCAGCACACGCTCTTGGCGGCCACGTACTCGCGCCCTTTCTCCTCCAGTTTCCTCTTGTGGCTCCTGCTCTCCTCCTCGGCGCCGCCCGAGGCGCCTTCGTCCTCGGAATCCACGATGAGCAGGTCGTCCTGCTCGGCGGCGCGAGCCCTCTTCGCCCCCGCGCGCTCACGCTCCGGGCCCAGCTTCCTCTTGAGGCTCCTGCTCTGCACCTCGTCCGAAGGGCCCTCATCTTCGGAGTCAACGACCACCACGTCGTCCTGCTCTGCGGCTGCAAAACGCGGGGCTTTAATTCCCGTGGGTACTGCAAAGACAGCCCGCTCTCACACTGATTCTCGTACGGAAAAATAAGCGTGTCTCTAATGCAAGAAATACATCCTGGACCATTCTTTATCCATATTGCTTGCCATTCAACTGCAAGATTATTTTGAATTTCCCTGAAATGACTTTAAAATATGGCTTTCACATTGTTATTCCTTCCTCACCAGAGAGATGGAAAATATTTCAATAACCCAAGAACCAGGGAAATGCAGAAGAGGAGACTGAGGGGAGAGCTCATTGCAGGGACAACTCCCTGGGCAGGGGCAGAGGAGGGGCAGGCACTGATCTCTGCTCTGGGGGGACCAGGGACAGCACCCAGGGAAGGGCTGGAGCTGTGTCAGGGCAGGGTCAGGTGGGATCTCAGCAAAAGGTTCTTCCCCCAGAGGGTGGTGGGCACTGCCCAGGCTCCCCAGGGCAGTGGGCACGGCCCCAAGGCTGCCAGAGCTCCAGGAGGGTTTGGATGATGCTCTGGGGCACAGGGGGTGACTCCTGGGGATGGTCCTGGGCAGGGCCAGGAGTTGGACTGGATGATCCTGGTGGGTCCCTTCCAGCTCAACATCTTCTGTGATTCTGTGACTTTTTTGCATGTACAAAACAGAAGACTCACATGCTCTCTGTAGCAGTTGTTGAGAAAAGAACATTTCCACACACCAAGCTGTCCCAGGAGAGGCCTCTCCATGAGAGAGAACCCACAAAGACGGAGGGAAGTGGAAGGGTGAGCAGAGTTATAGAACTAGAGGATAACAATGGAGAGTACACGAAGGCAAAATAGAACCAAACATGAACTCTCAAGACCTCTAGTGGATTTGCTTTGGTTTTAAGCACAAATTCACTGTAAAAACTAGTTTTAGGCTATTTTTGTAAATTTTTAACGTAATTTGAAATAAATTTCAGCAGTGCTCCTAAAATTTAACCTTCCCTGAAAAGGAGGCACGTGACTACATACCTGTGCACGTGTCTTAATTATGTGCACATACCTTAAATGTGCCAGGCAAAGGAACACCACCCCAAAAGGAGAGCAGAACTGAGGATCCCTAACTCTCCTGTGCCACAGCAAGTATTTGAATTCGGACACTGTCCCCAGCAAACAGGCTGATGTTTCCAGTTCAGCAGCCTACACTTCTTAAGCATTCCATGTGCACTGAAGCTGAACTATCTTGAGTGTGTTCAAAGAAACAGTCCACACTAGAAGAGTCCCTTCTCTTTAGGGAGAAAGTGATAAATTTGGTTGATTCTTTTGTCAAACAACAGCATGACCATGAGTTAGGATGGGTCTAACTTTATTTAAAACACTGTGCAAATGATGCATTTAAGCTGACACCCCACCAAGCCCTTGCCAGGTAAAGAATAAAATTTAAAGCTGTATTTTCTGTGTGTTTTGTAACACCTATAAATGTGCATTTTTCTATTTGATATCACAGTTGTTCACACCGGCAACTTAAATGCCCTTTATTTTGTTTTGGCAAAGTTAAGCCATAACACCGAGGACAACTACTTTAATTGGATTGCACTACTGAAAGACTTATTTTTCATTTAATACTAATTACTGTTATTTACCTGTTGATGTTGAGGGCTGTGCTCCATCATCACTACCATTGCTAATGTTCCTGGATGCTGGTTCTGATGGTTTAGGGCCAACTCTTTCAGGGGCATCACCAACAACTTCAAATTCTACATCTTTTTCTAGGTCTTCACTGCAGAAAACCACATTAAAACAGCCAGGTGAAAACAAACCACTGTTTTTTTCCCCAAAGAAAACACCATTCAAGTATTAGAGCACCCTGCAACTATGGCAAAAGGAGAAAAACACACTGAAAAAGACGAAAAGCTGTTCAGTCTTCCTTTATAACTTAAGTTTTGTCTTTTCATAAACACTGTTTCACCCTGTGCCATGACTTAACATGCTTAGGAGTCAGAAAAATCACCACCTGAGCTTACCTTTCTTCCTCAATGTCCCACTCCTATTCTCCTGAACATGCAGCGTGTTCATTTACTGTCTATAATACATCTATTACTTATCCAGAGTTAAATACACTCACCAGTTGTTTCAAAGTGACTTCTGAACACAGCTAGTCAGGCAGAGGATCTATTACCCCAGCAGGCTGGTGCTTTTTAAATTTTAATTTCTTTTTTTCAAATGGCAGTTTCTTGCTTGTTGGTTGCCCCAAAAGTAAATTTGTTTTTGCACTGCTTTTATGTTGTGTTAACAACAAATTATTCAAATAAACCTCTTCCAGATACTGTTGTAAAAACCAAAACCACAACTAAAAAAACCCCTCAAAACAAAAAACCTTAAACTCTGTAATTTGATAAAAAGAACAACAATTCCTCTTTTACCTCTATGTTTTCTTTCAGCAGCTTAATCTTGGAACTTCATTCATGTACTTCCAGTTGTGAGTGGGAAATTCTCTGTGGAACTGTTCCCCACCTGAACCCCCACCTCTTTCTTTCCGAGCCCTTACCTGTGCAGCACGTTGATCAGCAGGGTGTAGTCCTGCAGGAAATCATCTGCCTGTAGCCGAGTGCCATTGCGGATCGCAAAGTCCGATAACTTCCTGTGGTTGTTTCCTACAAAAACAACAAGCAACCTGCAGGATTTCCAGCTCTCTATAAAGATCCTTTACACCTGAATAAAGACACTCCAGAACTTTTAGGCAGAAACATAAGATTAACATTTATTAGCTATATTTAAAGCTGACTTTTAAGCCTGTTAGCAGTTGAAACTCCTTATGTTTGGCTGACTTACTCCTTGTGCATCACATTCAAGCACTCCCGAACTGCATTTAGGAACATTTTGGAGATGATGCCTGTATTACAGCAGTGCTTACAAGCATCACCCACAGACCACCCTCTAAGAACAAGAACATGAAGGGGGCTGCAAACAGGGACCTGTTTTTGAAAGGAATCTGACACACCAGCTGAAAATACTCCATGCGGGAAAGCTGAACTGGACACGCAGGCCTGTAGCCAACACCACTGCCTGTTCCCAGCCACTTAAACTACCTGGAAATCCAGTTCTCTTCCAAAACTAGTCTACAGGATGAACACTGCAGCACTGCTATACACACATGCTGTAGGGTTTCTTCCAGGGTTTCATCTGCTCTTCCCTGAAACACTTCAGGATGCATACCTTCTGTTTCTCCTTCTTCGGAAGAGATAAGGATAGTTCCCTTTCCATCATCTATTTGTACATCTGGAGCTACCATAGCAAATTTTTCTTTCAGTATCTGAAAATATGAATGTGGTTATTTAATCATTATCTGACTTAAAAACACTTAAAAAAAAAAGTCTTGAATTACATTGATTTTATTATCCTGGCTCTTCTTCAGGCACCTACTGAAAGCCTATACATTTTTTCTCTCATGTCACGAACAAAAGGATTGTATTTTTAATGTCTGATATCTCCAGGTTCAGATACGCTGAAAAGTTTTTTAGAACACTTCATAAAATGACAAAACTACAAATCAATTGTGACTACACAACTGCAGTGTGGCTACTGAACTATTCACCTGAAACACAATTTTAGTTTTCTGTTGTCAGATATGAACAGGCTTTAAAACCACTAAAACGTTACAAAATGCAAACATTCTTTCACGGGACATAGAGCACACAAGGGCAAGAAGCACCTGGTTGGTTAACCCAGCTCTTCTTGTGGCTGAGGGAAAAGTAGAGTAAATAGAAACAGGTGATGCTCAGTCAAAATACACTGAACAAAAGCCTAAGTTTAAAAATGTACAGTATTGACTCAAAAGGAAAGCTGGAGCTATGACTCAAGACTTACCTTATCCTGGAGCGTTAGCACGGTCACTTTGTGGACGTTAAGTTTCACAGTCACTTCGGGCTTGCTCGCACATACGTAACAATTAGGATTTGGTGGATCCAAAGCACAAGGAACCAACAGCTTCTTCCTGGGATTTGGCTGCTTGTTCAGAAAAATCTCGAGGACAGACAAGAAGAAAACAAGTTATTTTGTAAGTACCAGCACGTATAAAGCCTGCTTTCCTACAGATTCCTTCTCTTAGTCCCATGGGTTGCCCTCTTCCCCGATCCCCCCGGACATCCCTGCTGAGCAGGAAGTCTCAGCCCAGCCAGCAGCAAACTTCCATTAAATCCTGGGAATTTCATGATCCTTGGGACCTGCCCTTCTCTGGTCATTGTGACTCAAAGTTCCCAGCATGCTGAGAAGCAACACGTCAGAGACAGTAAAAACTACACATTAGTAAAGCAATGTTAAATGTAACTTTTGAACAAATAATAAATAACAAGAAAGCAAAGTCTCTTATTGCCACTTACTGTTCTACACTGGTCTATTTTTCCTGATAAAATCTTCAGACCCTCCAGCACTATCAGACCAGCTATGACTGCATTGGTAGTAGCTATAGCTGGGATAATGTTTCCTGCCATTGCTGCAAAATAAGCAAGAGTATGCAGATTGTTAAGAGCAAGCGAAAACAAGAAGTTTACATTAGTATTTAAACAATGTTAAATTTTATCCTTACACTTGATATCAAATCTGCTCTTCATATTCATTCCAAAAACATGCATCCTGAGGTTTGCAGCAGAAGTGACAAAATCCATGGAAGAAGGGTCATCCTAACAAGAGGTTAATACAAAAAGCACTTAAAAATCAGAATACTCCTTGGAAACTGTTTGCAACACATGGTTCCTAACCTTAAAAAGTTGGGGGGAAAAAAAAAGTCTGTACACTGTTCCATTTCAAAGTCAATATACTTCCTCTTTCAAATATTTAGACAGAGCAACAATACTTTAAATACTAAGTGCAGTTCAAAACATGTATTTTAGGAGAAAATTAGAATATTAGAATTAATAAAAATGCCTTGCATGTTGGGAAAAAGTCTAAATCCTAAATCTTACAACGTTTTAAATATTTTCAACATTGAATTTCAACACTGAAACAGTTTCAGACACTGGGTGTTTCAGAAAGAAGTCCTTTTCCTATCTTTTTTAACAACATTTTCCTATTTTGCCCCCTCCCCAGTGTTTACAAACTGCTTTTTTTCCTATGCCAAATGACTGCAGAAAGATGATACTGCCTGAGGTTCCAAAAGAGAAAATTCTTGTCTTCCTCTTCTTCAGCAGAACTCCTCCTGAGCACCCCTTGCCAGAGCTCATTGCTAGTCCAGCTCAGGAGAGCTCTCACTACTAACCAAGGGCATGTTTTAGAGAAAGACAGGAAAAAATATCAAATTATCAAATACTGCATTATTAAAATCTCTTCAAAAATCAAAATACAACCAATACCCGTGTATCTGTGCTTTTAGGAGTTGGTGAATGAAGTTGTTTTACATCACAGCAGTGAATCCTTAAACACTGTACTTTGGAACCCAGTGTAAAGAATAGATTTGTTTATATGGACAGTGCTGTGAGCGAGGAGACACTTCCTTTCTAGTGGTATCATTTTGGAATGACAGTGAAGGAGCCCAACTAATATTTGTGCTACACAGGTAGGGCATATAACTGGTTTCTATATGGCAAACTAACTTTATCCCATATAAGTGCTTCTCCATCAGCCTTCTCAGCCAGGTGAAGACTCAGGGTTTTGACACTCTTGGAAAACAGGTCTGCGTAGCTCCTGACATCGAGAACCTGCTGATCCTTCAGCACTGCAGGGGACTCATTTGGTTGCTCAGATATGTTTGGCTCTTTGGGAAAAAGAAGGAAAAAATTAAGATCAGGGATATTTATAAATTCCACAGAAGTGTTCTCAATTTCAGCAAAATTAAGTATTTTCTAAAATGAAGAGCAATATCCTCAACCTAAAGTAGCCCTAACATTCTACAACAAATCTGCATTTAAAACTGCAACTGTTATATCAGTCACTCAGACATGCACAAATTACAGCAAATGTACATTTTAAACAAATCTCAGCCTTCAGAGATAAATCTATCAGTGCTCATGCTAAGGTGTCCTCCAATAAGCTAACACATAATGTTGTTAAATGTGCATTTTCTACAGCCAACAACGAGTATCTAAAATAACAACTGCACAACAGTCTTGGAAAAACATTTTCCATCCAGGGAATAATTTGGCATCGTGAGGAATTGCAAACAATTAATATGTTCTTTATCAGTACTCAGCTGTGACAGCAGAAAAAGGCACCTATCACAGAGATGCATTAATAAACCAAAGGTAAAACTGAAAGTGCACAGCAGGAGGGGGACACTGACCTTGCTTTTGCACCTCAGCCCAGTCCAGTGGCACCGGAGGCTTTCTTTTCCTCCACAGCTTATCCATTGTCAGCAGATATCTAATGTCATCTTTGAAAAGCTACAAAACATGAAAAAAAAATTTAAATGAAAGAGAGAAAAGAAAAAAAAAAAGAGACATACTATATTTACATTTGCTGTGAAACTGAAAAATCAGCATTAGATTTATGAGGTTTAGATTTTCTCCTGGAAAATATTTACAACTACATAAAATCTCATTTTGCACTTTCTAGCACTTATTGCTCAGAGCAGACACTGCTGTGGTCACTGTGGGGAGGAGCAGAGTACAAATCAAAACTCAGGACTCCAAGGAAAGGGTTCATGTGCCCACTGAAGCCATCACCACAGCTCGCTGTGTGCTCTCCCTGGCACAGTCTGACCTACGTGCCAACCAATTTCCAAAGCAAAGCTATTACTCCCTATGAACGTTACACTCTCTATACTCCTGTATTTACCCACTTTCAGCAGCTATTTGGAAGGAAAACTCCTAAACCAGTCTGTATTTTCTTATGCCAGGGCCTGATTACACACAGATGACTGATGGCTTCTAGGTCCTCAGGTTGGTTCTCATTCTGCCCAGTGCAAGTCCTACAGAAGTCAACTACACCTTGTCATATGAAAAGCAATTCCAGTGGGTTTCTCTCTGCACAGTGTGGCCAAGCTGCTGAAACCACCTGCACAGATGCCCGTGGAATGCCACAGAACAAGCTGATGCTGCAGGACACCAACACCACAGCAAAACTGGGGGACGGCGTAACATAATCCCAGACCTGATGGAGAGCATTAGGTGTCTGAGCTGAGTTTTAAGTTTAAAGCACTTCATACACTTCAAATAAAGACATTTATTTGGGGTAAAGAAGATACCTTAGTAAAAAGTTTAACTGGATCGTATCCAGTTGACTTAGCCCACTCCTTAGTTGAAACACGTTTAATCTCACCATCTTCATTGGATGCCAGTGCTCTGGCTTCTGCTTCTGCTGGCTCCCCTATTAATAGAGTGATAACCGATACTTTTAATTAAAAAAGAACAGAAGGAAGATCCCATCCAAATATTTCCCCCAGAGAATAACCAAAATTATGCAGGGACCATAAACTGGCCTTAATGCACCCACCAAAAGCTGAGTTAGACACTGTGCCTGCTCCTGTTTGCCTTTGCAACTGCAACGCACTGACTTAACCTGATGTCACCCAATTCCCTTGTTGGCAGAAGCAGTGAATAATTGTTCCCCGTTAATTTTCTCCAGTATTGGGATTTCATAAATGTCTAACTACCCCCTTTTAGGAGTCTCATTTCTTGGCTGAAGAGTCTTAGCTTGGTTAGGACTTCAACACCAAAAAAACCCACAATTTCCTACCTCTGGTTATTCTTACACAAAAAAAATCCACATGCACAAGCTAATAATTTTTTCTCTTTTTCAGTCACAACCAACAATGGCTATCATGATTTCTAATAAGCAGAGGGTTGCTTTTTCATAAAACTATCCATGAACATCTTGACTGAGAAAAATCAAGTCGGACCATCACGTTAGATGTGAATTTTTGAATGCTTCCCCCCTTTCATGGATGCATCATTTGCATTATTTCACATTTATCCCCCTCATGTCTCATTGCCCAGTCATTCTGTGTTGTGAAGCTTTCTACTGCTTTTTGCAGTTAGTCTTCATACTTTTTAATCCAAGTGACTTTGCTTTATCATCTGTGCTGAACTGCACACACTTCCAACCTCTAATCACCATTTATCTCTATCACTCAAGTAGTTTGACTGCTTCAAGATCTTCACCCTTTTTTCTCCCCTTGGCTTATCTCCCTCAGGTTTCTCACAACAGCCTTTGAGAATGGTGTAACCCAGACAGATCTGCTCCTCCATGGGTTCGCTGCTCCCTTCAAAGGGCCCACAGAGCCACGCAAGGCACAACTTCCCTTTACAAAGGTTGCATTGACTCATCCCTGACTGGTTTTGGCTGGGATAGAGTTAATTTTCTTTCTAGTAGCTGGCCCAGTGCTGTTTCAGATTCTGTAAGAATGCTGATAACAGGCTGCTTCAGTTGTTGCCAAGAGGTTACTTTTCAGTTTCCCACACTCTGCCAGCAAGCAGGAGCACAAAGGGCTGGCAGGGAGCAGGGCCAGGCCAGCTGAGCTGAACTGGCCACAGGGATGTTCCAGAGCTCAGCACAGAGCTGGGGGCCTTGGCTGGGAAGGGCTGGTCGCTGCCTGGGCACTGCCTGGGCATCCATCGGTCAGCAGCTGCATCTCTGGTTTGTCTTCAGTTTTAATCCCCTCTCTCTCCTCATTCCAATTATTACTATCATTAGTATTAGCTATTTTGTGTTTCCATTATGAAATTGCTCTTCTCTCAAGCTGGGAGTTTTTCTTTCTGTCTGGTTTTCCTGCCCTGGGCAGGGGCAGCGAGTGAGGGCTGCAGGGTGGGCAGTGCCAGCTGGGGATAAAGCCTGACACTCGCACACCTCCTGTGCCCACAGCAGCAGCACTGCAGACACGAGGCTGCAGCTCGACCTTGCTGTAACTGCCCTGCTACCTCTGCTGAAATAAGTGGCTTTGTGTTTGCTACCTTGCAAGTACCCCAGCAGACACTGTTTTAAGTTACTTTATATGCCACTCTTTTTAAGACCCACCAATTTCATTCTGCACTCCCTGTAGGAACAACCTGTCCAGTGACCACTATCTGATGTTCAAAGAATTTGAAGAGTTGGAGGATCCTCTAAGCTCCCCCTCCAAAAGTCCATTTATCTATCAAAGGAATATCCAAAAGAATCAACCAACAATGATGCTTATCCACCTCCCAGTGACTATAATTACTGTGCTTACAGAAAAATACTGACTAGCTACAAAAACATCACTCAAAATGGGCCTATTTCCCATGCAGATAAACCCTGAAGTGTTGCAGGCTCCAAGAGTTCAAGCTCTACCCCTGCAGTTCCTTGCAATCTCTCAGCTAGCAGTGGAAAAGGCACAGTGCCTACGGGTACCACCGAGTCCTCTGTTCAAAAGACAAGCCTCCAGATGCAGGGAAGGAAACCAGGACTTCCAAGTACGTAAGGGGAAAAAGGCCACCCTGTGAAGAGCACTGGTAGCTCATTTGCACTTCAAGCTCACTTTTCACTCCAAGTTTCTGGGCACACGGGGAAAACCATTTGCTGCAGAGGGAGCAGGAGAGTTCACACATCTGCAAACCTGTTCATCTATATCCTATCTCACAGCTGGATGTGTTACCTGGAACTTCAGGAATCGTGAGTGTATTGTGTTCCTCAGAGCTGCTCTCCCCACACCACCTGAGAACAGCTAGAGAACACCAGTGACTTGTGTACACTCTGATCTGAAGGGATCATTTTAATCTTGTTTTAGGCTGCCCACAAGGGCCACAGTTCTGACAGGTTCAGCTATTGAACCATTGTCACTTTGAAGGGTATTTTTTGCACATTCTCCACGAAAAAACCTTTGGTAGGCATTATGCATCAAGTTAACTAATAAACTGAAATGGTTTCAAATATCTAATAAGAGGCAGGATGAGAGAACTGAATTATGCACAGTGTATATGCAGGTTTGTAAAGGAGACTACTATCAACACTCCCCAAACTCTTGTTGTTCAAGAGTACAGGAAACTGAATCCTCTTAAGAGAAAACAGAGTTTAAGAAACGTAGAGACACAAGTCATAATCTCTGAAACAGAACATTTCAGTAACAGGTAAGCCACCAGCTTATATCACACTCACAGGCAGCTTCAGGATCAGCTCTGTCGGGTGAGACTTCTTGATCAGCATCTTCTTCTCCAAACAACTGGCTGTATAATAATTAAGAACAACAACACCACTAGAATTTCAGCATACTGGTTAAAGACTGAAATATTTGCTGACAAATACACATCCACTTGAGAATTCTTGCTGTCAGACTGCCACTTCATACGTTACTTTTGAAATTGTTGGGATTCATCACACGAGGACTTAACACTGACAGCACAAAGTGCTCAGTACGAGAATGAATTTAGCAAAACAATTCTGTAGAACTCACTCAATAATTCATCCAGCTTTACATTTACACTAAGGTACAGAACACATTTTTAGAACCTGTGGGATATCCAAAATTCCAACAAACCTGACACTTGTTAATACATGAATTACACTGAAAAATGTGCTCACTTCACACAAAGATGAAGAATAAAGTAACCTCAACCTACACTGTTGTGCCAAACTACTCTGCCAGAATTTTGTATGACATTAGAGCAAGGCCTAAGTACTAATCGACCTTCCATCTTTCTAGTAAAATTTAAAAAAAATAACCACCCCAAAACCCAGATCAAGGAACTGGAGGTTTGCATTGTAATTTAAATTTCAAATTAATCTAAAAACCATTCTAATTCATTAAAAAATCGTGTCCATTTTATTTCTCTGTCTGTAGGTTTACAAACCAGCAGAGTGAACCAGAGCACCCAGTCTCTCTTTTCAGAAGATCACTTACTTGAACAAATACTTAGCCCACACAATGCAATGGATGGGTTCTGAGGGTGTATTTCGGATTGTGCAGCCTGGGAAGGTCTTCTGAGTTGGTTTAGGCTGACATTCATAACATTCTGTCACTCCCTGGTGAAAAATGAAGGATTTCCTTGTCACACTGAGAAGGCTTCGCAGAGTATAAGCTATTAACAGATGAACTGTAACTCTATCTCAAAACAGCCAACTCCCCCTTGTCCAAAATAGCCAATGACAAGAGTAACACACAACCCAACCTTTTTGATAACTGTCACTTGTCCAAGGTAGCCTGCAGTTCCACTCTCTATAAGAGGAATATCAGCAGCCAGGCACATCCTGTTCACATGGTTACGGGCAGCTGCAAATCAAGAGATTTTGAAGAAAGAATTGGAATAATTAGGAAAAAAAAAGTTTTACCTCTCCAAATTCAGACTAGCTTCCTATGCAAACGCTGATCCTTAATCTGCCTTGTTTCATTACAGAGCACTACACCATCTCCCCAAAGCCCATTTCCCCACTAACACAAGATACATTTACATTATTAAACATAGCAAACTCAACTGAACAAAGCTACATATGTACCCACAGCACTCAGCAGCTCCCATAAAGCAGCGTAGCAGTTAATGTTTACTTTCAAACCACCTGTAGGAGCACTAAGTACCCTTTCAAGTTCCCAGCAAAGCACACAAGCCTCGGCCCAACCACAGAGGGGTTAAGAGGACACTTGTTATTTAACGCTGAGAGAGGAACTCGTTACAGTTGTGTTTCTATGAACAAGCAACACCTCCCAATACAAAACCATAGTGGAAACGTCACCTCTGTTATCCAGAGCATTCATAACCAACGTAAACTGGCGGAAGAACTCTACGTTATAGTCAGGGCTACGGGAGAGAAAAACAGCACTTGAAATGGCACATCGAGCTTATTATGCCACAACAGAAACTCTACACATGCAACGGCTGCACTGATGTCCACGTGATAAATTACACGGATTACAAATTTAGCTAGTCTTTAACTGCCCCATTTGTCTTCTGCCCCTTTTAAAGCTGGGTGACAGCATGAATTTTATGCTGCTGGAAGGAAGCTACTGCAATTAGTACTAATTTGACCAATGAAACAGGCAGACAAGGAAAAGTGATTAAACTACTCTGACCTAATGAGTAAATTGGCTGAGCTGTGGTAACTGACCTTAAAACTCATCAGCTGTGGCTAAAGCATGCACACTGTAATTACCATAGCTCGTCAGACTGGGGATAATTCATTAGACTGAGACAGCTCCACGGGTTTGACTGTGCCTCCAAGCCCTCAGGAGCCAAGACATGGGATCTGAAATCCTGACACTTCAGCGTCTGGACATTGCACTTCTCTGATTTAAAGAAGGTGCAAAAGCAGAGACAGTAAGAGGAAGCAGAATTAACAGTTTTACTGTTTCAGGAGAAGGATGCAGCGAGTCAGTGTTTCATCAGAGTTCAAACCTTCATATTACAGAACATCCATTTTTAAGAAACTGGGCAAATACAAATTAAAGCATGGGAAACAGCTAATGAAAACCTACATAATCCTGTACACTACTCACTGATTGCAGATTGTAGAGACTAAATTTTAACAGTTTGGGGCATCTCTAAACAACACTTAGTTACCTACTCACAAAAAGGACTTACTTTTTTTAATCACAGACTCAACATTCTCGTTTCTTTTAGTTTAATTATTGCTCAAAACATTAGGACATCCTTACAGTGCAGAAACTTATATGGCAAATGTTGCTAATAAAATGAAAAACAGACACAAGCAAATGACTACAGCTTACTACCAGAGCTTAAAACTCATGCAAAATCCACACTCTCACTCGGGTGTGGGGCAGTCTCACATTTACAGCTGCTTCTCCTTACTGAGGAAGCTTCGTAAAATACCTTAAAGCACACCATTGTACATTTAAATAACAAAGTACTTGCAAATCAAAACATGTAATTAGAGCTTAAAACCAAACATACTTCATGATGCTATCATGGTAAGCTATAATATTAGCTTCTGGACAAAACTGTAACACGCTTTCCTTGGCAACCTAGAAACAAAACAAAAAAAAAGAAAACAAAAAAAACACTTATTATTTCTTCCTTCCTTCTAAAGACAGACTTGATACCAGTTGAGTATCGAGTAAGTTGACTACCTTAAGAGATTAAAACACTTTTTTAATGAAATGCTGTGGATAGCCATGATCAACCAGCACTTACCTCTTCCCAGGAGAAACTAAATTGTGACATGTCTCTAACACTATCTATAAAATAATACTGAGCAATAAGAGTCAAGCTTTGACTTTTTCCTCACCTGTGATTTTGATCTTCCAACATGTTTCTTTTGAAACAGAAACTGTCTGTTGAGATTGCTGACATCAATAGTATCCAAATCAATCTATAAACACACAAGAGAGGCATTTCACTTTCACAGAAACAAAAGGAACAAAATCATTTAAGAGAGTTTGGAGAAAAGGTGACCGATCAAAATGCAGGAACTTTACAGAGCCCTTTCCAGACCTGCATCCAGGGATCACCTCCTGAGCTTCAGGAATGCCGGCCTGCACACTGCTCTGTGCTTCCCCAGGGGCCAGCGAAGGCTGCTCCGAACCAGCTGGCACTTCCCCTTCATGAATGAACACGGCTTGGAGCAACCGAATCAGAGAACCAAGGGCTGCGTCCCCACCTTACGCACACTGCGGGGCAGAAGCTCTGTCTATTTGTCACAGGACTTAACTGGCCAAGAGCATGTCAAAAAATTATGAAGTCTACTTAAATGAAAAAATCCAATCCCACAATCAAGCTGTTTAAAAACTTATAGCACAGAACACCTGTTGTGCACGACCTCAAAGGATGCCATGTCTGCAACTCCCCTAAAAGCCATGTTCCTGTTTATTAACATACGCACAGGAACAGCATAAATTCAAGTGCCTCCAGCCCCCACGACCAGAGTTAAGAAGATTTAACTAGGACTCTGACATTTATTCCTAACTTTGTTATCGCCACTCTTCTGCTGTTCCTCTGATCAGCAACACTTTTTAGAAGTCCTCTCCTGTCCTTCACACTCGTAACTAGGAGAGTGAGACAGGTTTTGTGAGCATCAGAGATATTTCTCCCCAGTTGCCACAGGTAATGCTGACATATTCAACACAGTGACACTTTCACTGCACAGGCAGTACTCCCAGACTGACTGTGCAGTGTGAAGGGTAAACATGACCTGCTGAGGGTGTTCTCATGTGATTCTAAGTTTAGGAACCAAACCTGAATTATGAAAAAAACAGGGCACAAACTTACCGAACATCCTTAGCATGCAAAATCCGAACTCCAAGATTAAACTCCATGTTTTCTGAAGGGAGTATCTTTAATTTAAGGACTAAGCTTTAATATACTAAGAACTGCAAGAGCTAAAGAGTTTTATTTAAATACTAAATAAGAGCCCTTGTGGATATAGAGCAAACAGAAAAGACACAATCCTTTAGAAAATATTATAAAGCAGAGACTGTTAACTTTATTACCTGCAGTATCAGAGTAACTACCCACGGGCTTGTACCTTTTAATGAAAACGGCATCTGCATGAAAACACATTCCTACTTCCTTTCCTTTCTCCTAAGACACACTCAGAAAGCTGCTTGTTGAGTCCAATGCCCAAGAAGCTCAAGGGAAAACAGTTAAGTGCACAACTCTGTTAAAACTTCCACTACCCAGAAAACTGAGTATTTTACTGGGGACAACAACCAAGTGACATAAGGCACTGCTGAAAGCAGTAATAACAGGGCTAAAGGAAGCAAAGGAAGTTTTTCTCCAGAGAGAAAACTTGACCATTAGACCTCAACAGAAGCTTCAGTCTTAGCTAAAAATGATGAAAATTGAACAGTTCACTTATTAAACAACTTCTACACTGCTCCCATCCTTGTCTGCTGGAAGAAAAGGCACCAGAACTTCTGAATATACTCCTGTTCTCAATTCAGGCTTGGATATTGAGCAACTTCATTTTGTTCTCATTCAGGAGGACAACAGCCTTTCAACACAGTACACTTAAGTCACATATTTGTGAGTTGTCTGGTATTCAAAACTACCAATTTTTTTTAGTATTAATATGTTTTCAAAAAATTTCACAACTTACTTATAAAAACGAAAAGCATCTTCAGATGTTCAAGTTTGTTAGTATTTAATATCCAAGCAAAACCTTCAACAATATCAAAAATACTGCCAAAACCCATTCATTCTCCTAATAGCAAATTCCCTTTGTGTAACAATTATTTTTCGCTCTCCCTTTATCTCCTATCCACCCGTTCCCTGTGTAACCAAAACATTACTGTCCTGCCCGAAATGCTGCCAGTGATACTGTTAAATGAAAACAGCTCTGATCCAACAGGTACTTAACGAAGTCCAACCAAGTCAGTCTTGAAAGACAATACCAAAACCCAAACTATAATAAATGAAATAATAAGCATACCCCACTGACATTTATGCCTAATGAACTGGAAAATCAGGAGCTATTAAACTCTTTCTATTATAATGGGCTGCAGGAATACCCAACGGACTGAGCAAGGCACGGGAAGAAAAGGGGGGAAGGCTGCAGAAAACACAGGCTCCCCTTCTGCAGTTTATTGCCCTGCTACAACGTTCAAGCTGCACAGGCCCTCAAACCAAAGGGACAATTTGTAATTACACTTAAACACACCCAAGAAATTTAAAAAGCGTTCCAGTAGAAAAGCCCGAGTTGTAGGAATGACACGGCAAAGCAGTAAGTGTATCTTCTACCAGGCGATACAGTTTTAGGCTCAGCCAGTGTGACCGCAACCCCGAGCCCCTCCAGCCTGCCACGGCCACCCAGACGGGCTGGGACCCTGTGCTGCCCCTGCCGCACTCGGGGACCAGCACGGGTCTGGATATCGGGGAATCAAAGGCCGACAGCATTTCTCCGTGCCCCCTTTTCATCGCCCCCCTCACGTCTGTCCTCCCACAGATGAACATCTGGGCGCAAAACCGGAATCGTCACCCGCGGGAAGCGCCGTGAGCGGCCCGGCAGCGCTGCCGCTCCCACAGCCCGGTACCCAAAAGCAGAGCTCGCCTTTCACCCGGGTTTCTGGCGCTCCGATTCACCCCGGGCCCGCCGGCACCGGCAGGGAGGGCTCGGGGTGGTCGTGCAGGGCTGGGCGCTGCTCGGGGGCTCCCGTGGGGCCGTGCCCGGGCGGGTTCCCGGCTGTGCTCCNCCGTGCCCAGGTGGGTTCCCGGCTGTGCTCCCGGGTGCCCGTGCCCGGGTGGGTTCCCGGCTGGGCTCCCGGGTGCCCGTGCCCGGGTGGGTTCCCGGGTGTGCTCCCGGGTGCCCGTGCCCGGGTGGGTTCCCGGCTGTGCTCCCGGGTGCCCGTGCCCGGGCGGGTTCCCGGGTGTGCTCCCGGGTGGGTTCCCGGGTGCCCGTGCCCGGGTGGGTTCCCGGGGGGGTTCCCGTGGGGCCGTGCCCGGGCGGGTTCCCGGCTGTGCTCCCGGG
>VWZF01003288.1:0-45776 GCA_013396755.1 Sclerurus mexicanus
ACAAAGCTCCCCGCATCACCCTCAGTGTGGGACTGGGCCGTAGATGTGGGTCTGCTNTCGCTGTGGGAGTGGGCCGTAGATGTGGGTCTGCTGATCAGCCAGCTGGGTCGGGAGGAGGTGTCCTGAGATACAGGACCGGCACTTGCCTTGGTGAGAGGGAAGTGAGAACTTGTTTTCTTTCTCTTTTCTCTTCTGTATATGCATGCTTATATGTGCAAATATATATAAACTCTCTTAGTCCTACTAGAGATCAGTTTTGTGGGTCGTCCTTTTCCCCCCCGCCCTTTTTCCCTGTGGCCAGGAGGGGTCTTTGGGGCCTTTGTCCTGGGCCCTTTGGCTCTTGGCATTTGGCCAATTTTCAAACGGTCACAATGGCTAACACAGCTTTTATGTCCATTTGTGCATAGCTGTGTGCCACATTTCCATTTACCTTAACTATTTCAGCTGAAGGGTGAGCATTTATGAAGTGATGTTTCTGCAAGTAAACATGTTTGGCTTTATCAGAAATAAGTTATAAAATAAAGACCCAGTATTATACAGCATAACCAGAATTTCCCAGAACTGAGAAACATGCATTAGTGAACAGTGTTTCTTATGTTTGTTCTTCCCCTAAGGTTTTATGAGATAGTGCTTGCCATACAGTTCAGTAGTTGCTAAGTAATATTCATTTTATTGTTTTGATAAATCACCATTTGACTTGCATTTTCTTTCATGCAAAATAGATAATTATGTGTTATCTTTACAAATAAGCTGAATGTTAATTAGGCAGCACTGTCCTGAATACCCATTTCCCAAAAGTTGTCTTTGGTTTTGAACTAATATTAGCTATCAAAGTAATATTTACATGTGATGCTAATACTGAAGCAAAATTTGCTTCTGTTCTTTGTGATTTATCTAGGAAATGATAAAACCATTCAGAAGTATTCACAACTATACACTTGAGTATCTAGAAAAATGGCAGTTCTTTGAGGTAATCATTTTGCCTTAGTCTTCGGAAGACCCTGTCCAAAATGGGGCACATAAAATCATTGCTACAGAAGGCTGTGTAGAGTAATTTGGCAAATGAATATCAGGAATTGCATAAAAAAATTTTTACCATTGTAGTCCTATATTTTATATATAATTTATAGCTTTTTATATAGAGAGTTCTATCTTTTGTATATCATTAAAGACTTCACAAGATACTGTTATTTTTATTCACCATATCTTTATATATGCTCTTTTTCTCTTCTGTACAAACAGAATAGGTTTCAAACATGCAATGGTTTTTTTCTTTTTTAAGCTCTGAAGGAACACTAGGAAAAGGTAGCAAGAGTCATATTGTGAAGTGCCGTAACAAGTGGTGTTACCGAAAAAAAGAAAAGTTTCCAAAAGCAGTGAAAAGACACTGAAGCACTGTAGGAGGATGCCTTAGAGTGACAACTGGTTAGTTCATATCCTGAATTATAAGGATTTTTATAGTTAGAACCTAGTTTTGAAAAGCAACAGGATCCAGATCCCTCAGAAAACGTTTGCTACATTCTCAAAAACAGTAACAGGGAGAGAGTTGTAAACGTTAAAAAAAGGCTTTCTCCTTGTATTTTATTCTGCATTTTTGCCTTCCTGGGGAACTTTGTATTACCAAAGTTACACGTTCAGCAGATGCAGTATTTTAAGATAAGAGTCATACAAGACTGCTCAGAAGTGACACTTTGAGTCACTGAGCAGAAGTTACACAGAGAGGCAATTAAACTCTGCAAGCCTCTGCAAGAGAAGAGATAAAGTAATGCTACATTTTAGAAAGGAAAAACAATTAAAATTCAATTTAAGAGAGTGAGGATCAGTCTGCTTCCTCTTCAAGCTGATCTATTTGTTTTCCCCTTCCCCTGGATAGACGTTGAAGAGAGAATATTCTAGAATCTCTTAGAAAAACCAAAAAAAACCCAAAACAAACATACAACCCCCCAAAGAAAACTCAAAGAAACAAATACATGAAAAAAAAAAAACAACAGATTTATTTTGAAATATTAATTTCCATAAATATGACATTAAGAACGGATCTTTGGAAAATGTTTGGTCATCCATGCAAACTTTTGTAATAAGAATATTTTCCTAGGAAAATAAATTTAAATCTGAAGTCACATCTACTGACAGCGCAAATGAAAATGTTATAAGTATGCACCTGAAAAAAAGGAAAAAGAAAAAAAAAGAACCTTAATTATGAAACCTCTCTCAAAGGTATTTCACATCTTTCTTTATTTTCAAAACAATTTCCTTATGGAAGAAATAATAAATATTGTACTGTCTTTTTTTTTCCTTGTAATCCTAAGTGCCAAAAGCGTGTAAGAATTTGTGCTACTGATATTATCTTTCCACAGCAACTTTACAGATGACATGAAGCTGAGCAGCGCAACTGCCACAACAGAAGGACAGGATGCCATCCAGTGGGACCTGGACAAGGTCAAGAAGTGGACCTGTGGAAATCATATGCAATTCAACAAGGCCTAGTGCAAGATGCTGCACTTGGGTTGGGGCAGTCCCAGACATGAGTATAAACTGGGAAAGGAACTCATTGAGAAGGTTGCCATTAATAGAAAGCAGGCACCAAAGAATAATATATATTTTTATAGGATTCTTAGTTCTAATGGAAAAATAGATCAGTAAAATCTGAGACTTTCAACTGTCTGGAAGAAATCTAAATTTATCTCAGATCTCACAATTAATGTATTTTTAAAAAGAAAACTTATGTTTCAGCAGGAAATTTTACTAAGTACTACTGCTGTATAGGTAAGGTCTGTGGCATTTATGAGTGATGAAAACAAGATGAAAATGAACATTCTTAAACCTAATTTTGCAAATTATGAATATTTGTACTGAAAGCTTAAGAAGAATAGTTTTTGTGCCAAATATTGTTCACTACATTTCTATTCTGAAAGAGGCATTTTCTTTCTAAAGTATCAGATTTTCTTAATCAAAGGTACATTTATTTTCCTTTTTTAACACTCAGCATGGAAGCTTCCTGTGCCTGCTCATCAGCTGGCATTTCTTGGCGTTTCAGAAAAATGAGCTCACCAGTATATATCATAAAAGTATTTTGTCCCCTAATGTTCAGCAAATGTTTCTTTAGTTCTGTTACATAGGGTATGGTGCTTAGCATGTCAGTCTCATAAACTTATTTGAACCAGTTTTAATTTGCCATTTGTTGTAAAATCCTGATACTAGTTTTTCCCTACTCAATTCTTCAATGATAAAATGAAAAATATATTATCCTAGTTTAAGCCAAAGAATTATGTATGTTCTTCTGCATTTAAGCAGCAGTATTTGAGCAGTTAAAACACTCAGATATAAGAATATAAGATGTAAATAAAATTAAAATAGGAGACTTTTTAGTTTATTGCTATTGATATTTGTTGTGGGGAGGGAGAGTGGAGAAGTCTGAGCCTTAAAGTGTTTACATGAGTATAATAAAAACAGCGGTTTCTCAGCTATTATTTTGATAAAGAGTACGTAAGTATGTAAGTATGTTCTGCATCTGGATATGCAGAAAATGCATTGATATTTAAAAATTACAGAAAAAATACTTCCTTAACTCAGGTGAGTAATTAATTTTTTGAGATACTAAGGGGATAACAGCTAGTTATGACTTTTACTCATAGATTTATCTCTGATTTACAGAGTTTGAAACAATATAACAGCTAAGAGACTGAAAATAATACTTGGTGAAACTTTTATAGTTGCTAGGATTTGTGAACATTTGGTTCAACTGTCTGTTTCATTAATTAATCTACCAGCAAAGTTAGTGCTGAAGTTGCCAGCAGGAAGAAAAGTTGGCCTCATATTTTTAAATAGTGAACCAATGTCTCTTTTTAACACTGTAATTAGCAACATGCTGCATCCTCTGACTAATGACTCAAGCTGTCCCCATATGCGCCTCTAGGATGAAGGTGGCTTTTCTGCCAGCCTACACTTCTCCTGCTAACCAAGAACTCCCACGAGGCTGATCTGGATGCCAATGCACCCACCCCACTGTCCAGCACCTAGACATTGCCACCTGCCCAAGCAATCCAGGCACTTGCTCACAGTGTGTCTTGTGACATACCATGTACTGTGAATTAACATAATGGTCTTTCCCCATATCAGTCCTAATACCAAAACACAAATCTTTTTGTGTGCTTGGTGTTTAGAGGTGTTGGGTTTTCTTGTTATTTCTTATGCCAGTCCAATGGCTAGCAATTTTGGGGTTTTTTTGATCAGTTCCTTCTCCCACTAACCTCATCCTTTGCAGCTTTATTGGTGTGTGAATCCCTAGGACTCAAAAACAGAGCATGCCAGTGCTGCTCACATGGGTTCCTTTCTCATCAAATTTATTGTACTTTGCCAGCCTCATCCAAGACCCCATCAGGAACTGAGAGAGAAAGTTTGTACTACTTCTGCCCTTCTTCCCCAGGCTAGGAAGATGTGAAAGAGTACTAAAAGACAAGTGTCAGAAGTCTGAGATTAAGAAAGGATGACACAGTGATATGACCTGTGACTAAAAACACACATGATAAGAAGAAATAATAAATGGACCATCTTCATGACACATAAATAGGGATTGCTGTATAGTATTAAGAGACCTCAATAGGAATGATATTCAACTTTCCTGAAAATTAAGATTTCTGTCACACTGATTTATTTTATTTAGACAAACAAAAAGGAAAAAAAAAAATAAAAATAATTCTGCCTCTCTTTTTTGTTTGTAACAAGGAAGAAGCTAAAAAAAGAAACCACACTGATAAATCATTCTATTTTCTTTGCTTTTTAAGACTTTTATGTCAGCCTCGTTTTTTAAATTGAATCCAGTTGCCATATATTATGGCGAAAGTAAGAGTTTTAGCAGTACCTGGTTTACCTAGTACCTGGTTTGCCTCAACCCCATTATATAATGCACTATCAATTTTAGGGCCTACCCTTAACAGTGTGAAAAAATATTTTCACAACACATTTGTTTTAACTTCCTCCAAAATTTACAGTTTCTTCATTAAAATTGATGAAAACATTCAGCTAAACAAAGCAGAAAGTATTATAGAATGACTTTATGTTAGTGAACTTGCAAAAAATATTAGTTCATAAATTTCTTAACATCAGGAAAGATTAATTAGCATTATTATCTGACCATATTAATCTCTGGGACATGTTGAGATTTATTTTTTCTTACTTGAAACCATAGCATATTTTTGTTCCAAAGTGTAGCAAAGATGTTCAGTTTTAAATAACTTGAATATTGAGAAAATAAAATACTTAGCCCTTTTGACAACCTGTGACAGTAAAATGCACTTAATGGTATTATATCCAATTGCATGTTTTTAAGGTATTTCCCGGACTTTTTTATTCTTATTTCAACTATGTTTCAAAAAGTTCTTGTTTTTCTAAACTCAAAACTTGTCTTGCACAAATGAAGATGAAATTGATACATAAACATAAACATAAACACAAACATAAACATAGATTCCCAGTTTCCAGAACCAAGATGTTTTTGGCTGAAGCAAAAACTAAATTTGGTGATTTGATCAGCTTTAATTATTGTGAGTGATTAACTTTGAACTGAAAAACAGGACAAAAAAAGGCACATTTTAAATATATAAAATACATAATATTTAAAATACATAAAGTATGCACATTTATATTAAGCACTAAATGCTTTCCAAACTATCTATTTGTATCATGCAATTTTAATGCATATAGTATTCTTCACATTTTGCATACTTTTAAAAAAGTGGCTAATAAATTTTTCATTATACAAATGTTTATTATTCTAATTATACACTGGGTTTGTCTTATTATGGTATTTCTTTCCAAACTGATTGCAATAATTCTTATGCAACCCATCACATTTAATAGCCCCTTAAAATTCACACAAATACATTATATTGATCCTACAAGTATCATTCAAAATTGGCATTGTTTTTAATTTTCCTTTTTATTTTCCGGGTCAAATTATTGGCCTATTGTATCAGATTCTGGCTTAAAATCCTAACCCTCCTTTGTCTCACACAAGGACCTCATCCTTCTCTTCAGAATGCTAGTAGTTTTAGTATGATATGGCTTCATCAAGGCTTGCTGCCCCTGTGCAAAATCTCTTAATATGTGACAGACTGGCCATGTGGTAGCACTTGTCATGCAGTCAGAACTAGCAAGATATTGGTCAACCTGATCAGAATTACTGTTCTCTTCAAGCTTCTGGAGTGCCCTCTCAAACGGCTAAAGGTTTCTCCTTCCCCATCTCAGAAATCCTAGAGAATCAGAAGCTTCCAATCTGTGTGCATATATTAAGCACATGACACTCATCATCTTGGAAGTGTCTTACCAGTACAGATTTAAACTGTGTAGAATGGCTTACCTTAAACACTACCTGCTTTACTGTGAAGTGAAAATGAAGCAAGATTTCTTTTAGAGGAATTAGAGGAATCAGTGTCTCTGATTTCACATTTATGGTAGTTATTAGAATACCATATAGCCAATTAAAGAGTGTAGTAGACAACAGAATGACATAGAGATTGCCACACAGTGTCAAAGAACCACAATCTCCCTGCCAGAGAAGTTCCTTTATGGTTACATGTATGTGATGTAAGCTAGATGGTCTGAGAAGAACTATAAATTTATGAAATATTTTCAAGATTAACTACCCCATAGAGAGAAAAACTTGATAATATTCATGGACAAAGTCCTCTTTTAATTGAAGAAGCTGGTTTGGTTCTGAAAGTAAATAATTTTTTATCTTTTGTTTTTCAATAGAGTATCTGTTAACTGAAACAGTCTGTCCCCAAAATGTTCTGCTCATTCTCGTCATGATACCTATAGTACTTTGATGTTGGCTGCCTAAAGCAAATTCTTTGTTCATTTTAAGTGGAGGCTTTACCCACAATCGCTGTGGTAATGGGAAAGGTGATACTGGAAATGGGTAGATCTTGAGTTTGTCTCAAAATAGCAAACGGCAGGTCTGTATGAGAAACGTATTTGAGAAACATATCCTATTTGCCTTACATACAAGTGACTACAAACCTCATCAAACTGAAAGAGAAATGCAAATCATTCTTGTTGATTTACACACAGATACACTGCAAGACTATCCACTTTCAGGTAGGAAGTGAAATATTTTTTTTATTATCTGCATCTTTGACATAAATTTGCGAAAACAGTAAAATTAAAACAACAATCTGTAACTACTTGGAGAATCAGATGATCCAACATGCACTTGGGTACCCAGTCTCCAAAGCTGTGATAAGCACATGGAGTTGCAAGAATAGATCGGTACTGACAAGGTGGTCTAATCTGGGGAAAGATCAGCACTTTTTGCTCAGACTAGTCTATCTTCACAGTAACAGTGCATATATAGACACTAACTCCAACACAGGGGAGTATGGTGAAGTGAAATTTTCACTTTTTGCTTGGGCTTCCTTGTTGAAGAAATCTAAAGGCTACATCTTGATCAGGAGACTAAAAAGCCTCCCACATAGTGCATGGATGTTAGAAGTCACAGTATAGTGTAAGACTAGGGGTATCTTCAATCAAAGGTTTGAGTGACATTTTTGTTTAACACTTGGAGTTTAATTGCTAGAGGATAAATTGGCTGGTAGCTGGGGAGGATCAAGTACATTTGAAGTCAGAGGAGTTGCCTAATTTCTCAGTCTCTCAGGAAACTTCCACCAAGCAGTCCCTAGTTTCCAACTGCCATTCTGATCTTAGAGTTGCATGCCATGTTTATGAAACTAAGTGAATTCATAGTTAAAACTTCTTTAGTTATGAGACCCTCTACTTGTTTATTTAATGCTAAAAAAATAATCACTGTTATATCATTTATGATTTAAGTTATGTAAACAATTTTTACTATTTCATAAGGTATGGTCTCCAAGTTGTAACATTGCATACCTTCCTACTGGTATCAATTTAACTGTCTTGTACTTTAGAGGTGAAAGATTTCATTTGGCATGGGAATACTCTTATGAACAGCCATTGTAGTAAGAAAAACTCCTCAGAGAGCAGCTGTTGAAAAAGTAGCTGTAACATTATGCACTAAACATTATGCATTTTAAACCACATTATGCATTGAGCAACTCTCCTAAACAGAGAAACTACAAGCATCTCTTCTCCTTCACAACCCAAGAATGCATACACCTTGTTCCTGCAAGGATTCCCACTGTATTTTGTATACATTGTGTATACAAATGTGTATTGATTTTTTTTTGTGGTTGTTTTGATTTGTTTATTTTCCCCAAGTGATAAGCTCTAATTCTCTTAAGTGCCCAACTCAGAATTCTTCCAGCAAATTAAAGTCTTGGCTTAGAGATACATCTTTTTGTTTTTTGTTAATCTGGCAAATATGAATGGATTCCAGTAACAAACCTTGTGAACCCAGTCCAGTTCTGATAAAGATAAAAACCAATCAGTTGATCTGTTATGACTAACCTATAATGTTAACATAATAACAGTAAGTCAATTATGAACAGATCAAGAAAAATTTTACTTTTGCAATTTGAAATTTTTCACTTGTACTTTGGTGTAACTAAAGAAGTTTTGTGTATGCCTTATTATGTGTTCATAATAAAAAAATAACAGATTAAGGTATATAGAGAGATACTTTTAACATGACACAATGTGAGGGTTTAATTTGTAAGTGCAAAGCAAATTTTAGATCACTAGCAAGATGGCCATTAGTAAAAAAAAGGGTTTTTTCCTTTCCCTCTTGTCAACAAAGCAATGTTTCTACACCTCTGCCTGAGGTTTTTCCTGTATTTGCAGCAACTGGTTTGTGTAGTCATATGGTTTTGCATACATGTTTCTTCCTACTTTGTAAGTACTTATAAGTCCTTGAATCCTCCAGAGGAGAGCAAGAAAGCTGGTGAAAGAGCTGGAAGGGATGCCATCAGATGACTGGCTGAGCTCTCTGGTTTGGTTTAATTTGAAAAAAAAGGAGGCTGAGGAGTGAGCTCGTTGCTCTGTGCAGGCAGAAGATGTGGAGATAGAGGTGCTGAGCGCTTCTGCCTGGGATACAGTGAAAGAACATATGAGAATTACTCAAAACTACACCAGAGGGATTCAGACCTAGACATTAGGAAGTGCTTCTTTACTGAGAGGTCAGACACTGGAACACACTGCCTAGAGAGACAGCTCACCTGTCTATGGTGTTAAGCCACATATTAAGGCTCAACTTGTTTAAGATGAATCTGGATAGTGCCCTTAAGAACAGCTTTGGACAGCTCAGAAGTGCTCAGGTTAGGTGAGTTTTGTAGGTGCCTTCCAACTGAAATATACTGTTGTGTTCTATGCTATGCTATGCTATTCTACATGCACAACTAAATTTTATCAAAGTGACTAAGTCACACACAGACACACACACATATATAAAGAAAACGTTGTATTATGGCATATACACTAATGAGTAAAAATTATAACTACTGTCCTTGTCTGTACACACTTTTATTGAGATACTGTGACAATTTATAACCAAAAGTTAATTAAATATAAATCAGCTTTCTAGTCTTTGGCTGAATCATTACAGTAGCACTTCAAAGCATTGTTTGGGTTTTTTTCCCTTTCGTTCGTAGTATCCGAATTATGTGATTCTTTGGATGATTTCAATGATTTCAAGTTAAAATGAAAAACTAATGGAACTATATATTTCTATTGAAAAATTGACACCTGACACCAAAAGCTTATATGTTCAGATTATTTCCATATACAAAGTGCAACTGAAATATATAATATGAAGTTTTTACTTTCAGATATGAATTAACATGAATACAAGCAAAAATTGCTTATCCAAATTTCTAAAATGCAGTATGTTTCTGTCTGTCTCATTCACCTGTTTGAAAGGCCAAACTGCCAGCACAGTATATTAATTCCTTACAGATAGTATTTATTTCCCACAAGAATTAAAATTAACTGCAGTATAAATGAAGTTATTATGAAAGCTTGCTTATTCTAATTAGAATTTTAAAATTAAATAAGAAATACTGGTGCAGTGTCATAAAATGACAATATCAGGAGGCTGATGTAAAGGTGGAATGCAATGTGGTTTATAGCTGCTGCTTTCTTAGTACACATGGTTTTCACCCAAAGCAAAGCATCTAAAAGCACTTCTTCTTAAAATAACAAAAATTTCGCTTTCTGTATCTAGCAAAAATATTTAACACATCAGAGCTCAAGGAAAAAAACTTTAATATTTAGATATTACTCATCAGAAATAAATATAAAAACCTAAGAATAAATTTTTCTCATCAAGGGAAGCAGTCATGCACTGTAATGAACTTTCAAAGTACTGGTTCATAATAAAAAATGACTCATAACTTTTGGAGCCTTTCCTATACTTCTTATCTTATAAAACAAAAACAATGTTTACCTTTGAATGAAAAATTGCCAAATAAATCAAATGAGAGCATGGAACAGTAAAAAGAGTCAAGACAAATAATTTGCTAAATAAATGTTCTAACTCAAATTCTGCGTATTTTTCATTGATCTTAATTTAATCTTCTGTTATATGAACTTTACACAAATTAATACATGATTTTTAAAATTAAATATAAGCTGTGTGCCTATGATCATGTAGGAATATGACCCACCTTCTACTTTGAAAACTGTTGTTCAGTGGCAGAAGTATTTGTCGTGAGTGAGAAGGTACAGGATTTTAATATTTACTGAAATAATATTAAAACTAGCCTGGGATTAAAAATATGTAACATATGAAAGAATTCACAGCTAAAGGGATCAGTTACTGACTGACAAGAGAATCTCAACTATTCATAACAGTTATTTAATCAAAACATAAAAGCTTTAGAGACGACTCCATGGAGCTTATTATTTCTACACTGATAAACAAAGCTATTTGTTTATGCACATTGTTTTGAGAAACATAAGTAACCCAACTGTGGTTGCATCAAGTTCCAAGACACAAGATTGTCTAATGCATCAGATCACCTTGGACAGAAAAGTGGCTGCAGAAAAGTGTGTCTGCAATTTAATGGTAAAAGAAATGCTTCATCACATGAAGCTATTTTTAACTAACCAGCCTCATAACTGGTATTACTACAGTTATGGCAACAATCCTTCCATCATTCTTTGCATTACTTCAGGATTCATCTATTGTTCACAAAGTATCCATTATGTAAGTGAAAGACTGGCTGTAATAAGTACACCTTATAACTCGGTTATAACCAGTAGGTCAAACAAAAGAAATACCAGCTGAAAGAATACTCAAGTTTCAGTGTGCCTCTGCCCAGGCACATATTTGGTCTTCACTCCAAACTTGTATGATGGCTTTCACAAGTTACACAAATATCATAGAGTTGGAACATCTATTTCTCTGTCTTGATCTACTGAAAAGGTGTTTGAAAATTATAGGGGTGGTACTGACAGAGGGAAGTTGCAAGCACTCAAAAGAGTGGGACTGTAAAATCATAATTTATCTGAAAAAAACAAAATAATGCTAAAAATTAAATGATAAGATTCTGAAACTTTTCTACAGTTCCAATCCTTAGGTAAAGAACTTGGAGATTTTTATGAAAAGAAACAAAGCCTAAAAACCCATTTTTTACATCACATTATGAATCTTAATGTAGGTGACTAGCTTATTAACTACAATATTTCTTTAAGTACAAAAAAGCCTTGAACCTTTCCAGTGGCCATTCTTTCAGCATTTTGTATTACAGTATTATACCATATCTATCATATGCAAAAGTAAAACTCCATACAGAGAACAGAACAAAAATGATTCAAAAATGAACTGTCAAAAATTACTAGAACTTAATGACTAGAACAAAAATGACTAGAACCATTTTTGATATGGCACCCTTAGGAAGCATACAAAATAGGCAATTTCTGTGAAATTAATCCAGGTTGTATTTTGCATGTCGTTAAATGACAGAGAGTGGCAAATATCAAACTGTGGCAACTCAATCTTTCACCTTGTTTTTCTGAAAAAATAGCAATTCCTGTACAAGAATGCTGAGTATAAAATAAAGATATGCCTTATTCAGTTAAGTGAAATTAAAATACATAAACTGCTGTTACAATAAATTTCTTCTACAGACATCTGAACACTGAAGTTGAAACCATATGTTGTTTTGGTTATGTAATGGGGTTTTTTTCCTGATGAAAATACTCCCTTAGAATGAACATTCATACTCCCTAGTATGAATGAACATTTAACACTATATTTTTAGAAACAGTGTAAGATCCATGCAAAAAAAATCCCAAACTTACCTTTCATTATACTGTATGAGAGACAATAAATAATAATAATTAAAAAAAAAAAATATGCAGAATTTATAGTTTGTGCAGTCTGATGGGTTAGTTTTCTTGGTTTTGGTCTAGGCCTTCCCTGGTCACAGGGGTATAACTAAGGAATTATTCCACACTGTTCCTGCACGTAATCAGGTGTATATCAGAGGAGGAGGGAAGGTTTCGTCTCTCTTCCTTTCGGCTGCTTGGAGGACAGCAGGTCTCTGTGTCGGCTCAGCTCTTATCTATGTGAGCTGAGTCCTGTCTGAGAAACTGTGTCCCNTGCAGAGCTTTTGAATACATTTTTTCACAACGGAACAAACAGTATAATAATAGTTGTGTCTATTTCAGGAACGTTACTACAGCATATAATGTTTAATGGCAATATCTTTGTAATTTCTAAATTTCTTCCTCTTGGTGTATACAAACTGTTAATCATTGAAGAGGGGTAAACACTTCAGAATCCCTTTCTGTCCTTTCCAAGGTCTCCAAAATGTTGAAGTCTTCATGGAGTCCATCTGCTCATGGTGAGGTTCTGATAATTTTTCTTCTCACAGCTGTGCACCTCTCTAAATACATATGGCAATTCAGGTTACTTAAGTCACTAAAAATGCCTTTTTGTTATCCACAAAATCTGCTTTAGAAGCTCATACATCTATGGAAAATAAATGAAACCTAGTCTCTACTCATGGGAGTGACTGGGATTTAGTAAGGACGCTTATATTTTGGGTCTTCTTTTGGAGAGTGTAGTGAGACCAGTCATCACTATGTTTTCAGAAACAGGGACTCCATGATGGATGAACTTATTAAGCACACTCCAAAGAAATGCAGGAGGTATGCATTGTGGTTATTATGGCATTTACTCTACTAGACTTGAAATTTATTCAAGATGCTACTACAGCGCATAACATTTGACCATATTAAACTTCTGTTTGATATATGCTCTTCATTTCCAGAGGAAAACACATTCTCCTTAAGATCCCCAGTGCTTTCCTCTCTATGACTGCATGATTCTCAGCATAATATCCAGGCACTCTGGAGTAGCAATACTGAAGCCAGTTAGATACAATTGTTTATACAGGTATGCTGCACAAATGTAGGACCACAAAGCAACACAACTCGCAGTATTACTAAACACAAATATGGGTGTAATCTTCCTAGAAGAGTAACTGAGCACCAAAACAAATCCCAGTCTTTTCATCTTTATGTAACATCTGCTGCTGGAGAAATTGTGTCTGTAGATACAACCATTAAACTGTTGTAGTGTCACTACTAGTATAACAGGAGAAAGGAGGTTTTCATTGCTCCTCAAAACTGCTAGCTCACATGCAATGAAACACACTAGTTCCTAATGTGCACAGACCAGTGAAGCATACAAAAGATCTTTCCTCATGAGATTGTGACAGCCTACACAATGTTTAATAAATTGTTACTTTCTTTGTGCCAATGTTATTGCATTTTCCTTTGTGACAATATGAGCAGCTGAGAGAACTGGGATTATTTACACCAGAGAAAAGAAAGCTCAGGGGTGACCTTATCCACAACTACCTCCTTGAAAAGGGATTATAGCCAGGTGGGATTGGTCTCCTCTCCCAGGCAACTAATGGCAGGACAAGAGGACATAGCCTCAAGCTGCAAGCTAGTTAAGAACCAGAACAGGCTCCCTAGGGAGGTGGTACAGTCACCATCCCTGGAGGTGTTCAAGAAAAGACTGGATGTGCCACTTAGGACCATAGTCTAGTTAACAAAGTGATCAGTCAAAGGTTGGATTTGATGATCTCAGAGGTCTTTTCCAACCTAAATAATTCTATGATTCTGTACAAAGTATTTTACTTATATCTACCATTCAGCAGAAGAGTTCTCCTTTCTGATTTTTTATTTCCTTTTGCATAAAAATCATATTTAAAAATTGTTTCAATAGTGTTCAAGTATTTTTTTCTCTGACAATTACTTGTCTTAAAATTGCTTTTTCAGAAAGTGATTTTACTAATAACCTTATGGAAGATTTTAGTATTTTCAGAGGGTCAAAATTGTATCTAGAGTAGGTTAATCAGAAAATGGCTCAGGTCAGAAGGGATCTGGTGAAACTCTTGCCTTCAGAGCCTAGCTTCATATTAGAGAAGGTTGCTAATCACCTTGGCCATCTGAGACACAAACATCTCCAGGGACAGAAATTCCAGCATCTCCTCTGGTAAATTGGTTTCTATGCTTAGCCACTCCCTTCGCCATCCCATCCGAAAATTAAAGAAAAGTTTAGTTGGATTTTCCTTTAATGTATTTTGCAATAATTGTCTCTTGTCTTTGTTCTGTACCTGACAAAAAAGTATATAACTGCTAATCATAAATCTGTAATTCATAAATCAGCAGGTAGACATATACCCCTGTCCTTAGCTTTTCTGTCCTCACAGTAACCAGATGTACTTTTCAGGATCAACTTGTACATCACGTGTTACAGAATTCGGAACACTTTGGTATTGCTCTGCTGAACTCAACTCAGTTTATCAGTACTCTTGCACTGAAGTGCTCCAAGTGTACTAATATCCCATGCGGTCTTACAAGTGTGAAGGTACCTTCATTCTCTGTTTGATGCTTATCCTGGGACACTTTCTACACTTTGCTCTAATCATTGTCCCTTCTTTCCCATGCAACTAGATGTCTGATATAGTAGTGGGGTTGGAAAACAAGTTTCTGTAGCTTGACTGAAATATTTTTATTCCTTTACCCTCTCCACCACAGACTTCTTCAAACTCTACCTGAACACAACACAGTACTTGCTCTGTTGCAAGAGCAAGTGGATCTATGACCTTGATGCATTTGGAAATTGGCAAATAAACAAAAGAGCTATTTTCCACTACTAAGTGTGATACTATGATCCCACTCCCATTCTCCTTAGAATATGACTTATCATGAAGGACTTGAATGCCAAGAACAGTAATGAATTACTCAGCCTTGACAGTCTGAGACCTGGCAGTCAGTAGCTCAGTTTACAAACCCTGTTAAGATATAACTAACTGGTAAATGTTGCTCCTTCTTTAACTTTTCTTAAGAAATCTTTAAAAGCAAGAGTACCATACTAATATAGACCAATTTTTTTTCATAGCATGAGAGAAGAGATACAGTTACGCTACCCTTTTACGAGGTTCTAACTTTGGTGCCAGCCTGCAGGAAATAAATGTGATGAAGATTTATATTTTATATCATCGGAAAATCTGTGTGTGCATAAAAAAAGTATTTTATAACTTATGCAGCTAGCACTTTTGAAGCATAATTAAGACTAAGCCAATCATCCTATTTCTCAATTGAATAGAAAAAAAAATACAAAAGAAAAGGTTATTTTTCTTTCTAAAACGTTCTTCAAAAAGAGAGAGGAAGAATTCTAAAAGTCAACTGTTGTCAAAAATTCCATGTTACTTTCACAATCTTTTATTAAAAATTCTGTTGGCTGTGGACATATTGGTCCCTCTGCACAGCATTAGTCCTCTCAATAGCTTTCTTCTATAGTTACAACACATACATAGTAGCAGAAGCCTCCTGATAAGAAGCATGTGGTGGAAAATAAACAGGACACTTCGAAAAGAAAATTAAATCATTACTTCAATGAATGGACCATGCAAGATAAAGCTGTTTTATTTTTGACGCAGAAACTATTCATAATCCCTTTTTCTAAGAGCTGCATGAGTCTTTCTGTTCTAAACCCTCTCCTTTCCCTTCTATTTCCTTTCCAAGATCAAAAAATTATCAGCTCTCTATATTTCAATGTGTTAGATGTTGATGCATGTTCAGTTGAGGGGTGATTCAAGCTGAGTCCATGGTTCAGAAACACAGGACATCCTTATGGACATGCACTTTAACCAAGTGCAGCTTTTCCTTGTGCATGTCCATTCTCCAAAGGATTTTCGTTTATCTTCAGCTGTTACTTCCTTCTAATTTTAACTCATGCCTTAATTTTCAAGATCATTCTTCTGCTTGTAGAGATAAATAAATCACAAGATGTCTTATGGTACCACCCCTTTACACACTGATGCTAAACTCTCAACTACATTGTTGTCCTTGTCGTCTTTCAGTTTGCATTTGACTTACTATTGATTTAACTCCCTCAGTTTAAGCTGTAACATTCAGCATATGATGGCTGGAAGCTATTATTTCAGTATTATTTTACATTTTGCCAAGAATTAGGGACTTATAAACGTTCAGGTGTACACATTCTTGTTACTTATATTCCCTTTGTGAACTTATTATGTAAATTACATTCTCATGAAATTAAATTTCATAACTGAAAAATGTATAATTAAGATTCCAACTGTACAATGTTCAGTTGAAGATAATTCATGCTGACTAACTAGAGGGCATTGTCACTATATGAATTTATATTGTATTTAGCTTTTGAAATTTAATTTTCAAAGCCCTGAACAACTACACACGCCTGTGAAAAGAGAGCAATATAATCTGAATTTTGGTGTCATTTTGCTGTGAAGACATAGTTGATCATCACAGATAAATCTTACAGCTCAACAGTGTTGAGAGTAGAATCAAAATTTTTAATTGACGAACAGGTAAAGACAAGGAGCACAATATACCACAACAGAGCCACATGGGCAGAAATAATAATTTTACTTGAAAAAATTACCTTTAATTGCTTTAGAAACAAGACTGAAAGAAAGGGGTCATTTTTCATTTTGAAATTAGCAAAAAAATTTTTTCTAAAATTTTTTTAAAGTATGGACAAAACCCCAAATTTTCGACAGATGAACACTTGTTCATGATAACATGACACATAGCTGTTTGCATTTCCTGCAAAAGCAAGGAAAATTGCTCTTACTTTTTTAATGACAGAAGGATGAGCCTTCTACATTTGCAGTTGAATATGTTATGTGAACAGGTGGTTACTAAGAAAGAGTTTGTATCTAATAAAATCATACTCTAGCCTACTATGCAATAGCTTCTTCATATGCCTTTACTCCAATGTGGTCTCTCCTAATTTTTTTCACAGACCTTAATGAACAATCCTTAAATACATTATTACTTTCTTTTCACTCATTTGGCCTGTATACTTCAGCATGAAAAAGAATAGCTGTTCTCATGTTGTTGCTGGGAAAATATGTCCCTGAAAAAAATGCATTAAATATATGTTTATATTAAAGTATAAAAGAAAATAAGGTCGTCTTCTTTATTTTAAAGCTGGAACAAAGTATGCTTACCAATTTCATTGCTCTTGAGGACTTCAATGGTTGCACTATGAATCTTTCTTTTCTTTCAGGTTCTCTTGAGTTTTCAACATATAACTTATTTTACAATATACTGTACCAGGTTTTGAAATATAAAAATAAAGGTATGGGTATGTGTCAGTTTAGCAAGAGATAATATATTATTAAAGTGCTTCAGGGTGAAACTTTGGTGTTGTTACTTTCAACAATATACCTTGTACATACAAAGATGCCACCAGGCACTTTTAAACAAGAGCTCTGTGGGGAAAAAACAAAAAAAACCCAAAAAACCCCACAACAACAACAAAAAACAAACAAACAAACAAAAAACCTGGAAATTTTCTCAGATTAGACTGCAATGTTTTTTACCTTAAAATCATGCATTTTAAATATTCAGGTCTACAAGAAGAAAAACAGCAATATTTTAGTACAGCAGTTATACTAATGTAAAAATCACAACCAACCTGATTTATTATTCCAGTCTGATTAGAAAATATCTTACATTATTGTCCTCTGTTAGTTTTAATATCTCACAGAATGTAACTGAATCTGCCTTTTAAGGCAATGAAAGTAAAATGAAAAGGCTTAGAATCTATTTTGCAGAATTAGAGGTAAAGATTTCTAAACAAATTTTGTGTGTAGGTGCTTGGCTCCCCACAAAAACACCAGCTTTACCTTTGTAACCAGTGGACGTGTTTATACTGTAATTTCAAGGTCCTCATTACACCTAGAGATGAAGTTCATCTCATCTTCTTACTTTATTCCTCTTCCTATTGAAAGCATGCGCATAGTTCAAATTGAAAACTTACTTTGTATTCTGCGCTGCTGTTGCATAGAATAGACAATTATCTAGCAGTGTAAGATTATCTAGCTATGATTTATTTTGGAGGGCCAACACAAGGACAGGAAATATATGCTGGCTGAAGCGTATGGGTGCATCTCACTTGTATAACTAATATAAATAAATATATATAAAGTTTTATACAAATCATAGACTTTTCAGTTCATTGAGAAAATATATAACTTAGATTGTCTTCCTATTTTTTTCTGTGACTTTACACAGTTGGAATTTCTGGACACTGCTGCTGGTCTTAAGAGCAAGAATTCTTAGCCTGTGAGTGCTCATCTTCATTACTGGCTTTATAATGACAAATTTTTAGAAAGGTAAAAAAGTCTTCTTTTTGTCTTTTTGGATTTCCATTACTGTTGTGTGGAAATTTATAGACGGTTAACACCAAAGTGTAAGGAGTTCTTTAGAATTAAATCAGATGAATAATGAAAAATTGCGGTATTATATCTTCTTATGAAACATGGATTTGTTTTCCTCAAGTGAAATATTGTACAGTTATCAATATAACAGTCTACATAAATTCACAAAATCCCTATTCTGCAATCCTTTCAAATGTAAGTGACAGGTGTAGAATGATTACAACAACAAACGTAATTATTATTTTAAGTATTCTTCATTCTAATTTGAGAGGAGTTTTTTATGAAAACTGTGTCAAGCACTATAAACCTTGTTTAATGTTAAATATGTTTAGTGGGAGCTTATCAACTTCACATATTAGAAATTGGTAATTTTTTCTCAGCATATTTTGTCTTGTGAAAACTTTTCATACATAATGTGTGGGAAACTGCAGCGGACCTGCAGATCCCTTGACGGAGCAAGAAGAATTTGACCTTGGCCAGATTGTTGTGTGCCCGTGAAGATTAACAACTTGCAGAGACTGAGAACCCATGAGAAGCGTACAATAAGAAATCTGGACGAGTTTGTACAGACAGTAGTTTGCAACTGTGGCCAATAGGTGATTGTTTGTGTGTAACAAGCACCAATAATGTTAGTGCACGTACACTTAGGAAATATATAAAAGTAGGTGTGTGAAAAAAATAAAAAAAAAAGGAAGTTTCACTTTTATCTGTTCGGGATCTTCGCCTGCTTTTTATGGTCCGTCCCATCAACAACAATAATCCTATTTAAAGAATCCCAGACATGACTTCATGCTTTTTATGTTACATTTAAAATACCCAATTACATTACAAATTGTGGTACATCAGTAGCAAGAGTTAGAACAGAAAAGTTGTTTACAGTCCTTTTCTAATGATGTATAATTTCTTGTTTTTTAAAGCAGAAATTTATGAGTTTGAACATAAATTTATCAAGAGTAGAAGGAAGGAACCATAGAAATATCCGAAATCTAATTGTGTTAGAGTAACTACAGCTAATGTGATACTTTAAGAAAACACCAAACACCTAAGTCATGAATCAATTCAAGAAGACTTGGAAATCTAGTGTGCAGTCAGAAGTAATTTGTATCAGCTTGGGATTCTTTCAGTACAATAGGACATTAAAAGGTGCATCCAAATGCTTGTGAATCCTACATGCTATCATCTTTCATCATTCTGCTTAAAATGACAATATTTATCAGTACAGCAGAAGTAATTAATTTTTTACCATTACAACAGTTATAGTCAAAACCATTAAAAGCTTTGCACTGCCAGGAATGAGTGAAAAAAACAGCTGCATTACTTGTGCATGGCCATTTATTTTAACTCTACACAAAAGCACTGGCTCCTGGCCTTGAGTAACTAAGGATAAGGCACTGCACAGCAGTAAGCTGTCACTAACTAGCACTCAGTAGAGTGCCAGGACTTGCTTGGCACAAGATACCAATTTGGCCTGATGCACTGTATTTTGGGAACATTTTAGTGCCTGCTTCCCACTGTCTCACAGGCACAAGACACTGCAGATCATCTGTTCTTAGCTAAGGTTGATAATGAGCCAGTACTACGAAGCAGGATAGGTTGCACTTTGCCTCTGAGCTATCCAGGTTCTGTTGCAGGGATGAGTAATCACCAATTAAGATGCATGAGAAGATTTCTTCTTGTCTCTGCTCAGCATGAATACTCACAATTGTCAGGCATCAAACATTCACTCCTGTTGATAAGCAAAGTTTTCCCACACAAAGCCAAATAATATTTGAATTTTGATCTACTGGCTTCCATCCCCACCTGTTTTCTTCTTCTGTTGAAATTGAAAAGGAGGCTTGCTCACAGTGGAGACGCGTCTTCAGGGTGCTCCTGTACAGCTAGTACAGAGGATCTCAAATACCTTCTTCAGGCATAGTGAGATATGTCTACTGAAATCCAGAGGGATAGAGAAGAGTCGCCCTTCGGATAAATATCATTGGGGTAACATGCTGGAAGCTGGAGTTGGGAGATTAGAAACAGTCTGGACAAAATGCAGGCAAATATGGTGACACATGAAAGAGAAAAATGAGAATGGTGTCTGCATCTGTGTGTCAGGTGAAAAGTAAAGAATGTGTGTGCTTATGGGAAGTTCCTCCCAAACTTTTTCACAGAAATATGTCTTACAGAAATAGAGTTGTAAAGCAATACCTATTTTGCTCTTTGCCTCAACACCATTTAAGTGAAAAATTACCAGTCTTCTTGTGGGTTTCTCTTTCTTGGGATTCAAAAAAGGTAAAACAATAACGCAAGATGGATGAGCACAGCCCAGTTTAAAGAACAGAGATGTGCCCCAAAATATTCTATATCTGAGAACTGAAGCTATCAAGAAGATTTTCTGTGACATGCATACTAATTTATGCCAGAAAATACTTTTATCTTGTTCATAGCATCAAAAAAATTGAGTTATTATGACTCCGCCAATTTATAAGCTTACCTTTAGAGTTTAATCTGTCATGTTTGAGCCATAGGAAAAGGGGATAGATCTGAATGTGAGACCTCTTAATTCTTTAATGGAGATTACAGTGTCACCTAGCAGAACCTGCACTGAACACCATACACATGGATGAATGCATATTCTATATAAAAAGAATATTTGAATCCTAACAATTAATTCATACTGTGTTCTCACCAGTGTTTACATAAAACAATAATTACAAGTGGCATTATTTAAATTTAAATATTTCTTGGCAGCATTAAACTGTCTCTGGGGACAAGTACTTCAGAAACAAGTGTTGTCATCATACACGTTATTGAGAAAGCTTGACTCCAATGTGAATATTAAGTTCATAGATAGTTCTGAAAGAGAAGCATGACAGGCACAAGAAAAAAAAAAGATATAAATTAATTTTTCATTAATTTAACCTTTTCTATGGTAGCGGTCTATTACTTAGGAATTAAACATAATTATTACGATGATTTTATGATTTCCTCAGTGGATCAAAATGTTGATAGGCTTTCAGACGGTATTTTTTTATCACAGTTAAATTTTATGAGTCTCATTTTCTTAGTGTGGCTTTATTGATTTCCCATTAATAAATCTCAGAAGGATTTTATATGATTATTTTAAGAACAGTTGGATCATTTTGGGTTTTGTTTTCAACTCCTTATACTCCTTTTTTTCCAATTTGTTTTGAAAGAAGTATGCCTTTGATAGCCCTGAACACTTTCCAGAATAGAATCTGTGGGAATGAAACAACAAATCCTGCTTTCTCAGAAGCTTTTCCATACATCCCAAACCAATCTGAAGGAAAATGTCAATATTATTGAAGTCAAGTATAAGGTTACATATGGTTATTTTTATTTGGGATAAAACTTTACACCAATTTTCAAGCTTCATTTTGCTATACAGGTAATCAGATAACACTGCTAAACTGAGAGTTTACAAAGCAGCTGAAAGTTTCGCTGTGTACTATGAAAAGAATAATGCTCTCAGTACATGAAGGGAAGAATAAGAAGCTTATACTTTATGTACTCAGTTAATTGCATAAAGGTCAGATAAAACAGATACTTCACAACATATATTCAGAAGCACTTTATTAAATTTAGTAAATCAAATATTTCAGAACCATTTCACAAAATGAACCATGATTCAACAATCTTTCCTGTTGACAGTCTACAGGTTTTTATTGAAAACAAGCCCTACTTGGTAATACAATTCATAGAATTATAAGTTGGAACAGACCATATAGGTCAAACCCCACTGCCATGGGCAGGGGCACATTCCACTAGACCCAGTTCCTCACAACCCCATCCAACCTGACATTGAACACTTTCAGGGATGGGACATGTGCAACTTCTCTGGGCATCATGTTTCAGTGCCTTTCTAAAATGTCCCTCTCTAGCTTTCTTTTTGCCACTGTTCATGGAACAAAAACAAAATGTTGAACAGTGTCAGTTCCTACACGAAACACTTGTTTGTGGAAATTACATTTGTCAATGGTATCTACTTGGACACTGAGCTGTTGACTGCAATTCTTAGAGTGACACCTTCTAGCCAATTCCTTCTTCAGTGAGTGGTCCACATAACAAATCCATGTCTCTCCAATTTAGAGACAAGGAAATCATGCAAGGCAGTGTCAAATGCTCTGCACAAATCCACAGAGATGATCTCAGTTGCTCTTCCCTTATCAAATATTTTTGTAAGCCCATTGCAGAAGTCCACCAAATTTGTTAGGCGCAATTTGGCCTTAACGAAAGCTCATTGTCTGTCAGCAATCACCTTATTTTCCATAGTAGATCCCAGGAGGATGATGATTTTGCCTGGCACTGAGGCAAGTCTAACTGGCTTGTGGTTCCTTGAGTCTTATTTCCCTTTTTAAAAATGGGATTTAGGTTTACCCTCTTCCAGTCAGTGGGAACTTTATCAGACTATTTATGACTTCTCAAATATGATGGAGAGTGGCTTAGCCACTTTCTCTGCTGGTTCGCTCAGGATCTGCACGTGCATCTCATGGATTCACTGATATGGTTATGCAGAGAGTGTTTTAATGAGCTATTGGATCAATATTCTATGTAGAATTGTAAATTTTACTTAAATTTAATCAGCCATAGGAATTTAAAGTGTGTAAAAGCTCATAAATCGCTTACTTTTAGTGGTGTGAACTATAAGAATGAAAGTACCAAGTTCGTGGTTTTTTGTTATATCTTGAGCTTTGTTTCATCCATATCCTTCTCTACAAGGCCTAAAACTATCATTAAGGTAGAATCTGAACTTTTTGATTATTCAGTAATTGGCTTGTTATCTCAAATGTTGCTCTGTTCCTGAAACACAACTAAATTGCACCATTTATAAATGTATAGGTATTTGTGGCAAGTGAATTGATTTCATCAGAAATTATCAATCTGTGCAACCTGAGATTTTGCCAAAGTAATCTAGAATTAAGTAAAATGACACTAAATCAATCACTGAGTCTTAAATCTGCTATTTTTAGGGTACTGCCCCAACATTAAGGACTTAGAATGTCTTTCTCGAGTTTGTGGTGATGCACAGGCTGGTGTCTAAAATTTATTACATCTCAGCACTACACTGAGGGGTCACTAACACCACCAATTCAAGCAGTGATTCAGTAAAACTGACATTCCCAGCAATTCCAAGTTGCTGTGAGTTGTCAGACTGTAAATGTCTGCAAAATCTTTAAAGACTCTAATTCTTTGCTTTGCTTGAACTGGTGAAGAGACAAACTATTGTTCCAAACATGTTTTCTTACAAACCTTGAGATGTAATGAAGAGGTTTTTCAGTCAGTTTTAATAAATTTGTTATTCTAGCCACCATTACTTATGAAGGAGAGCTGCAGATAACTTTTTTCACTGTATCTTCATTCCTTCAATTTAGAATGCAGTGAGATATACATTCAGTCACCTATGATTACTTTGGAATTTTTATTCATCAGAAACTGAATACACTATTGCTTATTTAAGAAATAGCTCCATTTATTCATGATGAATCTATTGCTTATGTGCAGTTTTTTCAACCAATAAGTGCTTTTTTCTTAGAAGAAAAAATATGGTCAAGAAGGTGAAAGAATATATATAATTTTATATATACTTTCTTCTTGTGAAATGAAAATTATTTTGCTTGTAACTTCAGTCTCTTTTTTATCCCATTGGAATGCATTTCACTTTTTTTTGTGGGAAACAGTTATGACTTAACTAATTTTTTTTACTTTTCTGGAAAGGGAAATTCTTAATGTGAGACATCTAGTAATCTTCCTGTGTGAGTTCCAAGAAGTTGCTATATATTCTCTGAGTTGCTCTAATTTTTACAAGTCATGTCACAGCTGATTGTAACATGTCAGATGGCCACATTTTAAAGCACTGGAATAGTTTTCAGACATGAAAAAGACATGATCCCTGAAATAAACCATCTGATTCTTAATCATGGCAATGTGAACTCTTATTACTTTTAGCTTCAACCTTTGTGTGATTCTTCTCAGTCCAGTTGTTAGCCTGTCCAGATCCCCTTGAATGGCAACACAACCGTTTGCTGCAGCCTCCACTTCATCTGCAAACTTGCTGAGTCTATTGTCTGCGTCATTAATATTGAGATTAAACAACACTAGCTCATATCAACCCTGGGTTAATAGATCATTACTGACCTATTTTTAACTGGACTTTGTGCAGTTTATCACAACACTCTGGGGCCAGGCTTCTCAATCAGTTTTCAAGTGTTCACTTTAGTATCTAACCTGTGTTTTGCCACCTTATTTATGAGTACACTATGTGACACTGTGTCAAAAAGCTAAGGTAAACACTCCTCAACCACAGAGCCAGTCACCTAATTTTAAAACGCTGTTGCTGCTTTGACTTTGCTGTTGCAAATCCACACTGACTGACTCCAGTCACTTTTTTGTCCTTCCAATGTTTGGAAATGGTTTCCAGGCTTAGTCACTCCATCAGCTATTGATATAAAGTACACAAAGGAAATTCACACTGCATCTCATGAAATTTATGATGAAGCTTCAACAAGGTAATATTTCCAGCATATAACATCAAAAATCTGTCACTAGTATAAATACATCTATAACAAAACTTATAAGTCAACACCATATCCAGATCTGAAAAGAATGTGAACTGAAATGTAACACAAGAAAACTGAGGTGAAATCAATCTTTAAAATAGAAGCCTGTATGAATATGGGTTCTCCTCCACAAGGCTTGTTTAGGCTCAAATAATCAAATCAAAACACATTTAACAGATTCACACATTCTTTAAAGTCTAATTTCCTGTAGATCATACACAGTTTCACCACATTGCTTCCAGATAGAGTTCAATAATCAGCATTTGTTTAAAGAGTAATTTCCTGTTTCCTTTAACTTTAGTTGCTTATGAAGACAGTGCAGATAATCACACAAAAGGCTCTAAGCATAGCAATATATCAGACAAAAGAGTAGTCCTGGCCTACCTTAACTGCACAGTTAGTATGATGAGCTTCAAAAAGGTGGAAATTTTACCAAACTCTTAGGATAAATAAACCTGAAGATTAATTTGAAATTCTTTAGTAATTCATACTTGTCCTTCCAATACCATCTTCCAGTTACTTTCTCAAAAATAAATATAAAATTCTGCATTGGACTTTGCATATGACAGAATAGCTTGTATATTTATCCTTCAAGATGATAATTTATCCATCATTTCAGGTATTAGAAGCAAATTAAAAAAGCTTGATTCTTATTAATGAGTGTTTAGATTTCATTCTTTCAGAGGATTTCTTGCATGAAATACTTTCGTAAGAACAGTCAAGTGCAAGAGCAGCCTTCACTGATCTGGCCTGTGTTAGGAATACAATTTAAATTAATGAATTTTACTTCATTGATTCAAAAATTAATGAGTGAAATAAAATCATATTATACAGTAGCTTTGAACAAAAAGTAAGTAACTGAACACCTATCTACTAGATGTGTCAAGTGTCTGACCAAGTAAAAGTCTGCAAGACCTTTAAGGAGTCCATTGAAAGCACAAAGAGGGAAAAAAAGCTCATTAAATTTATTAAAAAATTATTTCTTTTTGTGTGTTTTTCCTAGAACTAACAACTTAAAAGTGGTGTTGTTTTCATTGATGGAGACCCTGAAAAACAATGATATCAAAGAATTTTTACTCTGTTGTTCGCTAACCCCTCTTTTCAGGGGTTTCTCTGGGTTAATGATTTGCTGTAAGAGCACAGAATATCTGTGCAAAGGAGCAACATAACAATGCAATCTTTTCAGGCATTCTATAATGAAGTGTAAGGAGAAACATCTCAACACAAAACACAAACTGCTTTTTCATGTCACCTACTTGTTCCAAGGATGTATTTCATAAGTTAAAGGCCCTCAGGCAGCTAAAAAATATTTACTTTTACAAAGAGCAAAGTGAATGGCTTCAAACAATTATCAACAGTGCTGTCCAAAGTCAGTAGACAGAGCCTTTGGTAAAACAGCTTGTCTTTCAAAACATTCCTTACACAGCATTGTGAGTACAAAACTATTAAAGCAACCTCCCTAAGTTCAGAGGTCGATATAAGTTTGCTAGCAAAAACTGTTCTTTTTCTTAGTATCACCTGGGGTAAGGAATCAAAGATTACAGTGCTTCAGGATGAGAAACCTTTTGTCCTGCACTGTGAGCTGCATAAATGTTTTTACCTTATCCACTCTAGTTGCTGTGAAATGTTGAGGCTCAGGTACGTTGGAATGGATGATACAGCAAAAAAAGCAAGCCCTATTTTTGAAAGGGTATTAAGGATACTCTGAGAAATAGAAATAATGACGTGACTAGTACTTCTTTAAAAACAGTTTTCATTTGTTTGACTTGGCTGACAGGACGCAAATCCCTACATATCCAGTTTGTTTTGGTTAGTTTTCAACAATCAATAAAGACATCAAGACAGTATAGCTCATCACAACAGAAACAACCACTCAGAATCTGAATTTCCCCAATAAAAGCAGAAATGCACTGCACAGACTGTCCCAGAATAATAGTGGAAGATTCTTGTGAAAATAGCCTAGCTTAACCACTAATTTTCTGAAAGAAACAATGAACTGAAAGCTATAATGGCCTTCTTGTCTTTTTTTTTCAGCACTCTTTTAGTTGGTATTTAGTTTAATAAAAGAAATAAGATGCAAGATAAAAAAGAAAAATTAAAAAGAAATCCAAATAATTTCAGGATATTTTGGTTTCAAAAATTTCTGGGTTTATTACAAAAGATAATACATTTAAATTTGCAAGGTACTGATCCAAAATGACCTTTGAAACTACTGCAAAGACTCCCTAAAATTAAATTTATTCAGGGTTTGAACCAGAATATTTCCTGTTTACCTAAAAAAAAAAAAAAAAATTAGCATAGAAGGTGTAATGTAGTTATAATGAAATATAACTAATGGTAGTCTATTTGTATAATAGAAGCAGAATTGAGACTAGATAAAGTAACAAGGAAAAAGCAGTACCCTACATCTCGTTTTGTGCCCAAAGTACTCCTTTCCTCTGTAAGGAATAAGTTTTAGTTGTTTTTTGTTTTTTTTCCTTTTAACATGGGATATTTTTTCTGCTCTGATGAAAAATCTGCTCAGCACCTGACTAATGACAAGTCTATACAATGATATAAGTTTCCACTTTTCCTGGAGGCAGTTGATCTCTACTGAGTTTGCTCAAATATCTCATGAGGCCTAGTGCCAACCAATTTGCATATATCCAGTGCACACAGCAAAACCAAGTATGTTTCAGGTTTTCATAGCTTCTTCATTTACCTGGTCTGTATACATAGAAAATTTTTTTGCTACAAAGCACCTGGGCTATTTTCTCACTTTACTGATAGCCAACTAAACTGAACAAACCATATAAGGTTGGTTTTCCTTTTGTTTTGGACTAGAAAATCGAATTAACTTCTCAACAGGGAGTGCATTTTTCATGTAGTCTCAATTACTTCAACTATTACCACCTTGGTTATGCAAACCATGTCTAAAACAAAAAGTAAGTTTCATTAAGGTAAAAGAAGAGGAAGGAATATTGGACTGGTCTCAGGAATTGGTGTAATTTCCTCTCCTAATTCAAATGACTGATAACTAAAATGTTTTGGTCCTACTGTCAGACACAGTGATTATGATTATACCTGAAAATTATTTCATGGAGTTCTGAGTATTGTTTTTAACTTAAAACAGTCAACACCAAAACACATTGGAAGAAAATACAATAAAGTTTTCTAGTTTTTGATGAAGCTTGAAAGATTGCTTTAAATTAATACAATGCAAAAGAGAGAAGGAAACGTCATAGCTGAGTTGACTAAATGATGCCTGAATTACTGGATTCAATGTAAATTACACCAACCACTTTTTTGATTCTAAACAAATAGTACAATCTTTTTGCTTTGTAACAAGGAAATTACTTCTACCACACCTCATACATGTAGTCACTAAATGCATTCAGGATTTGTGCTTTCACAAATGAAGTAATTTCAAAATGCTGAGCCCTCTGATGAAACAAACAAAAAAAAAATCCCCCAAACAATAAGATGAAACAGGTGTTTTCAGTACAGCTGCAAATCAGGTAGAAGACTTCCAGACTTCATTTTGTTTGTGCTTCAGTTTTCCATTTGGCTACTGAACTCCTCATCTGCAATGGAAGAATTATATCATTACAAATATTCATGACATGACACAACAGTATATGAAAAAAAGAATAATTGTATCTTCAATTAAGGTCAGAACACTATGCTTTAATCTGCCCTTTGAAATAAAAGGACGTTGACTTCATCTGAGTTAATTTTCTTCACAGTAGCTAGTAATGGGGTGTTTTGGATTTGTGCTGAAAACTGAAATTGATAATACAGAGGTATTTTTGTTATTGCTGAGCTGTGCTTGCACAGTATAAAGGTCTTTTCTGCCTCTCATGCTGCCATGCTGGCAAGGTGGCTGAGGGCACATAGGAATACCCAAGGGATATTCCATAGCACTCACTCTGCTCAGCACATAGTGCTGAAGGAAGAAGAAGGAGAAAGGAGGGGGAAATTCTGAGTGATAGTGCTTGTCTTCTCAGTCAACATCAAAATTGATGGAACTCGGCTTTCCTGAAGATGGCTGAACACCTGCCTGCCCATGGGAAGTGATGAATGAATTCCTCATCTTATTTTCCTTTTTCTTTTACCTACTAAACTATCTTTATCTCAACCCATGAGTTCTCACACTTTTACTATTCTAATTCTCTCTCTCTCATTCTACCAGAGGAAGGTGAGCGAGTGGCTATGTGGTACTTAGTTGACAGCTGCACTTAAACCACTACAAAAGGAAAGATAAAGAATTGGTTAACTGAGAGGTATGCATTGCATGTCTACAGTATAATTTACATAAAATATCCAAAACTCTATGCATCTGTTTTCTGGTACAATGCACTCCATTGTGTGACCTAAAGTCCTCATCTCATCAACATTCACACCTTCTGAGCTGTTTTACAACAAATTTTCTAAGTGTGAACCTTTGTAAGAAGTCATGGCCCTGGGAGATGACATATATATAAATATATACATATGTACACACATGTATATAAAACACTGTAGGAACATAACTATATAGTAGGGCAGGGTTTCAGTCAACATCACTTCTGTAACCATATGATTAAAAGACTGTACCATGTCTTATTGTCTTGGAGCTTAATAAAAGTTAGATAGGCAAAACTATTTTCTGCTTTTCTTACTAAGGCTTGATGATATTTTTGACTGCAATACCTATGATTAGCACAGTGGATATAAAGTGATATGCATTAGCTTCTTTTCATTTCTCTGTCAGTTTCAGTTTTATCTTCAGGGTGATCCTAATTCTACGTCTTTTGATGACAATGAGAATTTTGATTTTGACTGGTTATATCTGAAATGATCAGGCTACTTTAATTATTTTTCAATGGTGAGAACAGTTTTAGAGAATCATAAAATCTTTAAGGCTGGAAAAGACCTCCAAGATCATTGAGTTCAACCTTTGACTAAAACCATCTTGTCAACTAGATCATGGCAATAAGTGCCACATCCAGTGATTGCTTGCACGCTTCCAGGAATGGTGACTCCACTGCTTCCTTGGACAGCCCATTCCAATGCTTAACCACCCTTTCAGTAAAGTAATTCTTTCTGATGTCCAAGTTGAACTTACACTGGCACAGCTTGAGGCCATTTCTACTCATTCTGTCACTTGTTACCTAGGAGTAGAGGTTGACCCTCCCGTGGCTACAACCTCCTTTCAAGTAGTTGTAGGGAGTGATTAGGTCTTTCCTGAGCCTCCTTTTCTCCAGGCTAAACACCTTCAGCTCCCTCAGCTGCTCCTCATAGGATGTGTACTCCAGATCCTTCACCAACTCCCTTGCCTTTCTCTGGACATGCTCCAGCACCTCAGTGTCTTTCTTGTAGTGAAGGGCCCAGAACTGGACACAGAATTCGTGGTGTGGCCTCACCAGTGCCCAGTACAGAGGGACAATCACTGTCCTGGTCCTACTGGCCACCCTGTTTTTGGTACAATCCAAGATGCCATTGACCTTCTTGGCCTCCTGGGCACACTGCTGGCTCATTTTCAGCTGGCTGTTGGCTAGCCTCTTCAGGTACTTTTCCTCTGGGTCTGCATCTTCAGCCACTCTTCCCCAAGCCTGTAGCACTGCATGGGGTTGTTGTGTTCAAAGTGCAAGACCCATCACTTTGTCTTATTGCACCTCATCCAATTGGCCTCATGTCATTGATCCAGCCTGTACAGATCAAAGTCTATGTCTAGACCAATAGGCTGTCTATTTAAAGGCTGTCTTCCCAGTTTTCTTCAAATATATGTCTTTAAACAATACACTTATGTGTTTCTGACTCTTGCTTTCAAAATGTAGTGAGGTAGTAAAATTTTTCTAAAGAACTGTCAAAATGCAAAATATAGTTAATTTCTGATAAGTAAATTAGGAAGGGGGCTTTGGGGTGTGGAAATAACTTCTTTCCAAACATTTGAGTCTTTAAGCTAAGCATCTTCAATATTTAATTGTACACATCTAGTAACAGCATTAATTTTGTTGGGAAATTCTCAATAATTTGCATATAATTTTTGCACAAAAAGATCTATGCTGCAATTGAAAAGTGCTCCGAAATCTTACCCAACTGCAAATAAAATCTCCCTAGGAAAAAACAGTGTAAGAAATTGTCACATGCAATAAAAAAGTCTGACTTATTAAGCAATTAATAGAATTTTTTAAGTTGTCCCCTGCAGCAAAAGCCCTCATGCCCAAATCAACCCTTATTCTGGGTAACTCCCCCAGTTTTGAACTGCATGTAATTCTGGATGACTAAAATTAATTCTTGATTTTTTAAAATAATATGGGCAGGTATATTTATTAGTATAGGCACTTGCCAGATAAATACTTAGGAAAAGGAGACTCCCTTGCTTATATGTCTATCCAAGTTACCAGAAGACCTTCAAAGATAGTATTTTAGGGTAGCCAATTCTACACATCAAGTCTGAAAAGTGCCACGTTTGCAATCTCAGATGCACAAATAACATGTGTTACACTCTAAGTCTGGGAGTATTCAACAAAATTCCAGATTTATAAATAGTGAAATGTATTGATTACTGTGACAGAGTAAGGTTCAGAAAATGCTGCTGATAAACACACTGATATCAAAAAGCATAAGAAATAGTATTTCTAAACAAGAGAAAACAAAACACAGCTGACAGTGTGTGGGATGTGACTGGAACTGTATTATAACAGCAAAATATGAGATAACATATGACAAAATACGGTATGTTCACTTTCTGTCTCTCTCCATCTTTTTTTAGGGAATAAAATCCAAAATAAGAAATACGTTTTAGTTCCCTACCAGATGAAATTTAATTCAGTTAAATGGTAAAATCAGATTGTTTAACCTTAGTTAAGTGCTTTTTGGATCTGAAAGAAGTCAGGAAATCTCACTAATGTATAACTCTGTCCTTGAGATGTGATGTGATAAGGATCAGATGGACTCAGATGACTTGCAAACTAGGTCTGATTTGCTATTACTTTGTAAACCAGTTTTGTTCTTATTACAATAACAAATGCAAGTTTGCAAGCTCAGTGAGGTCTTGCATACATGTAATGTGCATGATGGAGTCAATGATCAGAATTCAATAATTTGGGATGCTCCAAAATCAGTAGGTTAAAGCAATACACTCAATTGTTCATTTATATTCACCCTGTTTACATTAAGTATGGAATCCTCATCAGCTATTCTTTTTATGTAAAAATGCCACTTCAAACAAAGTCTTTTCTTCATATCTAACACTACATAATGCTGGGTGAGGTATTCAATAAAAATTTATTAAAATTCAATAAAAATTTAATACAAATTCAATAAAAATTTAAGGGCAATTGCACTTCTCACGAGAAGCACAAGTTGTTATGAATCTTAAATAACTGCAAAATCATTGTTAAATTGTTAAACTTCTATGTCATCATTATTCTTAAAATGGCAAATGTTAGATGAAATGACCAGAGATGCATCTCTGCAGCACTAGGTCTTCCAGATTCTACAGAACTTCATGCTGATAGCATATGAATTTGCTACCTATTATTTGGTACTTGTTAAATGCCTATTATAAGCCATTACCAAGGTTTTGTCTAAGGTAGTTCTTTGAAAAAAGTGATCCTCTCTGAAAAAATGGCAAATATTAAAACAAACCCCAGAAGATATATCCTAATGCCATAGTCTGGTGAAAGACATGGTTCTAATATCCTTTGTTAAATACTGAAAAGAGTTGTCACTAAAACTTAGAAAAGAAAGAAAACAGCCTCTTTTTCCTATGGAAAGTTCTGTGAGACATTTTGCTTTGCTTTTGTGAATATTTTTTGGGTACAGCACAATTTTTTCAGATAGAAATGATTGCCTTGCATAAAGAGTCATAAAGGGTCAGTTTTTAAGTTGAATCTGACTCTTAAATTGCCTGATATAGGCTAGACACTATCTCTTCTATAATTTTATGAGTATAATTTTTAGGAGTATGCTTTTTCTAATTTTTTGCTAATCTCTTTGCAAGACTTTATTTTCCTTTGCATATTGCCAATGTTTTTACTAACAATGTTAGTGGAAGATATTGAAAGGAGATGTTACCTGAGACCATAACAGAGAAAAGGTGAAATTCTAAAGCATGCTATGAGTTACCTATGAAAGAACAAGTGATTCTTGATCAGTTTAGTTCTGGAATAAATAAATATTGAAATGTTATAAATGGACAAAAAGAGGGACAAAATCTTTCTAATACATGGCAGGGTGCTTACGTGTGTGCATGCACACATGTGTATGCATGTTAGCATGCATGTATGTACACATCTGTGATTTAAGGTAAAAGTGTCCTAGTGAAAAGTAAGGAAAGAATAAGTAAAGGATGTAAAGGAGGATCAGGTCCATGAGAATAAATAACTGTATGAATCAAATGTCTTCATAAAATCAAATCAGAATTAAGGCAATTTCTTTTAACAATAAAAATAAACAACCAAAAAGAAAGAAAAAGGTGGAAAAAGTTGCTAAAAGTACTCAGGATATTGACTCACTAAGGTTTTCTGGACAGATAGAACAGAGTACTACTGAATACTCACATTTTAAACTGTTCAACCAACAGTAAATTACAAATCAAAAGTGATATAACTGTGTTTGCCACAACATTGTATTTGAGTTAACAAGCCCCAGGACAGGCAGGGACCACTACCCTGAGAGTCCTAGCTGTAACCTCTTGAAGTTCACATGCAAACATGAAGGAAAGGACATAAAATCCTAAATTAGAGAATGGTTTGGTTTGGAAGGGACCTTTCAAAGACACCTAGTACAACCCTCTTTCAGTGAGTAGGGAGACCTTCAACTAGATCAAGGTGTCAGCAGTGACACTGTCTACACACTGTTTTGCCCTACTTTTTCCATAATTCAAGCCAAAAACCAGTAGCAATGGACATATGACCAAGAAAAAAAATACACTTTCAGCAAAATCCACTTATCTTTTCAGAAGTCTGACTTCAAATCTTTCTAAATAATGGAGAAGTGTAGCTACCACTGACTTCTGTTAAAACAAACATGTCTTTTGCCTAAGACAAATTTACTATAACTGTGTTTTTGTCACCTCGTGTTTCGAATTAGCATAAACTTTACTGACCAAAACACATATTGCAGCAAAAATTTCAAGCTTATTATCTGAGATGATTAGGAGCAGTCAAATTTTGCACAGTCAAATTCCATCAAGAATTCTTTTATTATGCAAAATAGAAAAAGAAAGCTTATCCAATATGTGTCATCTATTCAATCAAGCAATGAAGTTTAAATTTTAAATATTCACAAAAACTGCAGTGTAATTTATTCTGTGAGATTCCCTAAACAAATATTCAAACATCTCAAAAAAATTTATAAAAATTGACACTCCTTATCTTCAGAGATATTCCACAAACTGAAAGATTAATGAATTAATTGAATAAATTATTTGTTTGACTTCCAAAATTACAACAACATCTAGAAATATCACACCATTTATAATAATATCTGTATTTACCTATTAGCCCACATTCGGGTGCATAAAGCTGAGATTAAGGAACAAAATGCCAATTCTCTAAATACTGTTATGAAAAGCAAGTGGTGGAAATGCTATACTATGCAAGCAATTTTTCTGCAAGAGCTGAGATGTTCTAAGAGTGGCAAAAGAATATATGACTGTATTTTGGGAAAAAAAAAAAATTGTCACCATAAGATTTAGTCTAAATCTAATACATTCCCAGAGGCTACCAAAAAAAAAAAAAAGAAAAGACAAGTTTCCTGCCATAAAAAACCTAATCACCCTTTGAAGAGTTCAGATAACTGAAGAGTCTCTTTACAAGTGTTACGCTGTTGAAACAGTTAAGAATATCTTACTACTGTGTTTCATGTTGAAAGGAATGCAAACTAGGTACCAGACCAACCTCGTAGATAAATTTTTTTTTTCTTTTCTTTCTTTTATGTCACTTAGCAGTGAACTATAATTTCAATAGTGTATATAATTCAGGTAATTTCCTTTTGAAGTTTTATTTACTTTCATTTCACCCCTGAATATTTCATTTAATAAAGAAAATTTTGCATCATAATGAGTAGTTCAGATGACTTATGTTAGGATGCTAAAAAAAGAACCTGATTTACAGTATATTACTTCACATGAAAAGAGATCTAGATGATCTAGAGAAATGCAGTCTAAAAAAAGAAAACCCCTGGGTAGCTACATCAGGTTCACTGATTACTTTCGATAAATGCAAAGATATGGACACCAAGAAGGTGGGAAAACTGTTTAAATAAACTTATCAAAAGAACAAAGTCATGTACCACTCTAACTACAAATAGATCAGATAGCTATAAGAAAAGCATTTCAAATTGCTAAAGTTCAGAATGTCCTTGGAACAGAAATATGTAGGAGCGTAATGAAAAGACCTTGAAGGTTTACCAACTGAATTAACAAGTTGGCTGAAAATACTGATGGGGGTCTCATGATAGGCAGTGAATGAATTTTCTGTTTCAGTAGATATCTCCTTATGCTTCCTTTTTTCTTTCTTCTTTTTTGTTTGTTGGGGGTTTTTTTGGTTTTTTTTGGGTTTTTATATGGTTTTTTAGATACTTTTAATGTAAAGATGAATCTGCATTTGGTTCCTTGACTGGACTTGTAATCAGTACAGTATACAAGTAAGCTGCCTTCCTCTAGCTATTAAATCACTATTCCAGATAAAGAGGAACTGAGAAAGAGTCATGAGCTATATTTCAAATCTAACATAGAGAATATAGATTGCTGTGGTTTGAAGAGTGTATGGGAAGGATACCCACTAAAGAAGGACTTTTCATGTGACACCATCATCAACATGTTTTGCTCAGATGTCTATTTTCATGCATTTTTGCAAAGAGAAATGACAACTGAACTAACTGAAATGACTGGTGACATAATTACAGAGTTGCATTAAAGTTTGTTTTTCTAGGCTAAAGTGAACAGATGGCATATACATTACAGAGCTGATTTTAGTAAAATAAGGTGACTATTAGGTCACTGTTAATAGTATCTACTTTAAGGAAAACAAAATTTCTGAGTTGGGGATCATAGGAAGCCAGTAATTTTCACATAAAATTTCATTCCTAGACTACCTGACTTTGACCTTTGTGCCAAGGTGGAAGGATATGGCATCAAATCCAGCCATGGCAATCTCATAAATTGGGAAGTCTTTCAGGCATCTCAGGATACAACCAAAGTTGTAGCTTGCACTGCCAAGGAGTTAAGGCACTAAATTTTTCATATGCATGAGTCACTGTTGCTTAGATTCCTTACACTGATTTTTAAAACGAGCCAATGTTACTGATGATGAATGAAGTTTAGCAAGCAGTAAATGTAATCTTTAGCAGAAACATTGCTAGAAAACTATAAAATCAATACATATATTCTAAAAGTTATGCTTGCACACTCTCTTGTGCACGTAACTTTAACTGACAGGAATCAAATGCTGGTGTTCTCCACCAACAGATGACGCATAGTAAGTTTCTCAACATGAGATCACTAATTGTCACCAATTTAATAGTCTCTGTAGGAAAAGCATTGCACATTTTGAGTCAGATATGTATTTTCTTTTTTTAACCCATCAGACTAAGCCTGTTCTACACTCACAAACAGATTTCCTTGAGCTGTGTCGTATCAGTGGTGTGTTGTTACAGCAGCAGTGGCTAACAGGAAATGACCTTCCCCCTCCACTCTGCACTCTTTAGACCACAAGTAGTGGTCCAGATTGGGACCCAGTGTCACAAGAGAGACATCAAGAAAACTCAGTGAGCTCTGCAGAGGGGCACCATGTTGGTCAGGGCTGGAGAACTGGCTCCTTGAGGAGAGACTGGAGAACTAGGATAAATTCAGTCTAAAGGTAGTATGGGTAGAAAAAGATTGAGTTCTTGTATGTCTTATGTCATATTCAATATCATGTCTAGCAATTGAAAAGAGATTGAGAAAATGTATTTTTGTGCATGCTAGATCACTGAAAAGCAATAAATTACTGAAGTATTTTAAAATTTTCCCCTTTCCCAAACAGTTTAACATTCCATTTCTATACTGACTGATGATATCAGACCCATTCTTTAGTTCTCTTGCTTTATGCACACACTGAGATTTCTTCCAAATTTGATTGTCTTATCAATTCATATTCAATTTAACTGATTTCAGTTCTATAGTTAAGTTGAAAAAATAAAGGAGGGACAAAATTGTTTATTGTATTTTGTCAGGCTATTATCTCTCTACGTGTACCTTGTAATAGTTTTTGTTTTGATACAAATAAATCTATTACAAAATAACTGAAGTAAAATAAATCCCTTCTATGGACATGAAGTGTTTAAGATTATGTTAAGATTTTTACCTATCTGTCCTGGACATACCTGAAGATATAGTGACCATTCTATATAAACACAATTAAAATTGTACAAGGTAAGATTCCTATTACAAAAAAAAAAAAATAATCCATTATTTTTATGGATCATCTGATGAAAATTAAATTATTGAAATAACAGGAAACAGGAAAAACATGTCACAAAGATCAAATTAAGAGAGAAAGAGAACTTGGGCCAATAGCTACTAAAACTAAATCTAAAAGGGACTAAGTTCATGCACTCAAGCCTTCTTTGTTCAACTCCTTTGGACCTTTTCTAGTAGCTTTAGATTCTTCTTATATTGCACCACCCAAAACTGCCACAATATTCCATGTGAGGCTGCCCCAGTGCAGAGGAAAGTGGGACAATCCCCTCCCTCGATCAGCTGGTGATGCTTTGCCTGATGTCCCTCAGGGTACAGCGGGCCCTCCTCGCTGCCAGGACTCATATTCAACTTGCCATCAACCAGGACCCTCAGGTCCTTTCTGTGGCACTGCTCTCCAGCATCTCATTCCCCAGTATGTCCTTACATCCAAGGTTGCCCCATTTCAGGTGCTGAATCCAACACCTTCCCTTACTGACCATCATACTGTTGGTGATTGCCCAGTCCTCTAACTTGTCAAGGTCTCTCTGCAGGTCCTCCCTGCCTTTGAGGGACTCAACAGCTCCTCCCAGTTCTGTGTCATCTACAAACTTACTCTGTATCCCTTCCAGTCCTGCATTCATGTCATTTATGAAGATGTTGAAGAGCACAGGGCCCAAGATGGAGCCCTGTGGAACCTCACTAGTGACAGGTCACCAATCTGACGTCATCCCACTCACTCTTACCCTCTGTGCTCAGCCCATGAGCCAACTGCTCACCCACTACATGATGTGTTTATCCAGCTGTGTATGCTGGACATTTCATCCAGTAAGATCCTGTGACATACGTTATCAAAAGCTGTACTGAAATCAAAAAAAATCAGCTGGCTTCCTGTGATCAACTAGGTGGGCTAACTTGTCAAAAAAGGAAAGCAGGTTTGATAAAGCAGGACTTTCCCCTCATGAAGCTGCGCTGTGACTGAACTCAGCATTGTCTTTCAGGTGTTTTTCAATACCTCTGAGAATAAACTTCTCCACAACTTTACCAGGCACCAAAGTGAGACTGACAGATCTATAGTTTCTGAGGAAATCCTTCAGCTATTTTTGAAAATTGGGACAATTGCCAGCTTCCAGTCAGCCTCCTACCACATGATTCAGACAATTTAAATAACTTGAAAATGTTTGTTTTCATTCCTTTTTAAACTAGAACAGTTAATGTTTTCTTTCCTTTCCAGGAAGTGGCAAAAAAGCCATTTAACTGAAACATCAGTGGGACTCAAATACATGAAGCCATATCAGATCAGAAGATCAGGTATTCAAAGCAAAATAAAAGCAGGACCTTTGTAGAAACATCTGTGAGAAAACCAGAGAGACACATTAATGCAGAGCTTAATCATCAATTACTCAGACAGATACACACTTCAGCTGAGTGTATTAATATAAATTTCTTCCCTGTCTGACCATATGAAATATACATTGCCTGCAAAAATGCCAAATTGCATGAGCCGAAATCACCTCTACAGAAAATTAATACTCTGATTGATAAACTGCACTCCTAAAACACAGTTTGATCTCCATCTTAATCTGAAATTTCTATCAGAAATCTGATCTATCTTCTCACAAAATTCTCTACTGAAACAATGCTTTCCAAAGTTTTGGCATGTTAATCCTTTACCATACAACTTTCTTATGCTAAAAAAAATGCAGTATGGAACTAGCACAGGTTGGCTTACATGCCTCGGTTAATAGTGTGAAAAAAAAATCAAAATAGCATCCTGGACTAAAAAAAAGGAAACTTCTATTAAACTTTTTAATTTATAGGGAGAGTTCAGCTTTCAGAATAGAAATGGCAAGCAAAGAACTGCTTGCTATTAATACCTACTCACATTAGGAAATACTTTCATGGTGTGTTTGTGATGGCAAATTGGCACTGAGATGAATAAGTAAGTTGCTTTAATTATCCACTTTAAGAATATTTCTCGAATAGTTTATTTCTGTGCCAGAGGAGATAAAGGCTCTTTTAACACTTATTAACTAATGCTGAAGAAATTTCTATTTCTCCTCATCTAGGTCTGATGCTACAACCACACTCTCCAGTATATTCTGCCTGATATAATTGTGGCAGTTTATGATCTCATTCATCTCCTGGAGGGATTAATGAAATGAAAGACTCAGGCATCATATAGTTTGGGGAATAAAGGTGATGAATGGGCATTTTTTAACAGAGTGGAATCACTTACGGTTTTCAACACCTGTTTTATAACTCACATAGAGAAATTGTTCTAGCTTAAGTATCTAAAATTTTTGAAGCACAACAAGTAAGAGAAAAGACTAAGGCACTCTAAAAGGAATTGAAATAACCAAGTCTTGTGTCTTGCAGCAGCTGTTTAGAAAACAGAATGACCAGTGATGTACTGGAGTGTTATTAATGTCTTAAACATTGTCAAAATCAGACTTTTGTCAAACTACAAGGAAGCAACTGCCTGTCTGCAACCATAGAAACAACCCCCTCCCAATGCCTTCAGACTAGAATCTGGACTGTGACTGGGAACTTGAGATAGGACTATTGTCTAATTATCTCAGGTCTGAAGAGAAGTAAACAAGGCCCAGGGGTCAGTGAAGTAGAAGGTGGTTTAGTGCGTGATGGTGAAATCTCTCTACATTAAACTGAAGGAGTAACCCCCCACACCCCACATGCACATGGGACATTCACATGAAAGGCAGCTGAGAAGGGTCCTTAACCATCAGAGACCCCCCGAAATCGTCCCACCGACTCGTTCCTGAGGCATTCCACCACCAGCAGATTCCACATGATCTAAGTGATGCAGTAAATCTAGAGCCTGTCGAAAGGGACTGCAAATCTTCCCTGCCACTGCAGAGAAGATGCCTGCCATGTCCTGAACAGATATAAATCCTTTGGACTGTATGTTTTGTGGGACCCTCACCACCAAGAAGACCAGAAGAACCAGACCAATGGGATGGTGCCAGGTTACACCAAGTGGTGATACACTTTCTGTATTAATCTCTCTCTGTCACTTTCTTTCTTCCCCCAACTCCTTTTCCTATTTCTTTCTATCTCTCTCTGTTTCACATCTACCATTAAATAAAACCCACACTATTAACTTTGGCATCTGGTCTCTTTTACACCGTAATTCAAGCAAAACCATTTCCAATAATTTCACTAACTGGATCATAACACGACCCCTGAGCAAACTGACTAATTAGTGGTTGGCTATCATTGGTTAGAGGGCTCGTTGACAACTAAACACCATGTGGAATGGTCTTTAGAGAGGTTATAAGGATTTTTGTCGGTTAAAACTTTGCAGGCTAACCTAAAAAAGATAGTAAATATTGGATTTTTTCAAATTACAAAATTTTATATTGAATATTTTCCAATTAATCTTTAATCAAGACCAGACTCAGTTTTCCATGGAAGACTACTTTTTCATTATAAAACACCAGAATAGAAAAAATTCAGTATGTCTCATTGATTTTAGTTTCATATTTAGACTAAATATTTTAGTATAATATTTTTGCATTGTTTCCATTTATACCTCAAATTTAAATTAAAAAAAAAAACAACACATGGTTTGCTCACAAGACTCTTTGAGGCATAGAAAGAGGAAAATCCAGTTTCTAATGAAAAATATGAGGTAGAAGTTTAAGGTTTTAAAAAGTTATCATAGAGACAAAGGCAACATGCTGAAGACTAGAAGGTGTTAGGAAGAATTATGGCAAACAGACAAAAATGAAGTAATTACACATTGACTTGACTAATACAGAAAATATGAAGATGAACTTCACAATAAACACCTGAGTTTAGAAAGCAACAAAATATTCTCTGGAATCGTGTCAAAGTGAAGCTTTTCTGAACATTTTTCTTGGGTAATGATTTTTTTTTTTTTTTTTGAGGACTTACCCTGAGAAATCTTTAAAAGTTTAAAGTACTGCATAATGTAAGAGGGTCTAACTGCTGAAAGCTCTTTCTTTTTTTCTTTTTTCCCCCCAAAATGTGGAGAAATGTGCATAATGCAAATAAATAAAACCTTTGGTTACTACAAAAGTAAACACTCATTCTTTCAAAGTTTTTTGGGCATAGAAGACATAATGAGTATATCTGTTAAATACTGCTAAAAAATAATTCTGTTTCTAGAAACCTACTGGTGCTGTTCTTATTTACCATGGAAAAGACTCGATGTGGCACTTTGCTGACAAGGTGGTGGTAGGTCATAGGTTGGACTCAATGATCTCCGTGGTCTTTTTCAACATAGTTGATTCCATGGTTCTGTTACAGCAGATATAGGTTACAGATACAGCCTCAAGAACTTTATTCCGGAAAATTATCACAGAACTTGGAAAACAAAACAGATACGGCTAAAATTTGTATATACATAAAAATAACACTGAATAATAACATGTTCCCCAAATGAGCCAAAATCAGTAATATCAAAGAAAGATGGATAATAGTTGTAGAATCCAGGACAAGGTCTCATACTTCCTTGTGGGCAACTACAAATACAAAGAAAATACAAAAAATTCAAACTCTCAGCATATACTGATATTTAAATAAAAGTTTTTCTAGGCTTTTGCACAGCCTAGAAAGAGCAGGAACCTGGCAGAGAGTCTATTGATCAGCAGTTTTCCCTTCCAAAACTTCATTATGTTATGCCAGACTTCGAATAATTAGCACTACTGAGATATGTTGTTGCAAAAAACAAGTTACTGAGCTGCTACTATCAGCTTGCTCAGAATGACACAACGTTCAGAGCAATAAAGGTTTTACTGCAGCTTAAGCCAATGTGAATTTTCTGAATTAAGTTTAGCCAGTATCAGTATTATTTAACAGTTATAGTCTATCAAATCAATTAACAAAGCAAAACTGAATCAGCAATACTATGTAATCTGTTGTTTAAAGCTGAAAAGAAATGTTACAAATGTTGTCTTGATCTGGAACGGATTTCTTTCCTAACAGCAATAACTTTTTATTTGCACACTTATTTTGGGAAAAAAAGAAAGGAAAAATTCTAAAAGCATTGGTAGATCAGGCAGATATAAACAAAACTTTCTGTTGGTTCTATTGCCCATGTCACAAGTCTTACTGTGATGGTTAACACCATGTCTGAACCTGACATTATTAGCAATCTAGCTTCACTCCACATTTACAAGGCGTGTAAGTTCTGCTCTCTACCCTCATAACTTAAAATTTCACACTGTTGTTTAAATAACAGATTATTGATTATAAATTGCTGAACAGATTGAGTTAATTTTACATACAATGAAATTAAGCAGGATATGTATCAGAGATACAAGGACAAGCTAAAAGAAAACACCACTCATACTCAGGTAACACAAACATCCTGGAAAACAGGCAGTTTTACTCATATCATAACTAACTTTTCTGTGGGTAATAAGGAATCATCAAAATACGTTAGTCAGAAATAACTCTTTAGAATTGTTAGCACATATTCCCTGAAGCAATCTTTCTTGCTGTACATAAGGGACATGATTAAACTTCTGGGACACATGGCATTTACCTGCAGGAGAGTTCTGAACACAAACTCAAAATCAAATTACATCCTACTGAGACAGCACAGGAAAAAAGAATTTTTCAATTTATGTTGGAAAAATGACAGAAATCCCCTTGAAAACGGATAAAATTGTTTTGTGTGGGTACATGTGATGGAAAAACAAAGGCCTAGAGGTGAAAGAGGTACTCTGGGCTTCTGCATTTCAATGAAGCAGCCTCAGGTCATGGTCTTGTACTCCTAGAGGAAATGATACAGACAAAATCCAACTTTCCTTTACGAAGTTTCAGAATTCACAATTCAAATACTAGAAGAAAATTGAAAAAAACACAGTCATATAGGGTTTGTCTCAGTAGAGCAAGAAGTGGAATCAGTTCATGAAATAGCATATGCGAATGGCAGTATCAAACCTATGCTTTGATTAAAGAACAAAGCACAATATGAAACCCTGTGAATTTTCACAAGATATACCTATTTGTGCCATGTGACAAGCATCTGTTCTACCTGCTCCAAAATTTATTTTCCAGATCGTTGCCTCTTAATTTTTCATATATGGTAACAAATATATCTATATATATGCTATGCATTTATATTGACCCCAGGATTTCTTTTCTATATTTTTGATATGTAAATTATCAAGCCTTTTTCTGATGTTAAAAGATAAAACTAGTGAGAGAACAAAAGAAAAAGGAGAAAAGGACAAGTCTGTAGCCTGATGTCCTAAACTTTTCCTATAATACTGTGATATTTTTTGCGTGTGTCTCAAAAACTTTACTTAGAAAACAATGCTTCTGCACATAAGAAATGTTGGTCTACCAAGTCCTGGGTAAGATCACCGTAGAACTTCTGACAGCAGGGATCAGAGTGTCTTGCAGCACTGAAGTTCTAGCCCAACCCAATTTCTAGGCATTGGATTTAGAAGCTCCTTGGCACAGTCAGCCAGTCTGCTGGACGAGTGGACGTACATAAATATGTGGGTAATTCAATTTTCTGAGCTGTCTCCACTCATTTAATGTGTGTACATGGCATGCCAACTGTCTTTGCTGTCCCTTGTGTCACTATGTCTTCTTTCAAGGGATTCAAAGTACATCTTTGGCTGCCTTGAGGCAGAAAAAAAGAAAAACAATTTCATTCAAAGATGTCTTAATAACTGAATTTAATTTACCATCAATTGAATAATTTTCTTTTTGTCCAACAATAACCTGCAACAAATCTTAAGCATTTACATAACCTGGGTTGTTCAGTTTGGGTTTTTTTAGTATTTTGTGTTGCCTATTTTTTTCTTTCCATGATATTTCATTTACAACTTCCATTGCACTCAGAGTTTGGTATTTATCTATGCTTTAACAATATGTGCAATTGTCTGTCAGTCCTTGTGAGCTAAAATTCCCAATAATTTTTTGTTCTCAGTTTGTATACAAATTTATATGATATTATGCAAGATGAAGTTCTAAATCAAAGCTACATTCCACATCTATAGGGAATGTAATACATAAAATCTGTAGAATACACAATGAAACAGCATATCATACCTCTTTGTTCTCTAAAATGTCTTCAAAGCATTCACTGACAAACACATTTAGTCAGGAGACTTATGTCTAATCCCAAAGCTTGTGAGACAAGAAATCTTTCTTCCATTGGTTTCAAGGTTAATGAATACAAAATTCTTATGATGACAGTTCCGGCGAATAAAAGGAATGTCAAACAGAAAAATAAATAACACAGATGACAATGTCTATTTATAGGTAACATATGCTGCAAAACAACACACAATTCAAACTATAAGGCACTGGCACTTGCTTCTCTATGCAGCACCTGAACGCTACATTTCCTAAGCTAGTGTATATTTTTAACAGAGCAACAAATAATGAAAAGTGCAATTAAAACATCATATTTGGGGGTCTGAAACCCTTTACATTTTACCAGATAAAACACAAAAAATATTATTATCCCAGGATATATAGTACTTAAAAAATTAAAAACTGTTTCTCTTCAATAAACACTGAATATACTGATAGAGGAAATACTTAGACAAGATAAAGCAATAATCTGAGCAGAACCACAAGTTCCTATGTACTTTTCTGCATTAGATCTAATACTCTGATTTGCATTCAGAATTAACTGTATTTTCAACATTCTAAGCGCTATTGATTATGCCATTGTATATTCTATATGCTATTGTTAAAGAAAATGTTGAAAAAAGTTGTTTATTTATGTCTACACTATGACACTGTTTCTGTTTATCTTTCAAATACACGTTTTTGTATGTATTTTGTACGCAGAGGGGAAGCATCACAAATAAATCAATAAATGAACTGGAGTTGATCATCAATAGCATCAAACACAGTTGCTACAAAAATTACCTGTAAAACAGCTTCCATCTGTTCTTACAATTAATAAGAGTTAAAATGGAAAGAAAATTTCGTTGCATACTAGTTTTTCAGTATTCAGAATTTGGTTTTTATCTGAATTGAAATTGAATCTGAATGTTTTATCATCATTTTATGAATGATATCACTATAACAGAAAATTCTAAGAAAATGGTTATTTTTTGATAAAAACTAAGATTTTTACCTTTGGAAAGATTGAGCAAACAGAGAAAGACTTTTTTTTTTTTTTTTTTTTTTTATTTTTATTGG
>VWZF01003288.1:53599-94170 GCA_013396755.1 Sclerurus mexicanus
AGAGGGAGAGGAGAGGGAGAGGAGAGGAGTATAGTTCTGTTACGTATGAGTTGTATACATGCAACAGTTCAAGAGGATTTTCATAAGTGCCTGATTCTGCAGTGATCTGAAGTTTTAGTCAATCACAAATTGCCAAAGTGATTGAAAAATATACTCAAGAATATTAGTAGATGACAACTATCTCTCTGTTCAAAGTCAAAACTCTCCATCTTCTTTCTGAAAAGGAAAAAGCCTTTTACATCTCAAAATACAAGCTTACATTTGTGAGCACTTAAAAACGTGTTTCCATTACTTATATCAACCTAAGTATCTACTTTTTCTGTTTAAATCCTTACATGTACTATTTTAAAAATCTTCTTGGATGATTTTCCTTGTGCAACACATCAGCAACATGTGACTGGATTGTCAATTCAGAAACTGCTCTAAATGTTAACAGACAGTAGATATGCTACAGGGACTAACAAGAAGTAGTTTTTCCATTTCTACCTCCAGGCTGCCTTCAATTTCATTGTTGTTGTTGTTGTTAGTACTTATATAAATAGTTTGCAAAAGAAGCAAAATGAGATCATTTTAAATAATTCTGAGCTGTGTCTCATTAACTTGTCCATTAAGGAGAAATAAGAAGAGAGAAAAGACTCATCTAGAAAGTTTTTTTATTTGTCTCAGTATTCACATCTTTTGCACCTCAAGCCATAATAGACAAGTAACATCTGAAGGACAACTGTTCTTAGGCTCTTGGTCAGGAAATTTTGAATCAAGTAAAAGAAAAGACAAGAGTTTGGAGTTCTAGCAGCCCAAGCTCTTCCTCACATCACTATCACAGGCATGTGAGGAAGAGGTGACTCACTGATGCTTAACCCCTTTGTCCAGATTTATAGTTTTTGACATTTATTGTGACTAACAGCCCTCATTCACACATATTCTTACAGCTGCTATACAAAAGTGCTAAAAGATGCCTCTTTTTCATGTTAAAGAAATTTTGCAAAAAAGTCTGCTAAATATTTTCTATGCTTATTGCTACTAAATACCTTGGGGTGAAAAAGATCTTCAGAAACAAATTAAATGCTTTGTGTTTACTCTGGGGAGTTTGTTCAGAAGTTGTTGAGAGAACACATCAGAAAGAAAACCAGAATCACTGACCTCAGTAGCAAAACTTTGAATGTCATATGTAGTAATGTTCTTTATTTTCAGGCTGTACAGTAGAATTTTTTTAACTAATGTGAATGTTAACTACTCTTAAGTTCACAAGAATGCATTAATTTTTAAAATATCTTCTCTCATGTTCACTTTTGTATAACTTTTACATATTATTTATAAAGTTTTCTGTTTGCTCTTCTCATCTAGAAGATTCTCATATAATCATTTTGATCTTGTAATCTATACTCCCCTATACCAGATCAGACGTGTAGAGCACTCACTTGTCCACAGTTATGATCCTCTCAAGCTTGTCCTCTTCATACTGCAAATTTAGAATAAATTGATTTCCTTAACCTGCATTTTTTATCCCTGATTTACTTTCTCAAGACTGTATTTTTCCTAAAACTTAAAATCACTCCTCTTGGGTGTTTTAGAATCACAAAAGTATGGACTTTCTAACTAGATACATAATAAAAGCCTTATAATTTTTAAGTAAGAGATGTTAGTCAAACTTACTGGAAAAACTGAACTGGTCTTTTTTATATAATGAATGAAACTGTGTAAAAACAGTATCACATAATTCCCATTGCTTATACACTCAGCTTGTGGTGACTAGTGACATTCATTCATAGCTTTTTTGGCTGTGGGGCTTTGTTGTTGTTTGGGGGAGGGGGTTGGGGGGATTGGGTTTGTTTTGGTTTTTTTTTCTATGTAGTCAAACTCTTTATTAGTGCATTTATCTTAAATTAAAAACTTGCACATCTCCTGCAAGACAGCTGTGACTTAATGTGTAAGCAGCTGCATGCAGTATTCTGAAGCGGGAAGTGAACAGTAATGCTACAAAATATTGCTGCATTCAATTGCTAATTATTTTCTGATGACTTTGAGAGCTGCAAGATATAAGATAATAAAGCCTACACAGTTGGTGATTTTCCAAATTTATTACTGATTCTGTTTCATTAGTGAGCTTTTAGTCCTACTGAGAATTGCCTTTTTTTCTATGAAAATTCTTGTTCTGAATTCTAATTATTATATTAAATATATATGGAAACAAACACAACTCACTTATGGGTCTGCCTATATTGGAGAAATTTGCAGGCTGGTGACTGAGATGTTTCTCTAAATGGAACTAAAACCACATTCCTGTGAATACACTGAAGTATTTAGCAGAAGATTACTGTTCAGATGCAATATTCTGGGTATAATTATTTCCATTTTTGTTTTGTGAACATGAATATCCAATAGCTGCATATCCAATAGAGCAGGAAAGCTGTGTAATTGGTTGGGTTTGATTTTCTCAGCTTCCTTCTGCATATTTTCTAAGGTAGACAGGCCCTTCCCTGACTGTTGCATAGCTTTTTATTTGATTCTGCTGGAGTAGAAGTCTTACTTACTGATACTAGTGATTCAATAGATTCAATATTTAACTAAGTTCTGTTATTACTTGCATAGAACTCCATCGAACAACTACTGATGAAAGTTTCCAAAATTAATACTACAAAAGGGACATTTCGAGAAACAATTGCATGGAAGATTCATTGCCTGTTTACCATGACTCACCCAGTTGCTGAAGAAAAAGCAGGATACATTATAAGCATTTATCATTCAAATGATGTGTACACAGACTATGGTCAAGGAAAACAATGTACTGAGCACTAAGTCACAAAAATCTAGTGGCAATTATTCACCTGCTCTGCACCTCTATTCTATCTATGTACACATCCAGGAATCCTCCTCTCAGATGCTTCTAAGACAGTCAGCTTTCTCAAATTCTTCTATTGTGATAAAACAGAAGGGAGGAGTTACAGATCTCACTATCATTGGTTTTCCAGTATGACAGCTCTTGCACAGAGCTTACACCAGGACAGAATACTGTTACCATTTATTAACAATTTTAGTATTTAATGAACACTGACCAATTTTACAGCATAAAGGTAACTATTTATGTATATACATATTGTTAATTTAAGAAACTAAATTTTCCTTGGCTTACAATATTATTAAAGTTGTCTATCCACAAAGAAACTGAATTTCAGTTACTGTTCTTTTTCTTCTAAAGAACAATAAACTCAATAATTTGGTGCAACTTTATTTGCAAGTCATTTTGTATGCAAAGACTACTCATCCCTCTGGAAGATGGATAGTTCTCAATCTGGAATTTAGTACACTAAACTTTCATACTAGGCTCTTTCTCATTTTACAAGTTTTACACAGCACTGAATATTTTTCAGAAAGCAGTTTTAACCTAGTAATAATTGGAATCTCAAGGATACTTGTGCTATCAGCCACTCTGCAATGTTTTCTTAGCTACCTGCTATGGACATCTGTCTGAATTTCACAGTGCATTTTTTATTTCAGACAAATGAAGAGATTTAAATGACATTTCTAAATAAACCCTGAGGACAAGTCATTTTGTGATTTCAAACTGATAGGCTTACACAGCTCTCATTCATCAAAAAAAACATGATGTCAGCATATTATAGTCTTGGAGAAAATGCTTCTGTGTGCATTACAGGCAATTTATTGATTTTCAGCTTGCCCTTATAAGTAATTCATGAGCTCTGATTTCACTTGATTTTATGTATGAGTAATTCATGAAACAAAATTTCATATTTCTTCTGATATAACTTTAAGCCTGAATCCATTACAGTCAGGTTTTTAAAAGCTTTAGTGAAATAAAACGCAAGAAAAGTTATTTGAACTTTCACTTTCTTTTAGTTTTACCACCCACAAAGAATAGGAAAAGAACTATTAGACTAAAGTGGTACTCTACCAAATCAAGCCTGCTTTTTTTAAGAGGCAGCTAATAAAGGATCTGTCACATAGCCTTATAATATCACATTGGTAATGAACAGATAATTTTTGGCAATTATCAACCAAAAATTATTTAAAATCCAGGACAATTCTTTTATGTCTTCACAATGTAGTCATGAAACAACCCAAGTTTGCATGAGGGATGATACCATGGTGCATTAGACAGAACCTAAAATGTTTTCAGATGATCATTTTTTAAAAAGGTATGTAATCTGACAACCATACGTTTCACAGAAAAAAACTACAACCAGGTCTCTATTGCAGTTTGTTTGGAAGACAAATAAGGGGAATGGGTATGTATTCTCATGCAGTTCCTGTGGACTACAAGCATGCATCATATTTTATGAACCGTATTCATCATACAAGGTTCTGGAGAGGCGTTACTGTATTTCGTGTATCGTGTACAGAAGGGATGTGTTTAAGATCATTACCATAGAAACAGATTAGCAGCCATATCAGCCCTAGAAGCATTTTGACAATGTATTAGGCTATATATCCAGCATACATAGCCTAGGAATTGTTGGATTTCCTTATGTTTTACGCTTACCTCAGCTGTTTGTATAGGAACAAAGACAAAAGGAATGATCCTATTGTGTTTTCTTTAAAGTTCAGAAAGTTTAATTTTTGGGCTATCTCCACTTCGAAGCCTCACAATGACAGACCTGCTCATCCTTCCACAGTCTCCTTGGTTGACTGAGGCTTCAAAAGTACAAATTACATTTAACTGTGTAGAATATTTCTCAGACTGGTATTTGACATCTTTCTTCACTAGAGTTTTTGAGCCCTCTAGCAGAATTTCAGTAGGCAGGAACCTGTTGACACTATTTTCCTTCTAGAACTGAGCCTTTTAATCTTTGTATTTTAGTTCCCTTTCTATCTTACTACAGAAGCTCCTGAACAAGAAAAAACAAAATGGAGGAAACAAAACACGGCTATACATTCAAGGAAAAAATAAAAACAGTGTTTCATGAAACTCTTAAATAAAATTATTTTTTGTGGCATTAATTCTAAATTCACTTTTCATGACTCTTAAAAAAAAAACCCCACACACAATCCAGTTATCACTGGATCATTTTAAGAAAATTAAATGGTTTGATCTTCCCTAGGATCTCAGCACTTGAGGGAAAATCATCAAAAAGTAATGTATACATTACAATCCTCTGCTTCTGGTATCACTGGTAGATGGACCATTGTGTTCTTTCACGTTTTGGGAGTTAAAAAAAAAATATTCCATTTACTAATTAATATATTATATTTACTAATTAATAATTACTAATTGATTATGTCCTGTAGCTTTTAATAGGGTGATAATACAGTGAAAGTTGGAAAACCGGAAGGAAGGATGGGACTCTCAGAAAAATTTTAGAAACAAAAAGACTCTCCAAACTTTAGGGAGAGGGACTGAAGTAGCTCTCTGAAGAATTTACTTCAAGCACTTCCACAGGTGCTTCCACATCCTTCTTCAAGAAAAGAGAACAAAAATCACATGACGCATATAGAGCAGCTTGATTACAGAGATTGTCTTTTAACATCTTGTTTTAAAAATTATTTGCAAATATTTAGTTTCACTTTTCAATTTCATGCTGGTGTACTAGCATATATGTGGGACTACAAGATTACACTGAATGGAAGAGAGACCACAGAGAGACTTGACGAGACCGAGGGATGGAGAAGTAAAGCTGCAAGAACGACCTATCCTGCACAAGAGACAATTTATTGCCGTCTATCATGTTACAGGTTTCCCAGTTTGTCAATTCCCCCACATTATCCCTGCTCCCATTGGACAGATTCTGCCACAGTGGAGCTTTTATCTCCACCCTCATTTATCCCTTCTTGTTGTAGCCCTTCACTGTTTTTTCCTTTTCTGTGAGAGGATTTGGATGCTCCTCCCAAAACCCCACCCCCTTTTTCAGAAAGTTCCGTGCCACCCTTGTATAAGCCAGAGCCATCTTAATAAAGGGGCTATTCCATCATTCCACCAAATCTCTGCCTGGAGTGCACCTTTCCTTCTTATCCCCACAAGGGTCTCATCACATATATTTTGCTAAGTGACTTTAGTAATTCTATCCTTTAAATATCTGTTTACACAGTTTGTCTAATGATAGCTATTACACAATTCTGTGTCCAGCCTTCACCTTCTTGAAGTTGCTTTTTTTTTTGTTGTATACAGAAACAGTGACAAAACCTGTTTCATAAAGCTCTATTTTTTTTTACCAACTCATGGTGACACAGCTTTCAAATGTCTTTGGAGACCATCTAACCATACTGACATTGATGAAAACTTCCTGCCTTGACCTTCTGAATGTCATTTGTTGATTTCCAAGCATCAGAATTCTGGAATTTCAAACATGTGGAGAATAGATTCATTATCTGTTCTTACCTTGTGGTTTTTTCTGTCTTCATTTGAGATAAATACATTTAGTGTGCCAGCAATTTGAGAAAGCCATGATGTGTATTGTGCTACACTGAAGCTGGAGGCTTCACCACCAAGTTTTATTACACCTCAATACATCCAGAACTTTCCAATAATACAGGATGGGAGGAAACATTGAAATTCAGTAAATGGAAAGCTTTAAAATTTATTAACATCTCTGATAAGCCAGACTGATGAAACACTAAAATGCAATAAACTGACACAGGGCTAAATAAAGCTTAAACATCTGAGAATGCCAAAGCTTCTGCTTTAAGGCAACCTACCCCACTATCTTTCAATATATACAGAATATACTAAGCTGGAAGTTGAAAAATTTCAATGTGTCATGTAATAGAACTGCTTGACATCAGAAATAAAAGAGAAAGTTCTCTTAAGGCTATCAAACAGCTCATCACCTCCAAAAGCCCATGCATAAGCCCAACATAACTGACACCAAACGAAAAAAAGAAGATAAAAATGTAAGGTATTGGTTCCTAGAGGTTAAAAAAATCCTCTGAAGCATCCATAATATTTTCAGTGTCTCATACATACTCATCTCCATACACTGAAATATTTTATTTTCCATTGTGGAAATATTAAGAGGTTTTTATAAAGTTCTGTCAAGATGATTTGGAAGTATAACGGCATAGATCTTTCAGTATATTAGGTGACCTACATGGTTATTCCACAAAATGAATGGTTGACTACTAAATGTGATTAAAAATTGTTCACATAATAAATGCCATTAATTTCACCTTCTGATAGGCAGAGCTCTTCAGCTTGTCAAGCCTGTTTTATTCTTTTTCATTACTAGAGAAATTATGAACCTCCATAATGGAAAATTACACCTTTCACTGATTTTCAGTTTTCATTTATTTTGAAATAATGTATTTTCTCATTTTGTTTGTTCTTCATTCACACAAAACAATTTTTTGTCTTATTAACGCAGTGTTATGGTCACTAATGTTAATAAAATTATTTTTTCATTACATTTCTATCAGTAAGGCTTCTGTATCAAGTGTTTTAAGAAACTAGACCACCCTCTATCTGCTAATCAAAAATAAGTTCTCTCTTGTAAGTTAAAAAATATGTCTAACAAGCACACAGTGGAAATGCATGCATCTGGTTGATTTGTCATTTCATTTGTTTTCAGCACTAAGTGCTGATGCATTTTCAAAATTCTCCTTGATCTAATAAAACAAATTGCATGTTGTCATATATCTCCTGTGATAGTTTTATTGCCTACTTTGAGCTAAGAGCTTAGCCTTTCACACAGAGTGAACTCATAGCAAAAGCCACTAATCAGTCAAGTTTCAGGCATAATCATTTTGCACTGCATAAGGAAATACTACTTTTTCTTTGATGTTAGCTTTATTTTGCTATTTCAGAATTCTGGAAGTTGAATATTAAATTCATCTTCAATGATCATGAGCAAGCAGTCATGAGCTGAACTCAGTGGGTATCTTCAGAGGCTGAGATGACAGCATATTTTGATATGATGACATCTCCATGCTGTGTATATGTTGCAGTTTAAGCCCAGCCAGAAAGTGAGCCCCACACGGCCACTCAGTCATGTTCCCAGTGGGATGGTGGAGAAAACTAAAAGTGAGAAAACGGGGTAATAAAGATATTAAGAGGAACCCTATGGTTCTTTTCTGTTATTCCTGAAATCACACAGGGGAGAAATAGCTGCAAGAGGCAGATTTCTTCTATGGTTTGGATGTTTGCAAACTTCAACATGTCCTAGATCAAAAGAAAAATGTTATCCCTTTCCCCAGGTTCAGCAAAATGTTACACTACAGAGAAAATGTTTATCATTATAACACTCCTCTTCCATACCCAGACTGTTGTGGTTTAACCTCAGCCAGCAAAGAAGCCCCACATAGCCACTCATTCACTGCCCTCTGGAGGAGTAACAGAGAGAATCAGAAGAGCAAAAGTTAGAAAACTCATGGGTTGAGATAAACACAGTTTAATAGGGAATGCACAAGCTGTGCACACAAAACAAGGAATTAATTCACTTCTTCCCGTGGGCACGGTTCAGTCAGCCTCATGAAAGTCAGAGTCATCATGCTGTAAGGCTGACTTGGGAAGGCAATTGCCTTCACTGCAAAAATCACCTCCTTCCTTCTTCATCCCCTTTTTTTGTATGCTGAACATGGGACCTTATGGCCTGGAATATCCTTTGTGTTAGTTGGGGTCAGCTATCGCGGCTGTGTCCCCTCCCAGTCCTTGTGAACCCCCATCCTGCTCACTGGTGTGTTGGGCTGAGAAGCAGAAAATGCCTTGACTCTGTGTAAGCACTGCTCAACAAGAACAAAGGCATACTTGAATTATTAACAGTGTTTCCAGCACAAATCCAAAACACAACACTATACCAGCTCCTGTGAAGAAAATTAACACTATCCCAGTCAAAAGTAGAACAATAGAGCAAAAGAAGAGGGAATAGAATTTGCAATAACATTATGCAAAACAATTCTTAAGATTGGTGGCAAAATGAGAGAATTTGTGTGATATATTAGTTCAAAATTCCCATAAATTAACTTATGATTCCTTTTCTAAGTATTTGTTACAACTGGTTTTTAAGCCTGCTTAACACAGACTTTAATATGAACATATGAGAGCACAGCAGGATTCAAAATAAGCCCATGTGCTTATGTGTTTAAAACAGAATTTAAATGCTAATTTTAGGTATGCAAAAGATTCTAACAAACTATAGAAAAATTGGCTACATGGTCTTTGTGTTTGTGACTCATTCACTTGGCATGTCTGACCACCAACACAGAAAAGTACTTGGAGCTTGAGTGACAGAAGTGAAAATTTTGTGTATCTACTACTTTGTTGGCAAAGCAGACTTGCTTCCTCAGGACTCACAATGCCTAACTGGATATTCCTGAAGGTTGTGGGTACCTTATTGTTTCTGAAATTACCTGGAAGCACCTTGAAAATAGAACAGCTCTCTACCAAGCAGGTAAGGCCAAAACTTCACAAACTACAGATATTTTTAGTCTTCCATGCTAGCTGTTTTTATTTAACATTCTATTTCCTGTCTGTGTAGACACTATTCTTATTCTCCTTAAGTGATAACAATTGTCTAAGGATGGAGAAAGATTTGTATTATATCCATCGTTATAGAGGGAATTCTCTTGATACTGTCAGTAAATTCTTTCCATGGTGCAACACATGTCTTTTTTGCCCATGAAGTGCAGACATGAAAAATGCTTTGCCGTGGTAAACTTTCTGCTCATCTCCCTTGCAGTTCCATATGACTTTTACAATGACACTTCTTATCTACAGCAAATCCTCAGTTCTCTATCTTTCCTTAATTAGAGCTCCTCTCCTTGACTTTCTCCATTACTTCATCTATTTAGTGACTGATTCATGAAGTACATTATCAGGTGCCAAGTGGAACAACTCCGAGAGCAAAAGCACATATTTAGGAAGAGGGATCTATTGGACAACAGCAGCTATCTTCTCTGTTTCATTGTAGAAGTCATTGCAGAAGTGCTAAAACACTACGAAATTCAATCATAAAGAAAAGCTATTGCCAGTTGGCATGCCATGATTTGGTGTGGTTTGAACTACATATGGCAACCAAGAGCAAAGAATGCAACAGGTTGAAAAGCCCATTAATTCCTCTGAAGGAAAAGCACTGAAAAATTACTTTCTTCAATCTATGTGACAGTTAAAATCAAGTCAAAATTATCCATTAATCAGATGAAGGACAGAAAAACCACAGTTAAGAACACCATCAGCATTTTCTAATCCACTCTACTGTGGAGATATGCAATGAAAAATGAGGTGATAGATCATGGCATCCATCTTATTTCAAAATATTAACTTCACATGTTTTTGATTTTGATTTTTTGTTGTTTGGGTTTTTTTCATTATAAGCTTTTCCTGCTTTACCATGAACTCCTTAAGTATAGGATCATGTCCTTTTTTCTCGACAAGTGTGCTGCATGATTGGAAAGGTTTACTGTGTTGTAGCATTCATTTTGTCACGGCCATTTTTTGTGAAATTTCTCTAATATTCAGCGCACACTTTGTGATTAGGTCTACATTTGTTAAACTTTTCATTCTTTGACTCAGTAAACTTTCTACTGATACGAAGCAGTTGCAATACAAAATTTTGTGATGCAGACTAGTTTGATCATGTACCTTTGGACATTGTAATTATTTAGTACACATTTATTTAAAAATATACTGTGGCCATATATATATTAACACTTAACCATTTGCCATTCCAGTTTTCTACTAACATGATTATGTGGAGGAGTTTAATTTGTAGTTCTTTCTTGTAATTAACTTTAAACTTTACTCCTACAGCTGTGAGGTAGAGTTATCAGGTATCTCTATTTCAAGAATCATTATTTATTTCATCCATTGGTTGTATAACTAATGGGAGGAAGCAATCAATATTTATAAAGCAACATTAAGCAAAATCAACTGAATGCAAGTGCCAATCACAAATTTAGCCTGAAGTAACCTTTTCTTCTAAGAAAAACTTGTAAAAACAAAAGGTAAATGTTTTCATACTGTATTGCCACTGACCCTTTCACCTACAAAGAAAGTATGGAAGTGTACTCTTAAAATATTAATGCTTACTCATGGGCATTAGTCTGTTGCATTTAAAGTGTACAATTTATATTATATGCAGGGAAAGCTCAGAAAACAATGGCAAACAATCTGCGGCATGGCCTTTAAATTTTCAGATAAAGCCTGAGAAGAATTTGCAAGACTAAGAAGGGCTACAGCACTGGAAGAGCTTTATTGAAGGGATCTGTTTGTATGTTCAGAGCTGCTGGGTTTGGCACAGAAGGACAAATTTTCAATCATGTAGCAGAAGTAAAAATACACACAGAAATTCTAAGAAATTAAAATAAAGGCAGGGAATAAATCATGTAGGAAAAAAGAAGTTAGTTTTAGATCTCTCACTGAGGCCAAAATTTGATTACTGAAGAACTTGATTACAAAAAGCCAAAGAGTGAAAATCAACTACATAAACTGCCAATCATGACATTAGCCACCACAAACAGGTTTCGCTCTCCATAGAGAGAACTGAGAAACACAGTATGAAACAGAAAATCATTGTTAATATGCAGATTATTATAGCTCAAAAAAACTTCATCTGTTGTTAAGTGCATACTACTAAACATAACAGCAAGGAATGAGGTCAAATAAGATAATTCCAGTATGGTATCTATGAACAAGAAATATTGGTTGCCATAGAAGCTATAAAAGTGTACACTAGTAGTTCGTATAACAATGATAACAGGATTGATGTAATAGCATCCTAGCAATTAATATAACACAGCTATTTTAGTAATGAGATGGATTACTGGACCATGTCAGGAAATTAAATAGCACTGCTATCCAGGTTCCATCTTTAAGCTAAAATGAAACACTGAAAGTATAATAGAAGTAGCATTTTGCAACTAATGCACCAATGTCACTTTTCAATGGGGATAAAAATTAGACATTTGTCCTGGGGGCTTCAGAAACTTGAAGAGGTCAAAATAATTCCTCTTTGCTATAAGACTGAAAGAGCAATTATAGACCTGCTGATAAATTGCTTTCAAAAATGAATTTTATACAGAAATTAAAAAAAAAAAAAAGAAAAAGGGGGATGTGGGGGTGTGTAAAAACATGTAAATTACATTTGAAAATTTGCTTTGACATAGCAAAACATCATCATGTCACTACCTTATCAAAATACTCTTCTATCTACAAATTATCAAAATATGATATTAATTTAATTTATTTATATTAATTTCTACTTATGTCTTTCATATATAATGAAGAAAAATATACTATAAACCATCAAGTTGTTCTGCATTTTTTAAAGACTCCAAAATCAAGATCTTCCAAGATTTTCAGAATTGAGAGGCATATTCCTCTTCATCAACTTCAAATATTCAACATTGAGACATGATTTGGAACCTTTGGGAAACTATGGGAAGAGAATAAGACACAGACCTGGAGAAGAAGGAGGAGTAACTGAAACAGATTGGGACTGAAGCCAAACAAAAAAATCCCTAACAAAATTCCTTTCAAGGCCCACATACAACCAGAAGCACAGCAACCTTTCCATCACTGTGACATCACATATAAACTCTTGGCAAACAGTCTGCTCAGATGGACCGCTCAGTTTCTGTGCAAGCATATTTTAGTTGAGAACTTTTAACACTCAGTTGTGTCCTCCTACTTCTACAAAGGTGTGCTGAACAAAAGTCTGTGAGGAGGAACTCTACAGTACTTACCATCTATATTCAACTGAGGCCAACACTGACAAAGGGTAGGCATGGATCTCACCTGTGGACACTTTGGTGAGCAGATATTAGAGGCAAAACTTTGCCCCTACCTAAATTCACACCAGTGAAGTTCTGAGCAGGATTATTCTTTCTGACTGGCTTCCTATTGGCCCAATGAGAAGCAGTTATGTACAAGAACAGCATCTTCCCAAATGCGTCCAGGCTGGGGAGATACATTTATCAGAATATGCTTCCACATTTGCAGACAAAAGTGACGCAAAACATATCATTTTTTTTTAAGCCTGCTGGGTTCCCCTTTTAAAAAGTTGATTTAAAAATTACCTCTTTAAAACGCATCAGAATTCTACACTCTGGTAGAGCAACAGAATGTCTAACAGACATTTACATCATGAACTGTGGTCACCTTGCCATGATAACATTTAATTTCTATTAACATCTAATCATTGTCAGTGCATGAGTGATAACAGAGTATCAGAAGACAATGATTTTAAGTTTTATGTTCATAACTATCTATTCTTGAAATAATCTGTGTTATAATGTTCAAACCATAGTATTACTGGGCAGACCTCAAAAAAGTAAGCTTACAAAAATTACTTTTTTCTGACAATTACATCAGACTACAAAAAAAGTCCTATATGTTCATCAATATATTTTAATGGATCAAGAAGTTCTGTTATCCAGAAATGCGATATAGACAGGGGAATAAAATCTTTTAAATGGTGGAACAAACTGCCTCTGTATGACTTGCAAAACTGTGCTGTATTAAGTAACATTTTTTTTGCATATAGAATATATAAAGGGAAACGAAATACTGAATAAATATTGAAATGCTTTTTATCTCACAAGTTACTCTGCACACATGCAAAGACATAGCAGCTGTATATATACATGCAACACAGTATGTTGACTCTTATTCATACCACTTTGTCATGTAAAGGCACCTTTCTATAAATGAGATCTGCTATGTAGAGAACACATATATGAAATAAAGATGAAATGTGAATTATGTAAATACAGAGTCCTGACACATATACAATTACACTGATATATGAACCCAGTTGAAGACACTATAAATGTATCAACCCTCCACATTTTAGTATACTTTACACTTTGGATTGAGCATATATTTTTGCAACAAAAGCTATAACATAATACTCTACCCTGTTAGTCAATATAAAGTAATTGAGAAAAAAAATCAGACCATTTTTGTCTCTTTCAAAATACCAGAACACTTGTTTGAATTATAGTGGGGAACAGGAAGAGCAACATCTGTCAATATTTTAGTGCCTTTATTGGCAGTTTTACACACAATCTTAATAGGCATTTTGATAAATGATACTGGTCTATAATGGCTGTCCATACTCTCCTGAGAAGTGAAAAACTCAAAAAGAATGTATTTTCCTACTTCAAAGTAAAAAAACAAAACACAAAAAAATGCAGAAAAACAAAACCTATTATTTTTGGCTCAAGAACACTATGTGCATATTTTCTCCATAAACTTCTTGCAATACATTTTTAACCTGGATTCTTATGGAAAACAAGCTTATACAGTGACTTTCTGTGTGCCTGTATAAATATACTTCACCTTTGGGTCCCCTGGTATATTCAATCAAATTAAGCACTGTAGGAAAGCTCAACATACAAGATCAATGCAAAATTTATGTGTGTATAGAAGAAATCTTGGTAATTGGCTAGTGTAGTTGCTAAGCCACTCTCAATTCAAAAGTTATGGCACTGAGGAGAAATTCCCAGTGACTCAAAAAAGGAAGACACCTTTCCATTTTTAAAAAGAATTGAAAAAGAGGACCTTGAGAGCTACTGACCAGTCAGCCTCAGCTTTGTGTCTGGTACAACCATGGAGCAGATCTTCCTGAAAGTTATGTTGAAAGATATGGAAGACAGGGAGGAAAGTAGAGCTTGCCAACAAGACTTCAACAAGGTCAAATTGTGTCTCCCTGACTTAGTGACCTTCTGCAATAGAGTGACTGCATCATTTGAGAAAGGGAAGAGCTACAGATGTTATTTACTCCAACTTACACAATGCCCCTGATATTTCTCCGCAAGTTTTTGCCATTACATTGAAGATAGGTGAGCTTAACAGATGGAGTGTTGATGATTAAGGAACTGGCTGGATGACCACATCCTGAGAGATGCAGTCAATGGCTCAACGTCCAAGTGGAAACCAGTAGCAATTACTATCCCTCAAGAGTTGCACAATTATTATTTAATTTATTCATCAATGGCACAGACAGTAGGATGTAGGTTTAGATTTAGTGGGATTTAGAAGGATAGATGACCTCTCATATGATTACCTCTCATATGAGAAAAAGCTGAGAGGATTGTTTTTTTCAGCCTGGAAAAAAAAGAAGGCTTTGGGGTGACCTAATTGGTGACCTTCTAGTATCTGAAGAAAGCCTACAAGAAAGATGGAGAGGGACTTTTTACATGAGCATGTAGGGACAGGACAAGGGGAAAATGGAATCAGACTAAAATAGAGTAGGTTTATATAAGATTTTAGGAGGAAGTTCTTTGCTGTAAGACTGGTAAGGCGCTGAACAGGTTGCTCATAAAAGTTGTGGATGCCCCATCCCTGGAAGTGTTCAAGGTCACGCTAAGCAACCTGGTCTAGTGAGAGGTGTCTGTGTCCATGGCAGGGGGCTTGGAACTAGATAGTCTTTAAGGTCCCTTCCAAACCATTCTATGATTCTATGACTGAGTGTAGCATCAGCAAATTTGCAGATGACATCAAGCTGAGTGGTGCAGTCAACACACTGTAGGGAAGGGGTGCCATCTGGAGGGACCTGGACAGGCTTGTGGAATGAGCCCATGTGAACCTCATGAAGTTCAACAAAGCCAAATTCAATGTTCTGCATAAGGGTCTGGGCAATCTCCCTGTATCAGTAGGAAGTGGGGGAGGAATGGACTGAGAACAGCCCTCCAGGGAAGAAATTCTGGTGGATGAAGAGTTGTAGATTAAACATCAATGTATGTTTGCAGCCCCAAAAGGCAGCCATTTCTGGCCTGCATCAAAAGGACCATGATCAGCAGGGAAACAGAGGTACTTCTCACCTTCTACTCTGTTGTCTTCTCATGAGTCTCCACCTGACGTGCTGTGTCCAGGTCTGGGACAACCAGCTCAAGAAAGACATGGTCCAAAGAAGAGAGATAAAAATGATCCCAGGCTTGGTACACCTCTTCAGTGAAGAAAGACTGAGAGTGTTGGGGTTGGTTAGCCTGGTAACAAGAAGACTCCAGAGGGATGTTATTGCGTTATTTCAATATCTAAAAGTGGTTCATGAGAAAGACTGAAATCACATAAATGATTACTTTACTTACACTGCTTTATATATTTCTATATGTCATTTTAGATTAAGCAAAATCAGCATGATTGCTAAGAAAATCACATTTATGTCAAGGCAGCTACCACTTCAAATCCTTTTAGGAGGGGAGCTGAGGTTTCCATAAAAGTGGAAGGTAAAGGCTTTGGAAGGGGTGGTAAATCTATTATGGATGAAGAGTCAAGTGACTATAAATCATAAAATTATGGTTCAAGTTATCTTTCTCTGTTTTTTCAAAATTCACCTGCCTCCTAACAATATTCCTATCCAAAACCAATTTCTTTGAGTTGTCATACTGCAGCAAAAAGGTCACTCTAAACTGCAGTACCTGTAAATGGCCATTTCTTTAGCTGGTAACAGCATAAGCAATCCTCATGTTGAGTTTTAGACATCCCTCTAGATTAAAACAGAAAATTTATCCTAAAACTAACATGAATCCCAGATCTGCCTTAGATTTATCTTGAAGACCACATAAAACAGGTCTGTATACTGCTGGAACCTAGAAGTTTGTCAGGTAAGAATTGTTGTCTGGTCAACCAGCATTTTCTTTCGGGTTTTTCCTTCTCCCTAATCATTGTGGCTTTTAGTCATTGATCCAATATGTGCTCTGTCTCCTGTGGTTCGGGTCTGAGACCTCTGCAAGAGCCACCTCCATGTCCAGATGAGGCTTTTTTGCAAGACCTGTCAGTACCAATACTCAGATCTGTACATCTTCTGACAAAGAGCAAGCCCTGATATCCATTAGCCATTGAACAGTAAAACACCACCAACTGCATTTATTTCTGCTACACTAGCGTACTCCTTGCCTGCCAGGTTTCATGATTAAAGGCCTTGTGTAATTGCCCATAAAGACAAAAACTCAACAAACTAGTCAGCATTTACATTAAAATTTTCCGAAAGAAGATTGAGGTCAACATCCTGTTAAACTCCACAGAAATTGGTTGGTCAAAATACTTGTGTCAGTATCCTTCTGCAATACAGCTGCAATACCACTAAAAAGTACATGCTGACATGCTCTACTATCTCTGAAGTACATGTTTTAATTTGTACATCATTATTTTTAATTGCTATTATATTTATATAAATCCTTGAGATTCTGTTCTCTTATTTAGTGCTTAAATTATCCATTGTGTCTTTATTATTTTGGAAATTCTGGCTAAATTAGTTTTGAGGTGAATGGTTTTATTTTCCACTTCCATTTTTTTTGTTTGTTTTGAGAAATATTATTTACATTCACAGAATTAAGGACCTTGAATAGAGAAATTAAACATTTTAATATTTTTAACATCTTGGGGGGGGGAATAAAAGGGGAAATGGGAAGAGAGGTAATTTTTCTACAGGCATTATAAAAATCTGAATTCAGACAATAGGTATAATGTAATCTCTGTGTGCATTTAAATGTACATTTCTGCTCCAATAGTTATGATTTTATTGAAGAAAACAGCCTCTGGAATCAAATATTGCCAATGATATTGAAATCCCTAGCTTGCATTGATATCAACAGTCATTAAGCTTCTAAATATCTGTGGGAATCTGTGCTTCAAGTCAGTGAAAGATATGTTTTCCATTGCTTGGAAATATTCTCTCTAAAGTAAAAGCAGTTTATCAAGCCATTAGAGTCTTGTGGTCTTACGTGAATTCTGCTGAAAAGATGATCAGAAGGGTAAGTAACAATTTCATACCTAATTTTTGTGCATTTGAAAATGTCTTACATATTAATAAAATTAGTTCAGTCTTTTGAGTACAAATCCTTTACAAGGAAGAACAATCAGGAGAAAAGTGTTGGAATTTCTTCATGCATCTTTGCACAGTTTAAACACAGTAGAAGTATGGAGATAGTGCTTTGTGGAAGTGTTTCTTGAGTGGCCACAAGTTCTTTGTGGAGAGCGATGTAGGTATGCAGTCTTTTAATTCCAAATCCCTAGATATTTCTGTCAGTAGAATTTGGCCATTTTAAGAACATGTAAACTTTATTTTGATCCCTTGACCATGGATAAACTTATTTTTCCATTCAAGAACAAGATCTAACCTCCATGGTTCTAGAACTGCTTGAGATGATAAGGGCAGGATCTGGCTACCTCTGCAGGATCCTTTTTTAAGCCACAAACAGTGGAGAGCTATCACCAATTAATATTTCAACATGACTTGTCATTAAGCCTAGAAAGGATTTCCCACTTGAAGAAAATACTGTCTGCTTCTTATTACTTTCCCAAATTAGTACTCCTGTCTGTATGGTGAAGCTTTTCACAGAAGTTTTCTATCTCAAGCTAATTTCAAAGAAAGTTTTAATGAAAATTATTTAACTACTCACAAGTACATAAAAATCTGTAAGATCAGGTCACCTTACAAGATGAGAAAACTGGAATTTCTCAATCGGACAAGCTACCGTGCTTTGCCCAAATTTCACATGGCAGAATTTCCTTCCTTCTGAATTGGTTTTGTGCAACTATACAGAAGCCACAATTACATTTACCACTGCTGCTTTTTTTTTAAGTATACAGTAAAGTTCCTTTAGTTTTGGAATCCCGGAAAGAATGTCTCATTAATAAATTTATGATAAACACGAATTAATGATAAATACAGCTATTGCTTAGAAAGAAAATTATAGCTTTTCACAGGATTTTTGGATAACAAAAGTTCTTGCAAATGAAAGTTGCTTCAGGAAATCTTTGGAATGACAAATAATTTAACTGAACTCCCAGTGTCGCGTGGTTTATCTCAATATCTAATTCTATTATGAAATGATTGTGACAATTTAGTATCATAACATTTTTAAAAGTAACTTCAGATAGACTGGGTACTGTCCTTAGAAGCAAGCTGCATACTAGTCCTGGGTTACATACAGAAGTGCTGGTACTGCCATTCCCCTGTGTAATTTTCACTGTGTAGTGAAACAAAGTCACAAAAAGCTTATGTAAACTCAAATCAAACTTCCATGCAGGGCACACGCATTATCAGTAAGAGGAAGGACGGTGGAAATTTCAACCAATTTATTTATCTTTACAGCTCCCTAAATCAACTGATTTCCTAATTTTCAAAAGCTTGTAGTTAATAAATGAAATTTCATGTTTAATGTTTCTGTATCTGTTTGTTCAAAACTGCCACAGTATTAACAAAAGGTGCTCATGACGCTTTGAGATAAAAGGTGTGTGTGGGAGGGAAGTGGGGGAATGATGACCAAACTAGAATATGTTTATAAGTAAAGAACGTAGGTAGAACGATGAAATGGCATAGTGAAAGGAAGAAGGAAGAAAGATAGATAAACAGAAGTAGGAGAACTGGAGAGTGTTGGAAGCCATATAGCCAAGATGCACAACAAACAACTTCACATTTAAATACTGAAGTTATTAAAAATTCAGGTTTATTCATATGCAGAAATCAGCACCAAGCAAGCTGCCCTGCATGCTTACTGTGCTCAGTTCAGACACTATTACAGTGTTAAAGCACAACCAGTTCTCAGAACAGTTTGAAGCTTAATCCGTCCCCCCTTTCTGTGTCAAATCCCTTGAGCACTTCTGCCTTCAGTTAATGCTATGAAGAACTTCAGAATTAATTTTACTATTTGGCACTGGCCGATTAGACAGCTGGCATGTAAACATACCTGTAATAACATCACTGATTTCAAGTTATTTAGCCCTACCAGGACATGTAAAATAAAACAAAGTTTGCTAAATAATTTGTATAAAGGAAAGGCAGAAGTGCTTCTCTCCTCCAAGGGCCTTGAACTAGAGTAAAATTATATTAAAAAATTCCTTTGATGGTACTTAGCATCAAAGATGAAATTTCCATCCTCCAACTTGTGATATTTAGGGGTCACACACACACACATTCCACTTTTCACTTTTCAGATTAACAGACTCTGAAGAACACTATGCCTCCACATTAGCCATAAGAGTTTATGAACATATTGTAAGACAGAAATTTTAATAATTTTGAAATGAACAATGTTTAGAGCTGAGGTTTCCTGGCACTTTCCCTCATGTCAACAGAGATTTTACACTTGTTCACTTCATAGTGGCTGTGACCAAGGTGGCCACCAATGTCCACTTTGCTGATGAAACCCACTCTGCTGGCAGCCAGCAGATCGAGGAGGACATCTTTCTGAGTTGGTTCCCTTAGGACCTGTTCTATATGGTTGCCATCTAGGTTTTTAAGAATCTTTTGGCTCAGGTTATACGAGCTGTGTGATGCTCTCAGTTAATTTCTGACAAGTTGAAGTCCCCTGTAAGGACAAGGCCAGTTGACTTGGAAGTCTCCCTTAATTTCTCAAAGAGTAATTTGTCAGCATCATCGTCCAGACTGGGAAGTCTATAGCAGACTCCCATGATGACATCCACTTTATTTGTTTGGCCCTTAATTCTTACACAAAGCTCTCAACTGTGCCATTTCCAGCTGTGATCTTAAGACATTCTAACCCTTCTGTTACATACAGTGCCACCTCTCCACCTCTTATGCCCTGCCTGTCCTTTCTGAAGAGCCTGCAACTGTCCAACAGGGCACTCCAGAAACACAACTTATCTCACCAGCTTTCTCTTATGCCAGTGATGTCAGATCTCTGGGACTGGGTCAAAGCTTTGAGCTGCTCCTGTTTGTTACTCATGTTATGCATCAGTGTAGAAACATTTCAGGTGTGGTACATTATAACCAACACCTCTTGAGGCAGATTGAGAGATCCCACAAGTTCCAGTTTTCTCAAGTTTTGGCACACCATCCCATCACTCATCACTGATGACCCTGGGTTTGTCCCCTTTCCCCTTTCAAGCTAGTTTAAAGCTCCATCAACAAGCCTCGTTAGCTGTTGTGTGTATATTCACAGTTGCTGTAAATAGATAAAAAACACTATAACTGTTTATGTGAAAATAAGCTGTCTCAGCCTTTATGGTAGCACAGCAGCCTGAGTTGTATCCCCAAAAAGTTAAATGTTAAAAATACTGACTTTTTCTGCAAAGTTCTATTCAACCATCATCACTTCAAAATGAAAGTATGTCATGCCTTCCTTTACATAAACTGAGTTCAGTGTTTTCACAGATCTTAAAGTGTCAACACATTCCCTCAAAAAAGTCTTGACAAATAATTCCTTGAAAAAAAAAGATATAAATATGTAATACCTCATGAAAAATTTATAAAAGGAGAATAGATCAATTCTATAATCTAGTAGAACTGTAAACCCATAATATATAATGGCCCAGCTTTTATCTTATTTGCTGACATTGAGGAACTTGATAGAGGTTTAGTACACTATGTGAGTACTAATCTAAAAAAATAACAAGTGCTTTTTTCCATTTTTTTCCATTCCAGCAATAGTATTGCTGTTGCTAGAAAAATGTCACAGGTCTTAGGCTGACTTTGCTGTGTGCTAAATTTGTCCTCCCCAGTCCTCATTTGCGGAACTTGTGCAACCTGAAGCTTGGAAGCAGGTACATCTTCTTATGATGTGGAGTTGAGCATGGAATAATAGCAAAGGCCTTGAAAATACAAATGAGGTTGAAAACACAAATGAGGTTGAAAACAGAGGCCCAAGGAGAAACTGTTGTCATTGTTGTCTGTGGTAGAAATACATCCTTATGAGTGAGGAAGTTGACTGCATTAAACAGAATAAAGAAAAGCAGCAGAAGCTCAAGGCAGAAACTCCAGGTGGGTGACAACACACACTTTGAGGATCCTAGGACCCAAAAGCCCCCTCTCTCTCTGTCCCTATACTTGCTCTTAGAACCTTGTGTGAGAACTTAAAGAATGCACTTAGGTGTTTCAAAACACTGTCAAAGAAGGAAGTTCCCATAAAATAAGCTGCTACACAGGAACTTAAGAAAAGCACAGACAGTAATCACAGGAAAATGCCAGGCCTGGTAAGCCAAATCTGGCAAAATCCAGACTGTCTGGTATATCCAAACAAAAATTCACACAATGACAAACTGTGAGAAAGAAAAGCATTAATTCCAAGCCTAAATGGAGGTGAAAGTTTGGAATTAGCACACTGGATAAAACTCCACTGTGCAGACTGTGGGAAAGAAAACAACTGCCAGCCCAAGTTGAGGGAACATGTGCAATCACCATGTGGTTACCCAGAACTTGGACTCAATCAAAGTGATACCATCTGAAGAATACTTTGAGACCCCTACCCCCAAGAAGACCAGAAGAAGCATAGCAACAGAATCCACAGGGTAGTGATATCTTTATCTTTTTACCTAACTTGTATGTCTCTTTTTCTCCCCCACCCTCCTCCCTGCTTCTACTTCGCTCATTCTCTACCTCACATTTACTGTTAAATAAAATCTGTACTATTGACTTTGATGTATGGTCTTGTTTGCATCTTAATTTGAGCAAAGGCATCTTTTAGTAGTCAGATCCTAACACCTTGGTTCTCCTTGTCTCCAGAAACAATCTGCAAGAGCACTTAAAGCTGCTCAAAACTCACAGCTCTGCTGCATTGAGAACAACTTTTTTGGACAACACCTCCATGGTTGAAGCTACAGGCCTACGCTGCTTCTGATTTAAGTGTTTTTATCTTAATTTAGTCGATTTCAAACCAAATTTAAATAATACATACCTCTACATTTAACCAGCTTCCCTGTGGCAGTTTACCCAGTTTACTACATTTACCCAGCTTGCCATATGCCAGTTTGTTTTGAACCAGCTTTATCCACAACACTTTTTGTTCAAGTTTATTTTCAGATCTGTTCTATTTCTCTGTAATTGTGTTCTGTATCAGATACCATTCATCCTGTGAAGCTAGTTTTCCAGACCAGAGACAACCAGCATTAATCTAACCACCCAACCCAGCAAATTCTAATTTGTGTCCAGTTTTAATTCCAGACTATCAGAAGATATGAGATCTTTTCCCAGACCCTCAACTGCGTGTATTGGTACCAGGCCAGAATTATGTCTTCCACAACTCAATATCCATTTTAAAGTTATTTGTAATTACTATGTGTAGTGCAATCTATGTTTTGCTTACTATTTCTTTAAGAAACTAGCTTACAGCAAGAAATACAAAAGACACACAGAGTTATTCTGTCTGGGTTAACTGTTACAAAAGAGATTTTAAGGACAGTCTACCTGCTTACTGTCTCTCATACTGCTATTAATTGTTGTCTTTTACACCGAGAAGTCAAATTTAAGTCGTCTCTGTATTTCTAGACAGTTTGAACCATGATGAAACTGTTAATTCATTTCCTTCTAATGATATTTCCAGATCATATTTCCACCTGATACGATACAAAAATAGAGACTAGGCATTTTGTTAGAGTATCTCATCATAAAACTGGGCCATGCTTAATAGGTTTAATTCATTTATCTTCCCTGCATTCTCAATCATCTGGTTTATTTTACAGATTTGAAAATTCAATGGACTAGTCAAATCAATCATAACCTTTCATGGGTTTAAATATTTTTGTTTTCATGTAACCAGTTGTATTGAGAATGCTTACAGTTCAGTTTTGTGAGTAATCTTTGTGAGTTCAGTAGGTATTCAATCCATCCCACACTTCACTTCATCTTTGTATTTACAGAATGACATTTATTTTATTTATCTGTGGGAGAAATTAATACAGAAACAGCAAAGATTTTTGTAGTATGTATTCATGACTATTAGAGACATATATACAGGTGTTATTTATGAAACAAGAATCTGAATGCTTGAGCATTCATTCTTAAATAAAGTAATTCATTAATAAAGCATGCATTCAAGTTCACAGTAAAATAATCTTTAAAAATTTTACATTAGCTGTTTGTCTGTATAACTGCACCTATTCAAACTAATTTGTCATTGGAGCACTTTATGAGTAAATGCTATACTTAGAACAACTCTAAAGTGTACACTTATTTCTGAATGTATTGGCAACACAAGAACATGTATTCTATACACAGTAGGAATATATAGTTTTAAAGTGTTTTGTGACCATTTTATATGAAAAATGAAAAATTATTTTATTGAATCTGTAGAAAAAGTAATCTATCTTTTTCTTTGTGACTCCTGGAAGTGCAAGTGTTCCAGTTAGAAAACAGGCTTCTCTTCATATGTTAAATTGAGAACAATAGCAAGACTCTCTTCACAAGCATAACTTATTAAATAAACCTGCAAATCTCAGATTAACCAGATCAATTTCAGAATGACTGACCTATGGAAAATCGATCTGAGTCTTCAGAGAGACAACACAAGTCCATTTCAAGTATTAACATCCGGAAAAGTTTATATTGAACAGACTACATTTTGTTTCTCTTTCCTGTGAGACTAAGGAAAATTCTCTCCTGTTCTTGCCCACAGAGCATCTATTAGATGAAGAATGGAAAAATTAAATAATATCACCTCCCCTCTATTATTTGCTTATCACTTTCACCACTACGAAGCAGTAAAACAACCACAGGACAACAGATTCGAGAGTTCATGAAGAGTTCTATTTTAAATTCCACCATTTCAGATATAGGCTATATATTCAACTTCACCACTCCTACATTGCACACAAGCTCCAAAGCTACCATAAGCTATCAGCCCAGAAAATTCAGACAGAAGCAAAAGCAAAATGACCCTTCACTTCATAGAACACAGAACAAAATCAGAAAAACCATTAGTACAATTACATCAAAGAGAAAATAATACTAGTAAGCACAGCTCATCACCAGAAAGAGTGAAAATTTTTTTTGTTTTCATATATTGACAGGTAAGTATTCATTGTATCTTACAGGATGAAAAATAAACATGCCAATTCCTGTACAAAAACCTGTGCCTAAAAGATAGTGAAAATACACATGATGAGACAGCTATGCAGGAAAACATATCTATAACCAGCTGAGCAAAATATTTTGGGTTTGGTAGATTAAGCACATACAGATTTTACTCATTCTTTTTGTAGCCTTTAGAAAAGATGTCATCTCAAAATAATAACTTCAGTCAGGTTTATGGCTAGGGACTTGTTTAATGAAGTGTCAGTATAAAGATGCATGAATTTCTATGATAACCCACAGATGAATGAAGAATAAAAGCATAGTACCATGGGGTTTTTTTTAAACATTAAATAAATAACCAAAGAGGAGTGGATTATGGAGGTTTTTATGCTGGTTGAGATTAAAAGATATAAATACCGAGTCAAATGCAGAAAAATAAGCTTAGATGTTATAAAATGGCTTATGTGATCATAGGTTTGCCTGATTTTTCTAGCTATGTCATAAGCCTATTAAAAAGAAATTACATTTGTTTACAAGCCTTTCCTCATATACTGACATGGTTTTTAAATATATAAGGAGGTGAAATAATGCTTATTTTAAATTAAGAGGAAAGGTAGAATATCATTCTAATGGAATAAATGCAGGAAATGAATAGGGGAGAAATGCTAGATCCTTCAGTACAGCCAGTACATATATTGGGGAAATGGGTACTCATGCTTCACAAAGTGTAGCTTTTCATGGATAGTAGCTGAAGCATATGTTAAGCAGGAAGACAGAATTTCTGTCAAGACAGTCTATGCAAATCGACAGGTAATACAGAGAATGGGCAAGCAGATCTGCAGCACTGTAAAGTGGTTCTCTTCCTCTTTTCCTCTCTATCTGCATGGGGGCTGCTCTCTCTGTGCCACTAATTGGCTGCTTACTGAGCTGATTTGACTCATAGAAAGAAAATTATCAGTCAAGGTCAAGCATAACAAGCTGAGCAAGAACCCAATTTTTTCCTGGTAAAAATGTAAAAGAAACCAACATGCCTGAACAGACCCTCTGTTCCCATTAGATATTTCTTTACTGTCCTGTGTACCTTGACCAATTCCATTTTGTTACTAACTCCACTGTTGCTACCAAACTGATTTCCAATATCCCCATGATTTGTTTCTTCATTTTTCAACTTATGTCCTAGTGAATGGGGACTTCTTCTTTGAGCTACAAGGACACTACATGTTCTTGAACTTAAATCTGTGACATTAGAGTGTACATCACCTCACAAAGTGTTGCAGTAGGTGTTGGTCTTGCTGTTTTTCAATAGTAAACTGAATGAAAGTTAAGATTTGCCGCAACCCTCGAGGGAGAAGGGACAGCACACTCTTCATGAGGTGAAACAAGGCAGTTTATTCAAATGTGACTCAGACTTATATAGAGGGTTGTGGGAAGGTTCCAGAACTTGAGTGGAGGTTGGGAGGAGCATGCAAATCCTCTCATGTATGGTAAAAGAAGGAAGGGCAACAACTGTATAGGGAAAACTGGGGAGGAGATAACCATATGTGGTGAGACTGCACTGTGGTAGATCTCGACAAATGGGAAAACAGGGAAAACATGAGGGACAACTAGGGAACTATTTTGAACAATATAGTATATAGAATAATATGTACAATATAATATATAGTATATTGTAAGAACATATAACACCATTGGAAGCCATCAGAACATTAAACAGTCCAAGTATTTCTTCTTCTTTGGATAGCTCACAACTTGATGGTATTCCTCTTCATCTCCAGGTCTCAACAAACTGTTCCATGCTGTTTTTTCCATTCTTCATAAGACTGTTCTCCCACAAAGATTAAAGAGCTAATAGATTATTATAACTTAGGTATGGTTCTGGTAGTGGAAGAAATTGGGTGGAAAGAAACTGAAAAACATAGCTTCATAAATTCTGTTGGTGTCTTTTTAATAGTCTGTATGGTTTTCTTGAAACAAGACAATCTTTTACAACTCATGAGATATAATTACAGAGCCTTATTTTCTTTTCATATATGTTGACTTGACATCTTACATTTTTGCATTTAATTTGAATTGGTGCAAGTTTTTCAATTTCAAGTGTACATATTTGTTATTTTATCTTTTTTTTCAATAAAAAAGTGGTATTTTCCTTTCTCACTGCAAAAGCAAATTATTTTTAGTAAAGCAAATAATACCTACTCATAAGGAGGAGTCTCCTTGACAAAGCAGTATTTAAAATGCACATATAGTTTTACTTAATAGAGTGTGGGATCTTGTCAAAATAAAGCAAATTGATGGTCATAGTATTAAATTCCATAATTAGACAGAATATATCACTATTACACTGGGGAAATGATACCAAGAACTAACATTTTCATATAATAATGGAATCAGAAAAGTTCGCATTTGAATGGACATTTAAGGATTATCTAGTTTCAACTCCATGGCCATGCGCACCTTCCATCAAACCAAGTTGCTCAGAGCTCCATCCCACCTGGCCTTGAACACTTCCAGGGTTGGGACATCCACAACTTCTCTAGGCAACCTTGTAAAGACTCGTAAGTGTGGGAGAGGGACAGAATCACACAGGAACACACTGAATCACAGAATGGTATTGAAAAAGAACTCTGCAGATTATATAGTCCAACCCTCCTGATGAAGTAAGTTCAGCTACAGTAGGTTGCACAGGATCATGTCCATGTAAGTTTTGAATATCTCCAGAGAAGGAGCCAGTGCTCTGTTATCCTCACAGCAAAGAACATTTTCCTCATATTCCAGTGGTTCTTCCTGTGCTTCCATTTGTACCCATTGCCCTTTCTACTGTCACAGGGTACCACTAAGAATAGACTGACCTCTTCCTCATGACTTCTATCCTGAAGATATTTGTATGCTTTGATAAGATCCCCTCTCAGTTGCCTCTTCTCCAGGCTGAACAGGCCCAGAACCCTCAGACTGCTCACAAGAGAAATGCTCCAGTCTCCTCATCATCTTTGTGGCCCTCTGCTGGATTGTCTCCAGTAGTACCCTGTCTTTTGTGAACTGGCAAGGTCAGAACTTAGACACATCACCTTGCTCGACCTGATGGTCATGTTTCTTTTGATTCACTTAAGATGTAGTTGCCATTCTGAGCTGTAAGCACACATTGCTTACTGATGTCCAGTTCTTCATCCATTATCTTCAAATCCTTCTCTGGAGGACTGCTCTCAGTCTGTACTGATACACCCTGACCCAAGTGTAGCAGCCTACACTTGGCTATGTCGGACTTCATGAGGTTGGGCCCACTCCTCAAGCCTGTCAGGGTCCATCTGGATGTCAACCCTTCTCCACAATGTGTCAACTGCAGCACTCAATTTGATGTCATCTCCAAACTTTCTGAGGCTGCAGTCTCTCCTACCATCTGTGCCATTAATTAAGACATTAAACATTATGTGCCCCTGTAAGGACCCTGAAGAACAACACTCATCACTGCTCTCCACTTGAACATTGAGCAATTGATTGTTACTCTTTGGACATGACCATCCAGACAGTTCTTCTTCTAATAGTCCATCTATCAAACCCATACCTTTTCGATTTAGCAGTAAGAATTCTCTCAATTTTGCCATTGTCACACCAAATGTATGACACTCTCAGATTATTCAATGAATGTAAACTAAATTGGATATCTTTACCACTCCAAGCATATCACTAATCTTAGAAGAATTTATTTACTTCCTTAAATTTTCCCTGAGTATTCCCTAAATCTTCCTGAAGATTTTGCCATTTAGAATTAGCAATGTGCTGTCATGGGTATGCTGCAAGTAAGCTTGTATTGAAAGTTAGGTCAGATATATCACATTACTGTAACAGAGACATTGAAATGAATTTCGCCCATTAGAAAATCTTTCAAAGACTGAAGTCTGTTAAAACAACATTCTCTTTGAAAGAAACTTTTTAGAAGAACTTATTCTAGTATTTCTATTATCTCTAAATTGTTCCTTCATCATGAATAATACAAGGTATCATTTCACAAATAATGTGAAATTTCAGTTTTTCCAATTATTACACTCCCTTTTGCAGCCTCTGATTTAAGGCATTATGCCTCTGTTTCTCTATATGTGTTCTGAGATCTGTCCCATGATTTTTGCAGTTGCAGGCCCACAGCTGCCCAAGAAGAAGAAGAAGCTTCTGTTTAATTGGCAGTCAGGTGTTGCATCTAATTCAGGTCACTTGTTTTCAGCACAGTGAGTGCTGCCTACAACTGTGAAAGCATCACATGACTTAGAGATGACAGTCATTTAAGTTTTATAGTGTTGATTTATAATAGCATTTATATTTATATTAATAAGCATATATAACCACCCACGGATATATAAACATACAAAACATAAGGCAGGAATCGTTGTGGCACTTCATTTTTGTTACACAGCATTCAGCCAGAATTTGTTATGTCTGTAGTGCTATAATATGAGTACCATTTATTTTGTGCCAAAATTTACTAACACTGTGACTGAAATTATTTTCTGCAGGGCAATGTTGAGCAGATTGCATTCTGCTGTTTTCATCTTCTATACTGATCCTTTTGATACTTATTTGCCACTAGGCCCATAGACAATTAAATTACTGTCAGAGGCAGCTCAAGAAACCACAAGTCAAATACTTTCCTGTGTAATGTTAGTAGTATAAAAGTAATTGGACCTAGACGAGAGACAGACATACCTATACAATGTTCAATGATGCAGGAAGAGTCAGTCACTACTACCAAATATTTACAGAGTAAGTTCACAGTTGTGACTAGTTCTCTAAGTAATCTCTGCAAAACAGATGGAAGTAAGAACTCCAAGTGCTTTTGCTGAAAGACAATCTTTCCAGTACTATTTATTTTTGCTGGTTTTATTGATTTTTAAACCCTCATAGAGAAAACTTGCTCTTAAAAAATCACAGAGTTCAAGACAATGTTTTCAAAATTTCAGCATATGTTTTTCATTTTCCTTTAACAAAACCAAGAAGTCAATCACATTGAAATAGCTTAATATGGCCTTGTATCTTAAAACAGATAATTGAATGTCCTGGAAAGAGCAGGAAAAAAGAACTAATCTTAAACTATGACAAAACATTAACAGTGACATGAATTTCGTGAAACAAATCACCTATAAATACATAAGAATAAGAGCTTAAGGAATTATTTAGACATGCTTAAAATTTCTATGCACAACATTTTAAAATTCCAAAATTAATCTTGGAAAATCCAAAATATATAAATTAACTGCTTCGTGTTTTATATATATAGATATAAGGTCAATCAAATACCCAAACCTGAAACCTAATTTAGTCTAGATTTTTCAGAAAGTCTTCTACCTCCACATTTTCCATATTTTCTTTTGGTTCTGACTGGGATGGAGGTACCTTTTCCAAAAGCAGTCATCGCGGTGGGTCATGTGTTCATGGCCAGTATAGGATTGATAACACACCAGTGTTTGAGCTTCTGCTGAGCAGTGCTCCCATAGCATCAGTGTTGCCTCTTTACCCCCTAAAGGCCTGTGTGTGGGGGATGAACAAGAGTTTGGGAGAGAACATAGCCAGAACAGGTGAACCAAACTGACCAAAGGGACATTCCATACCACGTGGCAGTGGCTGAGCCATGAAAACTGAAACAAGACAATAGGGGGAAATTTATTGTTAAGGTGTTTGTTTTTGGAAGTAACTGCTGTGCTTACTGGGACTCTGCTTCCCATGAAATTACTGGACTTCAAGTGCTGAAGTAGAGAATGTATCATTTTACTTTGCTTTGTTCCTGTGTATGGTCTTTGCTTTGGTTCTTTGAACAACCTTCATCCTGACTCATGAGCTTGTCATCCTATTTTTTCCCCTGTTGTTCTGAAGAGGGGAAGTGATACAGTGGCTTTGTGGGCACCTGGTGGCCCACCAAGGTCTGCCCGCCCTATTTGTAATACATTTATTCCAAAAAATGTTTATTAATAAAGCTAGGACAGACTGTTTTCTAAATTAAATTTGACTAAGCTTCAAAGGAACTGTCAGAAAGAATCAATATTTAGACAATAACCCAGAATGAATTTTACTTCTTAGTCATAAGTATATGATTGCATAATTGATTTCCTATGTTATTACGCTCTTACTAATTTGTGCTATTTCTGTATCCATCTAGTTATAATATGTCTTTACCAAAAGATTTTGTTAAAGTTCTGCTGTACATTCAGGATAATGATAAAAATACAGGGATTCAAAACAATTAATTCATATTATAAGTAATAAATACATTGCTGTAGGAAAACAATGCTGTAACACTTGCCCAGGTAAGTGAAGCAGACATTCACAGAAAGGAATAATTTTTATGAGTGCAGTTCTATGAGCATTCTTCGTGCATCTGTGGTTAAATGGCTTGATCGTATCAACCATTATAGTTGTATTCTGATGCATATTTAAATCCTTAAGATGTTGTGGACTGCAAGACTTTCCTGTAACTAAATGAGTTTTTGTGGATTAAATGCTACAATAAACTGAAAACATTAACTGAATCCAAAAGTTTTAACTGGAAACTATTAATATTCCTTTAAACTCTCCCAAATGGTGTACTTATGCTGGTATAGGACAAATTTTAATGTTGTGGCCTTGCAGACTCACAGCCAAGCAAAATCTTGTGACTTTGTTAATAACTAGTCCAAAGAATAAACTTGACATACAAGTTGGTATCCATTCAAATTAAAAAGATGTTTAACACTTGAGAATATTATTTCTTGAAAAATATTTTGCCAAAAAGGAGATGATTTTACATGAACCCTTTCCTAAAAGTGTCACTTCTTGCTGTGAAAATAATTCTATCACAAGAAAGCATTTGGGTTAGAGACAGTCAGTAAGAACATGTTGACATATCATCCAATGAGAGTTGTAGTCTGGATCATTCATGAAGTAGTGCATTTGCATAAACTGGATTTTCCCCGGTGAAAATGATGCACCATGACACTAATGATACACAGTTTGCAAAAATTTTGAATATCTTAGAGATTTCTTTAAAAAAAGTTCTTCAACTAAAATTCACATTAAATGTTAAGACACATAATTTTCATACTAGGTTATGGCAAAACTCTACCCAGCTTGTCTATACTTGTCACTTTGGAGCAACTATTCAAACTTCATAAAAATTCAAATGGACATTGAGTATATAAGTATATTTTTCAAGATTTTCTTCATAGGCTTAACAGCTAAATGCATTAAAAAATAAACCAGAAGAGACTCTGGAGAACAACTGAGAGCCTTGTTCTTCTGGTTCAAATTTGGTAAACTTGTTCCTTAAGACTCAATTTCATATCCCATTCTTGGAATATTACCCAGATGTCTTCTTTCAAGAGATTTTACCTTTTAATGGTAAAATGATAAAATATGTTTTTAAAGTAGATTTCATATGACAATGTGTATCAAAGGCTGAAAGAAAAGTAACCATTCTTTTACCATTTAATGGTGTTATAAATAACTATAAATAACTAATATACTGGTAATATTTTCTATGTACAGCTCAGAGTTTGAATATTATTTCTTGGCATTATAGAGTATTGTTGACATAGGCAATTTTTACAGGATCCAGAATGTTTCATCCTTTTCAGGAACAACAGCAGTATGAATTACCTGGGGCAAAACAGAACTTAATTAGTCAGACAGTTCAGCAAAAAGAACAAGAAGTAGTGCTCTCTCTTTAAAGTCAATCACTGAAAAAAAAAATCACTTTTGGATACAAGCACAACGCAGCACACAACGTTTGCATTAAAAGGATCTTTAAATCTTATTTTATCCCAAGAAAAGTAGGACTTCAACATCATATAGAACATGGAGATTTTGAAAGCAAAAGGAAATGTGAAGTGCCATCATGTGCTTGGTGGCAAAATACTACAAAGCTTTCACAAAATGGTTAATGACAATACAAGAAACCTGTGGGGTAGAGGTGACAGTAGGGAGCTATCAAAAAAGTTCTCTTCATGGCACATTCATTTATATGCTGTGGAGCAATTGTCCAGAGTGAGTAGTATCTTAGAAATTGTCTGTATTCACAGACTAACAAATATTATAATGGATAAAAACAGGCAACATGTTTTAATTGGCCAGCCTTCTTAGAAGTTAGAGTTAGTATCTATGTGTCAGCAACAGCAATGTCTCAAGAATTTTGAAAAAAGTATCACTTTGGGACAACTTTCCACAAATACTTGTCTTCATGATAATTGTGTACATGTTGGTAAGCAACAGCAATGATTTAAAATGTTAAGTAAAGTTTCATCTGTACACTTCAGCTTGTAGCAACTTAACTTCTGTGTATTAACCTCCCTAAGTCAATAAAGACTTCTGTAAGCATTTACTCTAGGATAAACAGATCCTTTTCATCTTTCATTCTTACAGGAAATTCTGCTTCATCTAAAGAGCCAATACTTGAGGAGTCTTATGATGGCATAATGAGAGATCACATCAGTGCAGTTGTTCTTCTTGAGATAGAATCATCGTAATTCTTTGTCCTTTTCCAGCATATGGCAAAAGTCAGCAATAGGGACTGCATCAAGCCAATGATAACCAAGATATCTAAATCTCATTATGGATTTTGTCTAGCACATTATAACTGATGTAAGCTGTGGTACTTTATCACTGGCTCAAAACACACAATCTGCTTTGTATGAAATGTGAAAAGTATTTTAGTTTTTTGGTATTGTTTTATTTTTTTTTCTTTTAATGTGATAGTTAGGATGACATTCAAAATATTACAGTACATGATATAATCTAGATTCCATAATAATCAAGGTACATTGTATCCAGAAAACAGTACAGGTGAGCATTACATACTAAACTTTGCGTTAATCTCAGGTAGCATATTTATCTGAACACTTCCATGAGCACATAGGATTGAAGTTTATTGTTCAAATTAAAGAAACAAATGCTAGGGACATATTTATGCCATTTTGCAGACAAAAGCTGACTCATTTGACTTCTGAGCAGGAAGGAAGCTATATGAAGAAAATACCTTAGAATAAAACCAGAGTTTGCGGCAAAATAGTTATGTGTAAACAAGGCTTACTGCTATGTACAAAATGAATGTGGTGTCAAATATATATGAATCTTACGCATCTCAAATTATGCAGAGCAGGTTGTGTCTACTTGCAAAATAATGTGAAAAAATTTACATTCCTAAAGGGTAAGGTCTGACAGAGAAGAGCTGGTTGATTCTCAGCTCACACAAGTGTAAATTTTGGAGGAAGAAACAGAGGAAAGAAGTGGATTCTACCAAGGACTATGCTAATTTATACTTATGGAGGCATTCATTTGCCACTTTTTTGTAAAATCACCCTGAGTGACTTTGCTGGATATTCATTCTATAAGCAACAATATTTTTAGAGCTTATGCTGGATCGAAGATCTTTTTGACATGACCTTTTGACACCCTAGCATTGAACTCTGCTTCCTCCCTCACCATGCCCAAAGTATGAATTCTCACTTCATAAATTATTGAAGCTGAAGGTGCTACAGAAGTTGCTGGCAGTTATTAAGCAATGCTTAAGCCCATTATTTCTCAGAGTTTTGCAGCCAGTAATGACCCTGTTAATTTGAGAATGTTGGTTCCAACCTGCAAAATTGCTAACTAGCCCTAAGAGTTGGTGGCAGTTTATCAATTAATGTGCTTATCCAAGGGGGATTCTGAGAAAGTGCTTTGAAAAAAAAAAAAAAAAAGCAGGCCCATTAATAATGTAATCTACTACTTAACTTTAAATACATTTCAAATTTAATGGTCTTGAGAGCATATTCCAATATTTATAAACATGGACAGATTTTCAGGCACAATCAAAGTTTAATACAGTTATGAAATTTTCTAATTGTTAAACAAGTTACACACATAACTTCTTATAAGTTCTAGAGGTTGTAATATAACTTGAAAGTTATATCTGCCCATCAATAAAATGTTTTTAACACATGATCACTTGCACTTGATATTAATTTGAAAATTCCTTTCAATATTGATAGGGCATTAGAAGCCTTCCATTTAATTTTCTCTGAGAAGTTAACTCATCAGCTAGCTTGAAATGTCCCATGTTAAGAAAAGAGAGGACTGATGATGGAGTAGCATTTGCGACAGTGAAGGGGCAAATAGTTCCAGTTAATTATTACCAGTTTTGAGTGAAGTTGTCTGCATAAAAATTTTATCCATCTCAGGATTCAAACTGTCCTATAAATACTATATCTCCTGCTTTTCCAGCATGCTTCAGGAATTGCAGTTTATAGGTCGCTCAAATCAATACACACAGTCTGGGAATGAGGCAAGGATGAATAAGATTGGAAACCATCATATTCTTTAACATTTAACTTACCCTCTTTCTACATATATTCAAAGTTTTCAAAGCTAACTATATGCTCACATTTATGAAATGGACTCAACACAGCTGCACTGTTAGCTGTGGCCACAGAAAGAAAGTGTTATTTTCTTAAAGGCAAGTATAAATAGGATGAAGTAATGTTGTTTTCTATTGCAGTCTCTTAAGCACCCTACAAAAGTAAAATTCTCTGTCTAAAACAAAAAGTACCAAAAAGATAAAGCACACAAAAACCAACCAACCAAACAAACAAAAAAACCACCATAAACTAAAAAAGCCTAATGCTGCACAATATGATGCACAAGCAGGACTAGGTGATAGCACAGCTGACATTATAGCATTAGTTGGAAGAAAGCCATGGGAAAAAGAAATAGGTCTTGAGCACATGGAACCACAGGATAACTGCAATTACATCAGAAAATAAGAAAGTCAAACAGAAAAGAACAGGAGGAATCAGATGTTCCAAAGCCAAGGATGGCCAGAATCATTAATGAAGATAACTGCACAACCATGGGGAGATAAAAGAGGCTTGCTTATTGCCAATAAACGATTTCACTGCTTCACGGATTTGGAGTCTGTGCCTCACTCCGCTGCAGCCCAAAGCTAAAAAACCTGCTAGTTTATTTGAGTTCTGACTCATGTTTTATGCTTGGTAGAGTTGGAAATATCCGTGAAGAATAGAGAAAGGGCAAAGTGACAATGGTAACTTATCTGAACCAAAAGGCATAAAACATAGAAGATATGTACTAAAACACAGATATTCATTACACAAGAATCATCATTCCTCAAATGAGAAAGTTATGATTTCTGTGGACTGTAAAAGGTCTATCACATGACTTATATTGTTTTTGAAAGGTAATATTTTGTTCTAACAAACTTTATAATCTTTCTGACAGAAAAATGTTGGTTTATATATAAATTAATTACTCTGAAATAGATATGTCATTTCTGCAGTTTTCCTGCTGTTTAGAAAATCCGTAACACCTCTAAATATGTAATTGTATCAAATCTGATTTCTTCAGAGAAAGAGAAGAATTCTTTGATTACTTATGAACAACAAAGTTAGTAAAAGCAAATGGAATCACAATACCCTTGAATGCTCAGTATTCCATGATGGAATCACAGAATCACAGAATATTCCAAGTTGGAAGGGACCCATATGGATCANAAACACAGTTGGCCCTCCTTGTTGCCAGGGCACTGCTGAGTCGGTTTGAACTTTCCATCAACCAGGACCCCCAGGTCCCTTTCCATGGCACTGCTTTCCAGCATCTCATTCCCCAGTCTGTACAAATATTCAGAGTTGCCCCATTCCAGTTGCTGATTCCAGTATCTTCCCTTGTTGAACTTCATATGGTCAATTGATTGCCCAGTCCTCTAATTTGTCAAGGGCTGTTTAAATAAAATTTTGAATAGAAAAATTACCATTTGTTTATATTAATATAACTCTGCATTTGGTACAAATGTTACTTAGAACACTCTATAATTTTTTCTTTTCACAATGTGATTTTCAAGAAATAAATACCTGATGCTGGATTTATCCTGTTTCTATGATCAGTTAGGTATAAAAGAAAACATTATTTCTGTGATAAAAAAGTAGTATTGATTGATCATATGTTTCCTAAAAAAAGCTTAAAGAAATTTCCAATTCACTTAGGTTTCCAACAGCATACAGTTGGCCAGACCTGAAAAAGAAATGCAAAAAAACACCCTTGGTTTTTTTCAATCAAAATTTTATACAAGGTAAGCAGGAATATGGTCTTTATTTTTAGGAGTTAGCATTCTTAGAGACTTATCCAGTGCAGGATTTTATTTCTCATCTCTTGTTTAAAAGCATGTTGTAGCACACTAACAGTGTATTACTCAAGGAAATTCTAAAGTTATTTAATAAATAGACAGTTAAACAGAAAAAGAGTAAAGACATGGTAATCTTGCACACAGGCTAACAGTCTTGCCCCTTTTATACTGTGTATAACAATCACCTCTGCTCCTACAATTCTTGCATGATATTTGTGACTTGTTTTAGGCAGCATCTCCTTTTCTGGAAGTCAGTAGAATCACATGCAATGTATATGACTTGCTGTGTAGAGGCAAAGACATCTACACAAATATTGGGAATGGATGATGACTAACTGAAGAACGTTAAAAACCAACTCCAATTTCCAGTGGACCAGCCAATAGAACAACAAAAAAATGGGTGCACACTGCTCTTCTTCAGATCACACTGTGAAATAATTCTGGTGCCTCCTGAGCACTCTTCTAACATCTCCAGAACTACTTTCCATACAGTCTGCAATTATCATTCCTTGTCTATTTAGTGTCCATGGATCCTTAAGGTTCCCAAGAACAAAATTGTTTGATTAATTCAACTAAGTGACAGCTGACTCTACATAAGGAGCACAGTATATTCTTCGACTTATTGGTCTATGGCTAAATGTGGCTAATTTTAATCAGCTTAAAATATACTTCTGATTATGGTTGAGTTTTTGTACTAGTATTATGTCCCTTTACAGAGAGATGAGCAGAATATATGCAGAACTATAAGACAGTAAATTCCTTTAAATGAATTGTCAGAAATCTCTGAGCAGTCTGATTAGTTTTTTTTAGTGTTTTATTTGTATGGTTTGTTTTTGTATTTGGTTTGTTTTTGTATTTGTTTTGTTTTGTATTGTTTTGTTTTTGTAGCACTATAAATGAATGAGGAAGCAAAGACCGAAAGCCTTTTTTGCCTGTTTTTTAAACTTCATTCAGTGAGTTAGCGAATAAGTTACCACTGAAATATCCATTAAAGAAACAGGCTGGGCCTCACCTGGTAAAATAATACTTGCAAATTCCAGAAAACCTAAAACAAAATTCAGCAATAGATATGGCCAGCTGTCTGTGGGACAGTACAAGACATCTACAATGGAACTAGTGGAGTACCAAAAATAAATCACACATGCACACATTTTATCCTCTTTTAGCTCTCATTAGGAGCTGAATAAAGCTATTTTCCCTTACTATTACTTTAAAGGGTGTGGTTACTCAGCTGCTGTACACATTCCTGCACGAATTGTTCTGGTATTCTCCAGAATCCCATACAGACACCTGCTGTGACTAGCACCTCACATTATCTGTAGCAAATGTAAAGTGAAAAACTGCTTTGGAAGTGAGCTTCTCCTTAAATGGGGTACAACCAGGGTACCAGAGTGAAAATACATGGAAGCAGTCAAAAAGCATCAGCACAAAACAAATTTCCTGAATCTGTTACTTGATATGACAAGTCTTTTAGTCAGTAGAGGAAAAGTGTAATAAAATGGATGCAAATGACTTTTTGAGGTTCTTAATGTCCTTTCCATTTTCACTGTAATATGATAAAACCAAGTATGCATTAAAGGAAAATCCAAATGCAATAATTATTTAGAGGCAACGCCAAGTAGGAAAGAGATATGGAACATCCTGAGCAACTATTTTGACCTCAAGCTCATCTTTACACTAGAAAGCTACAGTTGCACCTGTTTTAAAATGCTAGAAATAAAGAAAGGCACAAAACCCCTAAACTATCCTTGAAAGCTACCACGAAGCAGGTAGGGCATTCAGTACCAATATCTGTCTTTAGAGGCTGAGAGTAAGAGGAGAATATCTTTACCACTATTTGGCAATGCAGATGACAACTACTACCCTCAGATTCTCTAAACTTCAAAGCAACAAGGACTATAAGCCTATATTTGATTGTCAGATACCCCTCCAAGTATCTTCCCTTGGGGCATAGCAAGTTCAGTTGGTCCACTAAAGAGTAGCAACCAGAAATTTTACATTATCTCCCTCATTCCATCTTAACTCATCAGTATCCAGACTCAGGAGATAGTCATGGTCTTTGACAAAATTTGTAGTTTTTGTGCAGAGTTAGTTATTCCAGCCCCACATATTCCCTCATGGATTAGAAGGGACAATTTGAGAGGAATATGTCCAAAACAGCCATTCAGACTAAAGCCATTTGGCCCAACAGGAAGAAACAGAGAGCTCCAACCATTGAGTTCCAATTTATGTTACACTGGCAAACAAAAAACCTGACCTAAGAAAGATTTTAAATAGCTTGTACGATAAGGGTCAGAGTGCTATAGAGAAAAATTAAAATTTTACACAGCTGTTATATGCAGATATTTAAAGATTTTGGGCACCATGCAGAAAATCATGTAACTAAGGTTCAGTGTTCTTAACCACATTGTCCCTAAGAAGTTTTTAATTAAAAGACTTCATTACAAGGAACCGTAGCATCATCCCCACACTCTATAAGGAGCTACAGGTGTTTTTCAAGGAACTGTCATCACACAGGTGCCAATTGTTTCATGCAATGGGGAAAGTGATAAGGCAACAACAAAAAAACAAACAAACAAATAAAAGTATTTATTTGAACAGCCTTTTGAATTCATTGAGGTTAAAAAAAGAGCACAAGAATTACAGACTTTCTTTCAGAAGAAAATTGAACCAGTGCATGCAAACCAGACCTGGATTTTAAGACTACACCTATTCATAAAGCCAGTACAGTCAACATGATATAACCAGAACAAATAAAATTTTATTTGTATTCACTGAAATTACAATTCCAAAATTTATTACTTGACATGCTCAGCTGAGTAGTCTAGTAATCTCATAAAAGAAGCAAGCTGTGGTTTGAGCCATAGAAATTTGTTAGCACTAAATACTTTGTATTTTTAAAATGAAATATTTCATTTCCAATAAAAGTTAAGTTCATTGACCTGAGTTAAACTAGTATGATTAACATCTTATTGACAACCAGAGAATAATTTGAAGTCTTGTTGAATTGTCATGACTCTGCGACAGCATTCATTTATTTTCTGTGGGCAGAAAACAATTGCTTGCTGTGCTTGCCTACTTGCATGTTATATCAAGGCTGTATGCTGCTAATCTAATCTCAGACATTTCATTTACTAGCAGCTGGTGTTCATGTCAATGTCACTATTAAATGTGGAATGCTTTAGAAAGACAGGTAAATGAAAATGAGAGGAAAAGAAATTGAGAGTTGTACAAAATACAAGAGAGTTTTCATGCCAGCTGTTTTCTAAAAGCAAAGAGCTGTTTTTTCTTTACTACCTATCCAGCCAGAATGCCTTGGAGAGCTCTACAAGCCATATATTCTTTGGCAAAGTGTAAGCTTCACTTTCAGCAGTGAAGGGCTAGCATAGATAAGTTTACCCAGTGAACTGCAAGCATTGTGGACTCTGTATAATAATGGACACATGGAGCTATATCTCTGCCAAATGAACCTATTTCAGTGTTGGACTGGAGATGCTTAGAAGTGGTAAAAAAAAACCACACACAAAATCTCTTTAAGAAGTGAGAACTGAAAAAGAATCAAACCCAATTCACAGAATGGAATAATAATAATAATAATAATAATGGGATAATGGAATTTGGCAAAGACATTTCTCCCCACATACATCATGAATGAAATGCTCTTCACAAGCCATATATTTTGAGATTACCTGAAATGAGAGTAAACATACTTCATTAAAAGCTGAGGCACTGCTAGAAGTCCAGAATTCCATTACCTCACTGTTCATTCCCCACTTATTGCTAACCATCCACACCTGGAGGATGTT
>VWZF01003288.1:94617-155105 GCA_013396755.1 Sclerurus mexicanus
TTCACTGAAATTACAATTCCAAAATTTATTACTTGACATGCTCAGCTGAGTAGTCTAGTAATCTCATAAAAGAAGCAAGCTGTGGTTTGAGCCATAGAAATTTGTTAGCACTAAATACTTTGTATTTTTAAAATGAAATATTTCATTTCCAATAAAAGTTAAGTTCATTGACCTGAGTTAAACTAGTATGATTAACATCTTATTGACAACCAGAGAATAATTTGAAGTCTTGTTGAATTGTCATGACTCTGCGACAGCATTCATTTATTTTCTGTGGGCAGAAAACAATTGCTTGCTGTGCTTGCCTACTTGCATGTTATATCAAGGCTGTATGCTGCTAATCTAATCTCAGACATTTCATTTACTAGCAGCTGGTGTTCATGTCAATGTCACTATTAAATGTGGAATGCTTTAGAAAGACAGGTAAATGAAAATGAGAGGAAAAGAAATTGAGAGTTGTACAAAATACAAGAGAGTTTTCATGCCAGCTGTTTTCTAAAAGCAAAGAGCTGTTTTTTCTTTACTACCTATCCAGCCAGAATGCCTTGGAGAGCTCTACAAGCCATATATTCTTTGGCAAAGTGTAAGCTTCACTTTCAGCAGTGAAGGGCTAGCATAGATAAGTTTACCCAGTGAACTGCAAGCATTGTGGACTCTGTATAATAATGGACACATGGAGCTATATCTCTGCCAAATGAACCTATTTCAGTGTTGGACTGGAGATGCTTAGAAGTGGTAAAAAAAAACCACACACAAAATCTCTTTAAGAAGTGAGAACTGAAAAAGAATCAAACCCAATTCACAGAATGGAATAATAATAATAATAATAATAATGGGATAATGGAATTTGGCAAAGACATTTCTCCCCACATACATCATGAATGAAATGCTCTTCACAAGCCATATATTTTGAGATTACCTGAAATGAGAGTAAACATACTTCATTAAAAGCTGAGGCACTGCTAGAAGTCCAGAATTCCATTACCTCACTGTTCATTCCCCACTTATTGCTAACCATCCACACCTGGAGGATGTTGCAATGTCATGATGCAAACATAAATTCAAGGTAATTTTTCTTGGACTGCTGCTGCATACACAAAGAGAAAGGTAAGTGAAAAACTTAGCTAATAGATTTCTGTCTGAGGGTCTACTGGTAAATGAGTTTATGTGGCAAAAATCAGTGCTCCATGCTAAAGAATTGTATCAGCTAAAGAGTACAATGTGAAAGAGATTACTTAGTCTCAGATGCTGTAAATTAAAGATGTCTGTTAACCAGTTTTAACAGAAGATATTTTACGTGAACACTATACAACAAGTGGTCCACCCAAACTGCTTAGTAACCTTCTACTTTCTTGAGGTGAAGTTTTGCTGTTAGATTTCATAACATTTTATGTGGTGCAACTCAGCCAAATGGTATGATACATTGTACAGTACATCTGTATCTGGCCTCATGCATCACAGCAAATATGTTTTGAAGAAGCCTGCATTGTCAATGTTTATTGTCAAATGCAGCTTTCTGCTGAGATATAAATTTTAAAAGTATTTCAAACAATTTTTAGAAATAGTTGGTTTAATTTAAATCCTTTCAATCTGATCAAGGATCCAAATATACTTACTCTTGTCAAAATTTGGCTCTGACATGATGAAGTTTAATCTGTCATAACTAAATCAAGTGTATACTCAGTTTTTAAGTCTTAGAGTGCAAGAGCAACTAGTTCTAACATCTTACAATACAGTAACAAAACACCAAAAAAGCTCATGTTAATGTCAAATACAAGTGAGAATTTAAGTCTAGAAACAAACCCCACAGATGATCTCTGTGGAATTTTCTTTGGTAAACAGTAGACAGCTATATCGATAACACAACAGTTAACAGTATGGTAACTTAACTACATCCTAGAAAGATTGCTTCAAAGCTGTTATATATTTGCCACTACTTAAATGACTGTATGTTAGTGTTGTTCTATTATATCTATCTGTCATGTCATCTTTTCAGAAAAGATTGAATGCGTAACTCTACTACAACTCTATGGAATAATTATCCTTTCACTAAACCAGCTGTCAAACTGGCTTATTGACAAACTGTAGAGGGAAATTTCAAAAGTCAGATGACTTTGAAAATAATTGGATCAGTAGTTTGAAAAAGAAAAGGAAAAAAGAATCACTGCCTTATCTTTAATATTTAAATTGACTTTATGTTACTGCCCACAATATTTAGAGGTTTTGTTTACAACATTCAGAAATGGCAGAGGTGAAGGGTGGCATATCTTTCAAGTAGCTTTCACTATCAAATAGCAAACTCTAGTGTTGTCTATTAGACAGAGGAATTGAGTAGCAATTGATTTTAAATTTAGTCAAGAACTAAAACAACTCTTCAGCCAAGCAAGTATTCTAATTTCATCTCTTAGTCTGATATGCTTGATATTCCCTATTTTCTTGAGGTGAGGTTTTCCTACCATATTTTGTAACTTTTGATGTGATGCAACTCAACTGAGTGATATGGTACAAAATACAAGTCTGGCATCACACATCACTGCAAATATGTTTCTAAGAAGCCACACCATCAAGAAAATTGTGAAACAAAGAATCAAACCCAATGATAGAGTGTTATTAAAGCAGACACTCCTTTTTAATTCAGCTAACTTGGAACACAGGGAAATATTCACCATGTATGTTCGACTATGTTACAATCTTTTGGGGTATTTATACAGGGTAACTTTTAAAAGTTTCTCCCAAAGATTTACCCTCCCCCATTGCATCATGGGCATCTTCAAGTTTCTTCTTGCTGTTCTTTCATGGAGCAAGTTTTCCATCTTGTGTTCCATTTTTCAGTAGATGAATGTGAGGAAGGGGCATTGGGGGGGCTCTTTGCATCTTCGTCATCACAGACTGTTCCTCACATTGGCAGGTTTCCTGGCATGTGTGATTAATTCTTGCTGGCCTATAACCTCTTATCCAATTGTTCCAGCTCCTACTAAGACATTTCCATTTTTCGTTGGTTAATATAAATCTAGGTTGTTCTTGATTTAAACGATTATCTATTGAATTTACTTTTTAGCAGAAACAATATTGAATACATTCTGTGAAGTGTAGGACTTCTGTAAACTATTTTCTCCCAGGTGCACTATCCTGGTATTCTCTGATTAGCTCAAGATTTCAATCTTCATTTTACAATATTAAAAATCAACTAAAATTATTAAAATACAACTTCCTACAAGGACCAGAGCCCCCTAAATTCTTAAACTATCTGAGATAAAGGCACATCTCTCTTTCAATTGAATAAGTATTTGGCTTAACTCTGTGGTCAGATATTTTTCACTTTTCTGATCTCTTTGCCTAGTGATTACAGACAGCCTTGTTTTATCTGAGGACATCTTGTAAAGACAAAAAGCAGAATACTAGTCATCAGTAATAATATCATTGAATAATGTGAAGCTTCACAAAATCAGGAAATGCTCTTAATTCATCTATGATTTTCAACACCGTTGAAAAAGCTTGTTTTCCTTTATACTAAACTCAAAACTTTGAACAATGCTGCCCTAGATATTTGTTTCAATGGCAAACAATTTTCACTATTGAATACACTAAATCCATGCTTAAAACAGAGTTTTATCTGTCTTCATCCTCGGTGCATTGACTGTATTCATTTCCCTAAAGAGGCCTACAGTATTCTTACTACCTTCAGAAAAAAAGGAAAAAAACAAACAAACAAAAAAAAAACAACAAAACAAAACAATTGGAGTTTGAGGATTAATAGCAAGTGAATAAAAAAGATAAATAGATATTATTAGAGCTCAAAAGTGTTGAGTTTTCCACAGAATCCAAATTTTCAGATTCTCTACAAATACAAGCATAAACAAAAGTGAAAGTGTTACCAGTTTCTTTGCTCCAGGCCTCTGTTTCAGGTCTCTGCACAGGGTACCTTAACTCTTACAAGTATATTCTAGCAGAAGTTTCCTTGTGGCTTTGTTGAGTTTTTTTTCTAGTTCATTGTTTGCAATTCTCTTGATCTTCACTGTATTCAACATCTGGAGTTTTAAACACAAAATAGAACTCCGAGTTAGGTGCTTTCCCACATGTCCCTGGAGAACAATGAGTGATCCTATACTTACTCTTTGGGATTGCCTAGGGTGTATGCCTGCTGGTTCCTGCTCCTCCAGTCATGAAAATCTCCTATGGTGATCATGTAGATTTGTTACATTTTTGTGAATCTGTACTAGAAAAACCTTTTCCTTATTTAAGAGAGAAATACTACTTTGTAATGGCAAACTCTAATCTTATTTTGAACACGATGATGCCTAGAGCAGTTTATACAATTGAACAGAAACAGCAATTTGGGGCACTAGATAGTAGTACATAATGTATTGTCAACAAAGACAAATGTTCTTGGGAAATTTCAAGGGGCATCTGCATACTTACTCTTGGTGCAGTAGGGCCTCAAGGGAGCAGAAATTTGGGGTGGTAGCAGAAGACCCACTGAGTGTCTCAAGGACACAAAAAAGTCACAATAATCAATTAACAATCAGTGGAAGAGTGTTCCCAAAATATGTTAAACAAGCTCTACGAAAACAAGCAAAGACTAGAAAATGTATAGTTTGCTCCAGCGTTCTCTTCACATTTAAGGATTGCCACTACTCACCTATGGTAAGTTCTTCCATAGAGAGAGGATATTGTTTTTCATTTATGATAAGTTACATGTTGCTACTTTAGCTCAGGAATAAGAAGAAAACTTTTTTTTCCTCTTTTTAAAGAATATATTTGAGTTAAGTAAATTTGGCTTCCAAACAGCAGTATTCATGTACATGTGTGTGGTTTCCAGTGTAGTGCTACCACATGACAAAGCAATTAGCAGTGAGCCAGGCTAACCTCAGATGCAGTGTAATTTACAGTTTCAACTCCATGACACCCACAAGACAAGATGGGTTCTGGTTTATGATAGATTATGTGATCTACATGCCAAAAACACTACTGAGGAACTATGGGTGCATGCAGCTTCTACTCCCTAGTAAACCTTTTACCCAAAGTTTTCAAAAACGTCCTGAAAAAGGCTTAAAAAACATTTTCACTTAGCATACTCCCTAGGACATCTTTTGACACAGAAAATATAAAATAACAATGATGTAAGAGCATCTGATTTTTCTAGATGATGTTCATATCTCTTAATTAATAAAGAGATGGTATGTTGTAAGACATCTAAAATAGGAATAAAATCTGATAAAGCTAGAAGTGAATGTTCAATAGTTCATATAGCAATGGTTTCTAGCAATGTCTGTGATAGTCATTTAATTTTTTACTACAAAAAATCAAGTTTAAATAGGTACATCACCGTAGTCAATATCTTGGTGCAATAATCAGTGAAAACATTCCAGTCAAGAATTAATGTCTAATGAGTTTAATTTGCTGCTTTCTTCCAATGATTACATGTTAGAGAATGGTGTAGCATTGGAGCAGCATAGTCACGCAGGAGTCAAGCCTCCCTAACCACAGTCACATTGCCCGTACCTACCACTGTTTCCCAACCAAAGCAGACTCCAAATAATCAAAACTTTTTGTATGCTTGGTGTCCTCATCTCTGGAGATACCACCTGGGTAGTTTCATTGCTTTCCAACTTTGTAAAATGTCCTGAGACATTTCAATTTCTACATTCTGCTTTACTGCAATGACAGCTTTCTGCATTGTTTGTATCCATTTCATTGTTATATCATCTTAACGTTTAAGAACAAAATATCTTAGAAATTTGACCAGCTGTATAACACCTTGGTTTGACAAAGGAGTCTTCAGGTTACAGAAGAAAGATTTTTTGGTACAGGTTTGCCAATGTCATGGGCACACACAGGACCCAGGGCAAGGGGGGAAAGTTGCCCAAACTGTTACTGCCTTCTAAATATATACAGTCCAGGAGAATAACTTTCCTTCCACAGTATCTCACATTCAAGAATCAGATTATAATCCAGTAATTTTAGCATCAGCAAGACAACTCTTATGCTTGCATCTCAATCACAGAACACCAAAAAAACCTGTTAATTTTTCCACCCTCCTACATGAGTTTGTTACCCTGACATTTTTAGGCTTGACAGTCAGATTTGATGATCTTTCTGTGTCCCTTCCAACTTCAGATATTCTATGATCCTATGACACTTCTAACAACACTAACAATTACGGTGCCATTGTCAAAGTCCTTCAGTACAGGATAGATATTTTGCTTGGTAGCTCTGAAATGGAAACATAAGGTTTAACTGCCAATAATTCAACTCAGAATAGCTTATCTTGTTTCTTGAGCTGTCACTGCAGGTTGGTAGAAACTGTATATATATATATATTTTTTTTTTAAAATCTTTTGAAGTTAAATACCTTAATTATTAGGATCCCAGTCATAGAATGGTTTAGATTGGAAGGAACCTTTAAACACCATCTAGTCCAACCCACCTGCCATTTCAGGGACATCCTTCCCTAGATCAAATTGATCAAAGCTCTGTCCAACTTGACCTCAACTGTTTCCGATGAAGGGTCATCCGCAACTTCTCTGGGCAACCTGAAGTCTTACCAACTTCAGTGTAAAAATTGTGTTCTCCCTGGCCAATCTAAACCTGTCCTTTTTCAGTTTAAAGTCATTGCCCCTTATCTGCCAACATAGGTATTGGTAAACAGTTTCTCTCTCATAAATGCACTTTGTAATGCAAGGTTGCAATAAGGTCTCTGTAGAGCCTTCTCTTATTCATGTTGAACAACCTCAGCTCTTTCAGCCTTTTTTCAGAGGTGGTTTCATCCCTCTAATTATTTCCATGACCCTCCTCTAGACTGCTTCAACATGTCTCTGTTTTTCTTCTGCTGAAGGCACCAGAACTGGATGCAATACACCAGATGGGGTCTCACCTGAGCACAGAAGGGGGACAGAATCAGTGCCCTGAACTTGCCACGTTTCTGTTTTTTGCAGAGTACAACTGGATTTCTGAGCCTGCAAGTGCACCTTGCCAGCTCATATCCAACACATTCCTAAGATGTGCATTTAAAAGCACATGCTACTGCATACCTAAGCTCACACATTTTCGGCTGGTGCTGTTAGTACCTCCCACTTCAGTCTACTTACTGCATTTTAAGCACATATTGTAAACATGACAACGTTCTGAAATATCTTTTCCTCAGTCTGCCACACCATTGTTCAAATAAACTAATCAATTGTAATTCACAGAGTGGTACCTCATACTTTCAACTGGGCACATTTCTTTGTATTCTCAATTTCACCAGCTCTAACTGCTTGGAGTTTAAGACTCACTATTTTAATTCGCTTTTGGTCTTCTGTTGTTTTGCACTACGCTATGTACTGGATAAGAAGCATTATCCTGGCATCACACATCTATGTCATGTCTACTGTTTTCACACAGTGCTATGAAAAATGGAGAACATACAATCCCATAATTTTTGTGGTGTTTCACCAGCAAGGACTGACAGAAGGGTCAATGAAAGCCTATATTCACAAACATTACCCTTATACAAAGAAAAATAAAAATTAACAGGAGTTGGAATAAACACTGAACTGACTTGATTCCAATATTTACATGGTGCTTTGGTGTTTAAGAACTGATGTACTACTGTTTGTCAAGAAAAAAGGAAAAACTTCAAAATGGAACATTTAAAGATGTTTTGAATTTATATTCCTCTTTGTTCTCATGGATTTAAAGTCTACTTAACTTAAAGGTGAAAGAATTTTCATGTATTTTCAATCACTTTTCTCTCTGCACTTCACCCCTATCCTTCAGAAGCTCATGGAATTTGAATATAGACAGGTCTTTTACCAGAGAAATATATTGAAGTTTTATCACAAGTGGCATATCAAATAAACACAGTAGGAGAAAGAGAGAAAGAGAGAGAGAAAGAGAGAGAGAAAGAGAGAGGGGAAGGGAAGGGAAGGGAAGGGAAGGGAAAAAACCCTTAATCGGCAGTCAGAAGACCATTTGGTTTGGGAAATTCAAAGTCCATTGTCTGTTTTCTAAGAGATTTCTCCATAATTATGAATCTGTCCCTGACTGGTATGCTCATAAACAACTGATATACAGCATCCTTGGGGTTTCTTTATTCTCTTGATACAGACAGCTATACGCTGAGCACAATAAAGCTTCCAACTTTTTTACTCATTTCGTTGGCCAGCCACTTTGATTTCAGCTATGCCTTTTGAAATCCAGGCCCTGGAAACTTCTGAAGTGTGTATACAAACACACTACAAGATTTGCAGATAATATGCAACCAATTGAGATCTCATTTGCTTAATTGAAACCAATTTTAAAAATTAGAGCTCAGGTTTGATAGGTGAGTCACCTAATTTTTTGTAGCTTTTTTTCCTCCTACTGTTCTCTGTACATTGATTCTTATTAAAAAGTGAGGCAAAAATTTTTACTCTTAGTGTTCATAAACGAAAACTAAACCAAATCACCTAAGATGATAGGTCTTTAATGTGGAACTTGAGAGGACACCTCACCGTCAAGTCTTGGAAAACTTACAATGCCTAAATGTGACTTATTCTCAGCCTTGCCCTCCACCAGTGAAATCCAGGCATGTTAGGAAAAAACCCCAAACTTGTACATGTTGCAGGTGTGACATCAGGAAAATTCATAAAAATCCAGAAACATGGAGTAATCCAGACAACAAACCTAGCCATGAGACAGCCAAGAATTAAGCCGCCCTATTTCTGTCAGGAAAACATTCCAAGACATGTAACGTAAAATATTTTTATGCATGCTTCAGTAATATTTTGGGGCTCGTTGGCCAAATAATACATTCTCATTTTATTTTTCTGATTAAAGCCTTCAATACTATAAAGTAGTTGTCAGCAGTAATGAAGTAAGAAAACATTACTAATTAAATGTAAATTAGTGACCTCACACAGTTCTTACTTTAGGGTTAATTATATTAGTTTCCTGAGGTGTTCTTTTAAGTATCAGTAAACATAGAAGAGCTACAGTTAAATACTGCCACAGCTAAACTGAAGAAATCTGAAATTTTACATTAAATGCACAAAGAAAGAAAAAAATCATGCACTTGTAACAACCCATGTTGCAGTTCATTGTTACAGGTAGGTCAGTAGTTGACACAAAATCCAAGGAACACAGCAGCTTCAAGTGTTTAAGTAGTATTTCATATTGAATTTGCTGGTTTTTACAACATGATACACATTATTTAATTCCAGCAGAAGCAATCCTGAAAACGTATGATGTGTAAGTACTGATACTCACCGGTTCTACCCATAGGAATGATGATCCTCACTTGCTTTTCAGTGTGTAAAAAATCAAGCTTCTGCTGCAAGATGTCACAGGTGCAGTTGCTGCAAAACTTCATAGCCGCAGGTAGATGCAGTGTGTGCCACAGAAATATGGGCTGTGTTGAACCTGGCTCTGTGCAGAGCTGCCTGATCTTCACTTCTGAGCTGTTGGGCCTTCATAGCACTGTATAATAGAATGACAAATATTGCAGATTTAAAATGATGTGTTAAAACATAAAGCTATTTAAGCATGTTCATTTATATAGGACATGACCTGTGGTAAATTCAATAGAATATAATTGTCAACCACCTTATATCTTTCTGGTATATTACAATTTGGAAGTATGACTTGGAATGCCTTGCAGGTTTAATTTAATTACTATAGCACTGACCTTTTTATACTATTAGCAAATAATCCTTTGCCCCTCTAGACTAGATTGTTTATTACATTTTCTGCCCACTGCTTAAAGCACATTGATTCCCAATTACCAGTTTATAAAACTGCCAAGCCATCTTTGACACATGATTTTTCTGCCTACCCCAAAAGCAATTTTAAAAGTATACAGGTCAAAAGAGGTAACAACACTAATTAAGAGTTATAGGAAGAAAGAAGCAGATCTAAACAAAAACTAAAACATTTTAAATTACTTCAACAAATCTCGGTGTATCTTACACAATTGTATTATTAAACACAGTTTCTCATCATAGAAGTTGCATTTTTATACTGAGAATATTATTTGTCAAGAATGAGATAACAAAAGAGAATGACAACTGAAGTCATATTAGAGTTGGATCATAGCAGAGATAGTGTTTAAAAGGATATTGAAATTAGTATCATCACAAAATGTAATAGATTAATATTGCAGTGTAATACAAATTTACAGTTACAATTTCTAATCACATGCACTCTCCTCAAGTGCCATAAATTGACCTGGAGGAGGAAAGCATGAGCTAAAAGGGTCACTGTCCTGAAGGTCACTATGTCCCTTCATAGGTTTTCTGTGTGCATCTTTAAAATCTTCCAATCAGCAGGACAAAGTTAAGATTGCCAAATGGCATCATTTTTAATTTTACCGTAAGTGTGAGGAGTCTAAGTACAATACCAGTTCACCAGACATTAAAAACTTCCATAATTTACAGAGTGCACTGTATAGTACTTGGCAGTCTTTATGCCTGCTCACTTCTTTCACTGCAATTTGATATTTTGGTATAACAGCAACTATGCTACAAAACAGGAAAAGGCTCACCCATGGCTTTCTCTTTGCATTCATTGGCCTAGTCTTGAACCACAACTACCTAAAAAGGCAAGAATGTTTTCTGGATTAGAATTTGGTGAGGTTTTTTAGGATGTATATATGCATCACTCACTGACTTTCTCATGAGGAGTTCTCTAGTGTTCCTTGAACATTGACAGGCATTTCTTATGATTATGATATCTCCTCTAGTCTTTCCAAACTAGGACTGTGGTAGTGGACCTAATGGAAGAAGTCATGCCAGAAAAGGGTTTGTGAAGAAAATGAAGGAGCCAGCCAAAATGCCTTAAAAACTGAAGGTTTTACTGTATTGTAAAATGGGTTCCCTGTCTTTTTTCACTTAGTCACCCTTCTCCTTCCAAAAACCCCTTGAGAGAACTCTTATGTCCCTACCTTACTATGCAGGAATTCTTTCTTGCAGTGCAATGTGAAGTCCCTTTATTGGTCCTTAGTTAACCCTTTCCCCATTGGTTGTTAAACCTATAAACCCCCGACCATGTGAATAAACTCTCTGCACCCTCTCCGGTGGTCTCTGTGTGGCTCTCTCCCAGGGCATCTCGGGGACTGCATGAGCAGTGTGGGAGAAGGGGGAGCATCTCCCACCATCTGCCTCACATTTGATCTCAAAATTCAACAACTACCAACTATTTCAATATTTTTCACTCAGAGTTAGGTGTGAAATTAATATCCCATCATTATCTGTTGTTTACAGGAAGTCATACATTCGGTTACATTCTATGTTATTAAAAAATTCACAATCATATTAGTCTAATAAATAAATCCCTTTTCTTAATGAAAAAAGTAAGAAGTTAATATTAGGCATAAAGGTATCAATCATTTCAATAGGAGAACCCTCTTAAGTAACTTTATTCAAAGAATAGATGGATGATATGTGTTGCAGAATGGAGCTCATATGACCAAGTTGACTTACAGGTCATACTTACCAATTAGCAGAGGACCTAGTGTTGGCAGAGCTCAGGATGTACTGGATATTTGTTGAGAAAGACTGCTAATAGTTATCCAAAAGTTACATGCACAAACACTCTCTTACATTTAGAGTCATTGTCATCTCTCTCTTTCCAAATCTTGTGTTTTCACCCACCCTCCCATTCCTCAAGCTTCCACTCCTGAAGCATTCAGAGGTATATTCATTTACGTTGCCATGATCCAGCGTTTCATTTTCTCAGGTAGAAGGTGTTTCATTAACTTTTGTGCATCAAACTCAAAGAAAGTAAATACATATTGTTAACATGGTACTTGGTAAAATCAAGGTTTATCCTTTGTACTTTAACGCTTTTCAAGAACCCATAAGACATAAGAGCTCAAATGGTACTTGCATAGAATTGTCTCTCAAGCCAGCTATACTGCAGTGAGGATGAGGACTGCTTGACTCTCAGGTCACAACTGTTCAATGGGACTAAAAGCATGCACAAGTACGGCACAGTGCTTAGAGCTGGATACTCTTGTTTTGTCTGATACTTACTTCTCCTATAAGGCTGCCTTTACCGTCTTAGACATAGCCAATGTTAAATCATGCCTGACTAACCTAATGGCCTCCTGCAATGAATTGACTGCATCAGCAAAGAAGAGAAGAGCTACTGCCACCTACTTCAACTTTTGTAAGGACTTTAATAGGGTCATAAAAAGTCACTACTTGGCACAAGTAAATCTCACAATCACAAATATAATTGAATCATAGAATGGGTTGAGTTGGAAGAGACCTAAAACACCATCTAATCCAATACGCCTGCCATGGGCAGAGACACCTGATGGGGCTTATGTCAATCAGAAACCAGGTTGATGAAATCCACATCTGGTGTGGCCTTAAACACTTCCAGGGCTGGGACATCCACAACTTCTCTGGGCAACCTGTTCCAGTATCTCAATCCTCACAGTAAAGAAGTTCTTCCTAATACCTAATTGAAATCTACTCCCTTTCTCTTTAAAGCCATTCCCCCTTGGTCTGTCTCTATATTTCTTTCTATAAAATCCCTCTCCACCTTTCTTGTAAGTACCCATTAGGCACTAGGAGATGCTATGTCATATCCTCAGAGCCTTCTCTTCTCCAGGCTGAACAACCCCTGCTCTCTCAGCCTCTGTTACAACTGTCCACCTGGAGAGAGGCTCCAGCCCTCTGATTGTCTTCATGACCCTCCTCTGGCTCATTCCAACAGGTCAACATCCTTTCTACATTGCAGACCCCAGAGCTGAACTCATCACTTCAGGTGGAGTCTCACAAAACCAGAGTAGAGGGGCAGAATCAACTCCCTCAGCTAACTGCCCATGCTGCTTTAGATGCAGCCAAAGGTGCAATTGGTTTCTGGGCTGCAAGTGCACCTTGCCAGCTAAAAACCAGCCTCCCAGCTCCATTCAATCCATTCTCCACCCAGCCTGTACTTGTATTTCAGATCACCCTGAGTCACATGCAAGACCTTTTACTCTGCCTTGTTGAGCTCCATGAGCTCTGCACAGGCCCACTTCTCAAGTCTGTCAAGGTCCCTCTGGATGCCATCCTTTCTCTCCGGTGTGCTGACTGCACCACGCAGCCTGGTGTCATCTGCAGACTTGCTAAGTGTGCCCTCATTCTCTCTGTCCACTACACTGACAAAGATGTTTAACGACATTGGTTACCACCAATTCCTGAGGAATATCAGTTATCACCAGACCTTGAATGTTGAATTACCACTATTACAGGTACTAAAAAAGTAGAATTTCATTTATTCTTACTTCAATGTGAGGTTTTCTAAAACAGGTTTTTAACAATTCTTTTACACTGATTGGAAAATCCTCGGTAATTCACTAACTGCTGTCTTCTTTTACCTTTTATAAAGGTTTACTTGTCAAATGTCCACCCTATATAATGCACTCCTCACAACTCTGATGAACAGTGCAATTCCAGTGAGGAATCCATACTCACTTCTCTTGGTTAGTTCATTTTATAATATACCTTTTAATATATAAACTCAATCCAGAGGTCACATTTAAAATAACATCTGCCTAAAGGTACCTACAAAGGGTACTTGATATGTGGTAAGGAGACATTTTCTAGATATACAGGGTTTGGTTTTTCATTTTGTTTTGAATTTGACCTCTCTGACAGACCCAAACTAACATTAATGAGTAAAGAAGCATATTTTATATTTGACGCCTTCAAAACTGGAAAAACAGGGATTAGATCAAGGACAAGAATCAGTCATAATGCAGAAAACTGCTGGTAAAGGCAATGCACCTGTTAATCAGCACTGGACAAAAAAAATAATAATAAATAGAAGATTTCTTACTCACAGAAGAGGCAAAATGAAAGGGGGAAAATCTTTACACCTCAGTAATAGCAACAACTTTCTCTGCCTGTCTTGTAGAATATATATGTCAGTAAATATCAATATGGCAATTCAAAAGCATAAAATATCAGCATTTTTGAAATATTGTAACTCCAGGGTTTTTTCCCAGCTCTAAGCAAAGTTTCAATTTTATACATGTATTGTGTGAAAGTCAATTCAGGGCCTGATCCTAAGAATTGGGATCTGATCCACAGATCTGTGGGAAAAGCAAATTATTAAAGGGTCTCACTTTTGTAGGAGATACAAAAGTCTTAAATACATTATTTTTCACACTTTTCCACTAAGACAAAAATACACTAACACAGTAAGATTATAATCCATTCTTACTGTGGTATACTGTTGTGTTACCCCGTTGTGCTGTCCCAGTTGTTCCATGTATTACAACATCTAATTTTCTTTTGGTGACATATTGGTGAGGTGAAAGAAGGTGAGAAGAAACAAGAGTTCTGAGACAGGTTAGTGTTTGCCTGGTGGTAAGAGTTAAATGTGAGATTACAGAAGCACTAAAACTAATGGGAATGGAACCATAGTCAGCAGAAATATACATCCCGTTGGTCAACCCTGACTTGTTCCTTTACGCTAAAGGATTAGAATTATCAATTGCTCTGAACAACTTTTAGAATTCCTTGAGAATGCAAGTAGTCTTTTGGAAAAATGTGAGATATGTTTGGTTTTGTACATATAAAATGAATATAAAATGAACCAGGTTTGTCTCATCTTCTAAATTCAAATAAGACAAGTAAAATTTTAAAACATGATCAATATTCATTAATAGGTTTTAATGAGCAATTGTAAAAAAATTGTTTAAATAATCTAATGAATAGACAGTCTTTGGAGGAATGCCTATTTTATTACAGCATTAGACTATGTATCAGGACTAAGTATTTTTTCTCAGTTAATTATTTAGTGTATTTTAATGGATCATTTACCTTCAAAAAATTCCAATTTAATCTGTAAGTAAAACTGAAAGAGATTACAAATACTCAAACAATACTTTCAGTTTTTGAAGTAATTAAATGTTTACATTGATAAATTGCATCCAGATTTGGCAGTTATATTCCTCTTCTGAAAGAGATCTCTTATTTAGTACAAATGAGACCATTAAGGAAACAATATTTGTTTTTATGTATCAGTCTAGTGAGTTGAATATTAATGTTTTCAAAGCAGTTAATTTCAGTCATCTAGCCTAATAGCCAAAGTTCTTGTTTCTTATTAGGAGTTTCAAACTAAGTAATGAGGATGTGTATGAACAAAAGCAAATGTTGACTGTGTGAAAGCCATAAATGTTATTTAGTCAGAGGCATGCCAATGCTTATCACTGACTTTACACTTCCTCACCTGGCCTTAAAAAAACAACCAAAACAAACCACAAAGGTTGCTCTGAAATTCCTCAAAGAGTATTGTTTTTACCCACATATATAAATTAAAATACTTTTTTTTTACACATAGTCCATGTAACATTCATCATTATGTAGCTCTGTCTGCACTAGAATAAAGCAATAGTTCAAGCACAGAGCAAGTTGCCAGAAGGCATTTCAGGCTCATAACACAGCATTCATCTTGTATTTATCAGCAGAACTTAAAGACCATTACCTAACTGTAACAACTACCTAAAGTCCATTGTGAGTCTTCTCTCTCCATAGAGAGGAAAGTCACAGGTTTCCTATCTCCAAGGGAAGAAGCTTCAGAGAACTCTTCACCATGTGCCTACATGAAGAACCCGTAACTATCAGAGCAGCATTGGAGTAATGTCTCTCAATCTTACTCAACATCTGTCCTTTGACATAACTTTGAAAGACAATTTCTTCCTCTCCTGGTCTGTTTATCAAATCATAATTTCACTGAGATACACTGACAATGGTATGCCCAGTGTATCAGCAAAACTACGGAACACTGTGTATCTCATTATGTTTCTTTATATGTGACAGACTATGATAAGTATATTATCTCCAGAGACTGTATATTTTTTCATCAAAATAGAACATTTGAAAACTAAAGCATTACCATTTTACTCTGAAAAGAAAGATTGATTAAATTACTTTAAATAGAAATTTGCAATTTTTTTTTCATAAAAATGTTTTAATAGGTGTTGTCCAAAGCAGCATCCCCCTGGGTTTCTCTTTCATTCTAGCTTGTACATATCTATCTCTGGAAGAACTGGTGTGAACTTTCTGAATTAAATGGCTAATTTTACCCACAGCATGAAACAAAATCTGGATTAATAAATACAGGTCAAAACACAGCTTTTAAAAAGGTAGCAAGTTGGATTATAACTTATGCTGAAAAAAAACCCTGAGATAATTTTAACATGATACCTGCTAAATAACTCTTACAGTTGTTAAACTAGATTATTTACTTATTAATTTTTATGAAATTTAGTGTTAATTATTTTTACTCCAGTATAAGGCAGATCATGACTTAGCCATATAGCACAATAAAATTACTGAGTCCCAACAAAATTGATTATTTACATTTGTGTTTAAAGTGAAGCTCCTTTTTAAAATGCTTCAATAATTTATTATTATCTCAGCCAGAAATCATCACATGACTAACAACCCATTCGTCATTTGTATAACCTTGTTAAATGAGTTTCTTTTTTGAGGTTTCATCTCTCTTCATGCCCTCCTTTGTAACTCCCAGCTCCCATCCTGGTCCATATTTGTAGCTGACAGAGGTGTCATATTATTCCTCTAAGACACTCATAATAATACTACATTAAACTGCATAGCCCCTGTTGAAATCTTTCCCACCTACTGAGATGTCTTTTCACAAGAACAATCTACTCTTGCATGTGTATCAGTTTCTTTCTTCCAATCATCATAATCAAGCTGTTCTCTCAATTACTCGTTAAGTTAATATCAAGGGCTCTTCTTCACAACAGATACTTGCTCAAAACATTTTTCGCTTTTACAGTAGCTTGCACTATCATTAGGAACACAACCGAGAAGATAGATGCTTGCCATTTCAATTTAAAGTAAACAATGAAAATGATCAAAAACTGATGAGGAAGGGGAATGAATTATATTTTCTTTGCAGAATTGTTCTTGAGAAATTTTCCATTCCTGTATTAAAGTTATGCATTGAATTCCAGTGTCCTGAATACATCCAATATGCAATAATCTATGATTGACAAAAGACATTGCTGAAAATGCCATATAGACAACCCTGAGCAGATAAATGTAACTGGTAAAACTTAAAATAAGAGCCTCCTTGGTTGAAAAGGAACAATAGACGGACAGGTATTATGGGGAGAACACCCAACACTTTGCAGACCTGACTTTTTGACCTATTCTAAAAGTAAAAATAGATTGACATTCAACCACAGTACTAAATATTTTGAAAAACAATTTTAACTTATAAAAATATTTGAAAAGAAAACCCAACCAAACTTTGTAAGCTCCTTAGATTTTTATTTAATGGTGTTCACTAAATCATTAGTAACCATTAAATAAAAAGTCTCTGCATACTGATCCCATGATGTTGTTCTGCTCTTATCACGAGATTACAATATTTCTAATAGAATAAAAGATAGTTTACAATATATGAGATGGTTTCCTAATATCAATTCTCCACAGAACTTTTTGTCATAACCTTCAAAACAATAATGTCCCATGGAACACCCCAAAAACCCAACCATTGCAACTGGCAGGGAAGGCATATTAAGACAGTAGTAGCTGTGTCGAAATATGACCAAAACTGAACAAATTTTAACCTTGAATTGAGGGCTTGCAGCTCAGGCCTGATTCATGAGCTCTTTAATCCATCACAATGCAGCAGAATTAGTGAAGCATTTCCAGCATCTGTCATTCATTCCCACTTTTTTTTTTCTTACATATCCATTGTTGTGACTAGATATTGAACAGATACAGGTGAAAATGAAATTATTTTCTTTTGCATATATATCTGAATTCAAGAGGACAGGAAGGGAGAAAAAAAAAAAAAAGTATGGAGCAGAACCCTGCTTAACATGTTTATCCTGACTTTTGAAGGAAAACATCAATATATTTCCCAAAAATAATTATTATTTAACTTCCTTTGAATTAACTGAAAACCAGAAAACTTAAAAAATAAAGTACAATAATCTAAACATAAGGGTCTAAATTACTTGCAGACCCTAATAATATTCAAATCAAAGAGTTCCTGATAACTCTGATTTCTGACCGTGCTAATTCTCACTATGTCTCTAACTTAATAGGCCAATTAAAGTAGCTATTGCTTTACTCTAATGAGCTTTTAACAACAAAAAAATATGCATGTTTATCATATTGCATTCTATGGTATCCTTTTGCATAGTTAATGTTCTTAACTGATACAAAATCTGTGTAAAATGTATCTTAATTGCATAAATTTAACTTTTTAAAGCACATTTTAGCACTCAGCGGATTAATTATCAAAATCTGTATGCATTTTCATGTGATTCCTGCAAGAAATAGTGCAATAATTCACCAACTGTTCTGTATATGTCAATACCAGAAGAGGTTATTTTAATTCATTAGCACATTTTTTCTTCCCTTGAATTAAACCATAAATAACATTGCTACTTTGGCTTATTTTGTTCACCTTTTCCATCTAACAGAATATTGCTTCATTTTGTATCACATTTAGGGCAGATAGGCCTTGCCCAGTAGAAGCTGGCAATGATATGAACTTGTTCAAATTGATTTACAGGGATGTCTGCCTGAGAATATCTACAAATATTTTCTTAGTTGACAACAAGAAATTGTGAAATACCTGGTTAAAAGTGCTTGAGATCACCACACAGATTTTGTTGAGGTTTCAATAAATATAAGCTTCAAAAAGAACTTTAAAACACATTTTATCCTATATTCAGCACAATTGCTGTGAGCAAAGATCATTAGGGGAATCCCAAGTCTGAATTCTCATATATACTACTTATTACTGAGGCAGCAGGACAATCTCACCTACCATGGTTAATTGTCTTTTCATAACAGTAAGGATAACAAAACAATCCCAATATTATTTCATGTTTTTAATTCTCAGAAAATCATTCATACATACAATTTAAAATTTGCTGTTGTGATAACTTTTCTTCCTTGCTTATTTCTGTCTGATCAATGAAATCCTACATCCCAATAAAAAGAGGGGATTATTTAATATCGAGGCTTCACCACAAAATCGTGGTGATATTGTATTCAACTTACTTGGAAAATCTTTAGGTTGCCCAAAAGGTACAGTTGAAGGACAGATAGTCTGAAAGCGTCTAGCAGAAAATCTGAGGCATTTATGGCAAATACTGAGCCCATTATTTCCACTTGTCATTTAAAGGGCTCAGTCATATTCCTTCAAAGGCAAGAAATACTGTCTTGGACAATCTTGGGCTTATTATAGACATAACACTCTTCATAAGAAACATCATCTATAAATGCTGGAGGTTTAATATGGTCCTGAAATCCTGAACATGCCTTAACTCTTTTACCAAATTCACTGCTGTTTAATTACAGCAAGCTGATCTAACAAATCTCAACATGTGGACTTGTCACTGGTCTTTCAAATAGCAGTAGAAACAAATACACAGAGGCCAGTTTATATATTTATTTTATAGAAGTACAGAACAGGAGGCAGATAACAGGTTGAGTCAGAGTTAGTGCAAATATCAGTCTGCTTAACTATTTAGGCAATCGAGGTTGTATGCTGCTTAATTTAACTTTACAATAAAATGTATACTGACTGAAAATCAGTCTCTGTGAATTATCTGAATTCAAACAACTAAATACTGAGGTTCCAGTATCTAAAAGTCTCTTCATCTGTATTCTACCAGAAATAGGTGGGGTTTTCTTCACTTTCCATGCAATCTTACACTGCATAGTAGTTGTTAGAAAATTACTTGCCACTGCTAGTGTAGAAATACTTTTTATAATGTAGTTCTCTCTTCATTTTCCAGGCTTTCCACACTTTTCAAATACCCAATGATAAAGCTTTGGGCACAGAGCACAAAATATATAGGTAGATGGGGAAAACCAACAAACAAACCAACCCACTGAGACTCCTTCCTGTTGAAGTGAGAGAACTGCAGGGCTAGATGCAGTCCATCACCCCTTCTCTTAACATTTCAGAAGTCAAAGGCAGATGTTTTGTTGACCCCCTTCCTTACTTCACCAAGAATAGAAAACTATAATTTCAGGATAATTACTTATATGAATGTAATTTGAATCCAAGCTGCTTAAAAACCTTTAGCTTCCTACTGCACCACTTTGTTTTCCAGGTTCAGCTTATCAATCCAACAGACAGATCAGTAATAAATGAAAGTTCCAAATGGCAAGGAATTTAGCTGCCAGTTTTCCTGAAATATCACGGAATGTCCAAACCTAGAATTAAAATTGGAAATTGGAAAATTACAATATATTAAGGGGCAAAAGTCTTGCACAGAAATCTATTACTCCAAAAGATGAGCAAAAATACATAACACTACATGTAAAAACATAATGCTTTTTATTTAAAAGTCTCATAGCAATGCTATTTTAATATATTTAGATGACTATTAAAACTAATTCCACAAAGCAGTCATTTCCAGTAAATTGTTAAGCTTACTTTTATATAAAATGGATCAGCAGTTAGTATTGCTGATATGCAGAGCTTCCTTCTCTGAAAGGAAGTTATGAGCAAGATTGCTTGGCTTGTATTGTGAATGTTTTTATTATTACTGAATATATTCATGAAGAAAAGGACAGACCTTTTTCAGGATGGGAAGGTTTAGAAACCTTCATTTATCTTTGAGAAAGGGGAAAATTGTGCAGAAGAGCCTTAAAAAATAACAGCTAAACAGCAGTACTACAGAAAAAATATTTCCTTCTGAAGTTTGAGAGCTATTAGTATAGTAATTTGGTAGCACCAAAATAATTTGAACAACACTGTGTGTTTATTAGGTGTCTCTGTTTTTTGCAGTCAGGAAATACAGAAAAACAGCAAGACAAAAGCAATACAAGCTGTAACACTACTGCACTGATCTTGCCCTCTCAGAGTCCCACTACTGATGGTCAGTGATGATCTGCTGTTTTGCAGACTAGTAGAAACTTAACACGATAAATTGCACAGTCTGAGCTCAGACCATGCTTGAGTGACTAGGCTCCTCTGGAGTCAAGTCAGGTACTCCTTGTGAATCATACTCATCTATACAGAGTCTGCACTATAAAATATATTTTTAAAATACTCCAAATTTCCACTTAAGCAAAAACAAACAAACAAATAAATTTACACTGAAAACATTTTAAGTGGTTTTATCCTCTCAGCAACTTATTTTCAGAAGTAAGAAATAAAAAAAAAGAGAAATTAATTATTTTTATTTGCACATAAGGAAGACAGAGTCTCATATTCTGGCACAGGGATTGGCCAGAAACATATGTCTGTGGAATGGGCTTGTATGAGTGAACATTCATAAGAATATTTTCTCAAATTGAGACCACTGGACCTACCAGGGACCAAATACGGATGTCCAAAGACTACAGCACACAGAAATGAAAAACTATACTGAAGAGAGCTAAGCGTTTATAACTATTTAGGAGAAGAAAAAAAAAATAAAAAGACATTCATTGGGATGCTGAGCATATCCCTAAGGTGAAGTATGCATACAGGACACACTATGCTTTTATGTCATACTTTTCCAGACTCTCACCCAGGCCTTCATGCTTGCCACAACCTCCACCAAGAAAGTCTATGTCCTCACCAACTCACACTCACCTACAATAAACCATCGCAGATTGGCCAAGTAAACGTTAAAGCGTCCCGTGCTCTTTTTCAGGATCTGTTCTTTAGGGGACTGGAAACCAGAAAGGAAGAGGAGAGCCAGAGGAGAGCCAAGATGTGTTAGTGAAACAGATTGCTGGACTTTTGTTTTCTTTGCCAATAATTGAAAAGAAGTTAATAATAGGAGTTTCAGACTTTAGTGATTTTTTCTGTAAAGGGTCACCTCCTTTAGGCCATTTTCCATTTACCACCACTTCATTTACTTGTTCACCTCCAGTTCTTATATTGGAAGAATAAAATATAAAAATTACATATAAAATTGGTAGATCATTAGCATTTTCAATAAGAATATAGCTTGAAGAAGTAAGTTAATGGAAAATTAGTAGTGTTGCTGCTAGATGAAACATTATGTTGCTTCTAAGAATGTCTTGTTTCTAAACCCTATCAGAATTCTCTGCAGGATTTAACAAAAAAGTCAGTCAAGGAAAATTTGTAAGTAAATTTGCTGAGCACTTGAACATGTTGTGAGAAAAGTTTTTTATAAAAACTAATGAAGTTTTCTTGTTAAACATTTCCATGATGTTTCCTATCATGGGGTAACATCTCATTCGATTATCAGAAAACTAGGCAAAAAATGCCCAGTGTTCATCCTGGAAGGAAATCAAGAGCAATGGTAATTTAAAAAGCAAACAATTTTAATTATAACTTTTGGATTAAAAATAAGACAATTTCTGCGACATTCAAGAAGTGCGAAGCATTATCATTTGATTGCAAACTAAATAGACATAATTAAGCAAAGAGTTAGCAGAACAATATGTTTAGCAATTCAGAGCTGAACCTTGTGCTTCTGCAATAATTGTAATTAATCTCACACTGATGGAAGAGTAATTTTAATAAAAACTCTTTTAGCATTTCCAGAAGGAAGCTTGACATACACTGCAAGAGTCAACATAGGCCATGATCCTGAATAGAAAACAGACAGAGTGAAAGTAACAGAATAAGGGAACTGCAGTTTTCCTTCAAGCATTTGTCTAGAACAGGAGAAATCAGAGCCATAAGAGAACTTCAGTAGTTTCCAAAGGCTGGATTTATCCCAGCTATGTGTTTCAGGTGTATGGGTGTCTGCTAGGATAGTACTCATCCAACTGGTCACTCCTGTAAGGAAAAATTGCTTTATGCCAAGATCGTCTGAGTGAAATTTTGGCAGTACTAAATCACTGATGGCAGTAGAATAATTATTCAGATGACGAGGGAATGGAACACTGAAAATCAAATTGTTACTGTTTTTGTGCTTGACCTTCTAATGGCTTATTAACTACAGCCAGGGTGCATGCTAACTTTTGTATTCATAGGGTAACAACAGAGATCACCATAAGTGCTGATGGGTCTACCAGGACCCTCCTGTGCATTGAGACAAGAAGAGGAAATAGTCAGCAGGACACAGCTGCTCTTCAGATTTGAAGCCATTTGTTTTCTCCAGGAGGGCTGATGCAGCACGTTGTGAGATCTGCTGAGGCCCCTTCTTCACTCAAAGACAGCCAAACTAGACAAGTGTCATGGAGAAAATATTTGGAGACTTGTACTGAATTTAAAAGTAAGGACTACAATTCAAAGAAAGTATTATTGATGAAACAGGCATTTCATCATACATGAGATGATTTGACCACAGTTGGAAGTGACATACAGTTGGATGGACTGCCTAAAGCTAGTGTGTGCCATCAGAGACTAAAAATAATAATGTTATTTATGGAGAAACTTGAAGAAATTAGGAAATGGTGCAAAATGGAAGTGACCTCTTTTCACCCAGCGCTCAAGTTTTCTGAATTGATGGTACACACCTACCAGTCTAAGTCGGAAACAGGTACTAAGTGATGGAAGAGGGAAGAGTTCAATCTTATTAATTGTCAACAGGAAAGGAAATGCATTAAGGGTTAAACAAGAATTGACGTTTTGCTGGAGGGCATCTTGTCCAAAGGAAAAGGGGTAAGACTGAATGGACTGAAGACCAATATATGGCTCTGTTGTAAATTCTGAAGAGAATTTATATCAGTAGCATGAACTTACATTAATACTCTGTGATATTAACCCATGGAAAGACCAGCAGTCTTCCAGCAGAGCCTTTTAATCTGTTTTCAGACATTCCTATCTCTGCTTACACAGGGTTATGCATCTAAATTGGATTTATATTATACATCCAGTGTCATGCTGATGTGCAGAAAAAGCAGTGTGGTAAACTGAATTTGACAGAGTTGAAGTTAGCATAAAGATACTTTCATCACTAAAGGTAATTCTTTGCACTTCAAAAATATACTATTAAGACTTCAGTTTTTGTATGTGTTCATTTCTACAACTAAATAAGAACAGACCAGAATGAATGTTACCAGCTAAAGTGTAGGTGCATTTCTGTGACAGAAAACTAAAAGCATATAGAAATCTCTAATGATATGGACAGACTGATAATCTGTGTAAGTACCAACCTGAAGTCAGAAATTGCATCTTTTAATAGTGTACCTGCTAGTATTTCTCAGCTATCACACAACCATATCCCAGTAAACAGGCTACTGAACACCAGAACACATTAACCTAGGCTTACAGGCTGCATTTGGACAGCAATCAATTATATCAAGACATGACGGATTTTCCTGCATTCTGAGGTTTAGAGAGGGCTTGAAGTAATTTTGATTCATTTCTTTTAGGAAAGAGAGTGCAAAGTGAAGCAGAACTAAAAGCACATGGAAATAAACATTCTGATAGAAATAGCTGAATTCCAGATGGCACAGCATTAGAATAAGCCTCATGTTTACTATGCACACATATCATGTACTGCACAAAATAATTCACATTTTTGTACATGACAGATGTCCTTTTGGTGGGTTTTTTGTTGTTATTTTTCTGTACCATAATTTCTACATGACGAAAACAGCCCAAAAAAAACACTTGCAGTGCACCTTTATTTAGGTCATATAACTTCCTTACTACACGTACTTGCTTCCCAACTCCCAGTGTTCTAAACTGGAAAGCACTGTTTAGTGTGAGATGCTGGTGGAGTTCCTTATCAGAAAAAAAGCAGTCTGAGATATAGTTTTACATCTATTTTGTCAGTTTCCTTCAGTTCTCAGAAATATGTGCCTTATCTAGATATTGCAGCTTAGGAGATTGCCCTTAAAAAAAAAAGCATTTCCAGTGGAATAAATGTTTTTTACTGAGATGAAAACAGAATATATAGTAATAAATATAGTAAAATTACCTCTGTTGTAGATAGACTTGCTTCAAGACAAGTAGTCTTGTCCACAAAGCAAATTCTGACAAAAGCATTCTTCCATGCTACTTGCAAAGTTGTCTTCAAGCACAAAAAATTTTCTCAAGTCAAAAAAATTTCTCAAGTCAATAAACCTTCCATAGAATTTAGAAAATTTTACAAGGCTGCAGCAAAAAAAAACACTTGCATGATTATGTCTTTAATGCAAACATACAAAATTAATGAGACCACAGTCTCCTTGCACACAGGATTCTCCTGAGACCTCATTTTAACTAGTACTGACACAGCATCCATTTGAATTGGACCACTGAGCTGTTGGCCAAAAACCTGAGTTTGCCATATAATTTTGCACCTTCAAGCAAAATTAGGCCTACTATGAAATAATCTTCACATCAAAGATTTTATAATGTAAATAAGCAGGGCTGCAACACTGAACTGAGCACAAATGAATCATCAAGCCTCTAAAGAGAGGCAGAGATGATACTGGAACCCAAGCTTTCTGAGCACTCTTACTATGCGTCATCCAACGACCATCTTAGGTACTAGACCTTCTAGCATTAAAGTTATACATTACAAGAGAAAACAATTTAATAGTCCAGCTACAAGGCATTAATAAGACTCTGTGTATCCCCATATAAATTCTTCCTTCAAATGTTTAGGTTAAGTCATCAAATAAAAATTGTCACAGAAGAACACAAATTGTCAAAAGATTAGAAAACTAGGAGGCTTTTATTGAGTGAAGGTTTTTTTATTCTGGCCGGTTTTTGAAGCATTTTTTCCTTGAACTAATATGATTTTTATAAGCAGATACACAACTTTAGCGGGACTGACAAACTTCATTTTTTAAACAAAAAGTAAAGCACAACTAAATCTAACTCTAGGGAATTAGAAAGGATTCTTATGATACAAACTGTGAATGACAGATTCTCTTTTAGACATTTATCAGATCTGCACACCTATGGATGCCTATATCATTCAAACAAAGAAGCCCTCTGCTTTACACTGGTGAGATCCCAGATGGAATGTTGCATTCATCTCTGGAGTCTTAAGACCAGGAAAAACATGTATCTGTTGCAACAGATCAAGAGGAGGGCCACAAAAAATAATCAGAGCGGTGAAACACCTGTCCTAGGAGGAAAGATTGAGATAGGATTATTCAGCCTTCCCTTCAGGGGAAGAGAAGGCTCCAGGGAGATCTTACTGTGGCCTTTCATATTTATAGAGAGCTCATGAGAAAGATGGGGACAAAACTTCTAGTAGGGCCTGCTGAGATAGGACAGGGGCTTTTAAACTAAAGGAAGGTAAATACAGACTAGATATAAGGAAGAAGGGTTTTTTTACAGTGAGAGTGGTAAAGTAGTGGCACAGGTTGCCCAGAGATGTGGTGGAAGTCCCATCCTTGGAAATATTGAAGGTCAGGTTGGATGGGGCTCTGAGCAATCTGATGTAGTTCAAGCTCATTGCAGGGGAGTTGAACTAGGTGACCTTTAAAGGTCTCTTCCAGCTCAAACCAGTCAATGATTCAAAGATTTGGAGCTACTGTCATAAGCCAACAAACAAAAAAAAAATTAAAAAGAACAAAGAACATTTAAGAATTAGAAGCAGTCTAAGACTGCATGTATACATTCTATAATTTAAGTCATGTCAGTTTGATTTATGTTTTTATGTCTCATTTATGTCAGCTTGATTTATGCTTTTATACTTAGTTGATGCTTTGAGTATTTATTTAATAGAATGGCTCTGCAAGTCAGAAAAAAATCTTGTTAAAAAGTTGCATTTTACTTCCTAAGCAGTAGGAAATAGGTAAATGAAATAGCATCATGTATTCTATGTCATAGTTATATACTAGACTCAAAAAAGGGAGGATTCAACACTCTACCAATCTACTGATGAACTCAAAAATATTTTTACAAATTTGTTTTGGAGATCCTTCAGTATTGTATGTAGAAATTGGGGCAGCATCCTTATTTTTCATAGGTCAGTACACTGGTCACTAAAATAAGAAATAAAATAATTTGAAGTAGTTGATATTGTCTACAGTTATTGCAGTCTTAGAAGATATTAACTATATTCTCCTATCATGATGTCCATTGTATGAATAAAAAAAAAAATCAGTATTTCTATCATTGTCTTAAGCCACCATATAAAGCAATCAAAATTTCATAGTGTTCATGTCTTGCCAGACTTACAATCCACACTCAGTATGTTCACATTATAGCCTTGCAAAAATATTTCCTAATTCCATAAATTCTGGAGACATTCTTTGTGTTGAATTCAAGCATAAGTCATGATTACGATGTCTTTTATACCTCTTAAGCAGTTGTGTCCTCCAAAGAAAGAGAAAGATTTTTTATCCTTCTTATTAGGCTATGGGAGAAGGTAGGATTTGACCAATGCCAATATTAATTGGCATTAGAGTTTCTTCCTAGAGCCTCATTCAACATCTATGCTCCTTGGATCTTTATTATAATCATACTCTCTCACCACTTTCATTTCACCACTTTCTAGAACCTATAGAATATTTATGTATGTGGATTATTATATTGCAAAGAAAAAAAAAATTATTCCTTAACTTTTTTTAATTGGATATTTAACATAAAAAATTCTAATATTTTTGTTTTCTTGAATAAAATGGGACTGTGATGGGCTAGGACTATCAATACCAGTCTTGCAACATTCTTCAACAACAAGGATAAACTGGAGCTTACTTCTTACCATAGCCTGGTTTTTGTTTTTCATCTACTAGGCTTTTTCCATCTCCTATGCTTATGCACTGCAGAGGCTAATTCCATTTTTTTCTTTTCCTGGACTGCATAATGATGAAATTTAGTTGTGAAACAGAGAGTCAAAAAAGGAGGTCTGTTTATGATTTAATGTTGTTGTTCCTATGCACAGACATAAATCCCTACTGTATATCCTATAATCTGCTCACCTGCTCCTTATAGTGTTTTTCTATTTATTCAAAAAGAAGAAAACAGTCTTTCATATTCATCATGAGCAGGTGCCAAGAATACAACAGAGGAAATAACATGCTTCACTGATTCACCATTGGCTGATGAACTAGAAAAATCCCAAGAACATTTCCAAGTTAGAATTAAGGCTTGTAGTTAGCAGTCTGGTACTGCTGAGAAATTTTGAGCATACAGAATTGCACTGAAAAGGAGACTATATTTTTCTGTAATACATACCCCAAGAAAAGAAAGAATATAAACATTGTTACAAATTTTACAAAATTAAACTGGTTTTGGTATCACATGAAGTCACTCGATACTGAAGAAAGGTAAATGACATAGGATTCTAGGACAGCACAAGAAATTACAAGTATCTGTTTTATGCTATTCACATACTCACAATTTAAGAAAAGTGGATTTTAAAACTGTGGACAGATTATTAAGGACTTCAAGTTTGTTTTTGTAAATTTGCATTACAAAACCTTCACTCACAATTTACCATAATTACCACACAACACCTCAGAGGAAAACTGAAGAACTTCAGAATTTGAATCCTACTTACAACTTCAAATGCACTGAAGAAAGTTTATAATGAAAGTAGCTAAGAAATAGCATAGCACATGGGGGGCTTGACTTAAAGGAGATAAAGGATAGGGTAATAACCAACAGTCTGTTGTTTGTTCTCCAAAATCTCATTTTTAAAGGCACTGAGCATTTTCTACATCAATTAAAAGCAATGGAAATTGTAATGTTCAACACTTCCAGAGATAAATGGCTCATTTGTCTCATAATATTTTTCTCTGATTTTGTTTCCCATTTTAAGACACTTTTAAATTATACTCAAAAACTGCCCTTGTCATTAGGGAGGATTTCAACTTGCTAAAAATTAACTGGAAGCATAACACAGTGGATACAATCTGGGCCAGAAGATGCCTAAAACACTTGGATGACAACTTTATGGCACAGATACTAAGGGAGTCTGCTCAGAAAGATGCTATCTTTGATCTGCTGCTTGTCAACAAGGCGGGTCTCATCAGCGAAGTGGAGATTGGTAGCCGTCTTGGCCACAGTGACAATGAAGGGATCAAGTTTAAAAGCTCTATTGAGAAAAGTGCCAGTAAAACCTCAACCCTGGACATGAAGAGAGCAGAGTTCAGGCTGCTCAGGGAATCAGTAAGGAAGATCTCCTGGGAAAATGTTTTTGCAGCCATTGGGGTCCGTCAGTGCTGGTCACTTTTCAAACATCACTTCCGAAGGGCACAGGAGCAGGCAATTCCCAAAATGCGAGAAGTCAAACGAGTTAGGCACAAGGGCATCCTGGCTGACCAGGGATCTTGGAAATAAAGCAAAAAAAGANAGGGAGGGGATTGTCCTGCTCTGCTCTGCACTGGGCAGCCTCACCTGGAATATTGTGTGCAGTTTTGGGGACCTCAACATAAGAAAGATAGTAAGCTGTTAAAGAGGGCTAAAGGAGGGCAATGTTAGAGAGCTGTTAGAGAGGGCTAAAGGAGGGCAATGAAGATAGTGANGCTGCTGCAGGGATAAAATTTGTGAAGGCAATGCTCAGCTGGAGTTACAGCTGGCCAGAAATAAATTTTTTCAGGTGTATTAATGGAAATAGGCCGTATAGAAATTTCATCGGCCCATTAGAGGGTAAGGATGGTCACCTCACAAAAAAGGGACAGAATCAAGGCAGAGGTGTTTAATGCTTTTTTTGCCTCTGCTTTCAACACAGATGATGGACCAGAGGGGTCTCAGTGCCCTGAGCTGNGCACTGATCTCTTCTCTGTGGAAAGACCCAGGGAATGGCCTGACATCTGGGAAGGTTTGATTTGAGTATTAGAAGCAGGTTCTTCACCCAGAGGGTGGTTGGGCACTGTAACAGGCTCCCCAGGGAAGTGGTCACAGCACCAAGCCTGACAGAGTTCAAGATTTGTTTGAATAACACTCTCAGACACAAGGTGTGCCTCTTGCAGATGGTCCTGTGCATGGTTAAGAGTTGGAGTCGATGATCCTTGTGAGTCTCTTCCAACTCAGAATATTCTGTGATTCTGTGATACCAATATCCTAAAAACAAAAAGAAATTAAAAATAGCATTACAAACCTGTGGGCTCAGTCACAGATGTCTGTATTAGCAGCAAAGCCCTGAAGTTGCTGTTTCAACACTGGACATTGAACGGCATATGAATTGTGCAATGAAAGGCACAAGGCATCTGTGTAAGGGCATTATTGCAGTTTCCATGAGAGTCCTGAACAAAATATATTAATATATAATGTATAAATCAAAACATGAAAACAGCCTGAAGGTAACTACATAATTTTATGCTGATGCTGAAGGGCAATAGCAGGAAGCAGTTATTCTACTTGCAGAGCCTCTGAGCTACTGTGTTACTTTCTTATCTCTTGCTTCTAAGATGTAACTACTGTAAACTAAAATTTAGAATTAGAATTGATCTGTGGGGGTTACAGAGCTGAAATTTAATCTAAAATACCTGATTTCCTTCTGAGGCATACTAGTCTCCTGCAAAAAGAATTTACTGGAGCAAAAAAGCTTAATTTAGATTAGCTGCTCCATGTTGTTCCTCTGGTTTTGTTTCACTGTCCTAAACCTTAATGTTCAAAGAACTTCATTCTTATAAGAACTACTTCTCTTAATTTTACTTTTTTTTTTTCTTAATGGACATCAGTAGGTTTTAGAATACAATGGTTGCATCCATCTAAGTCTTTGTTCTGAAAATTTTATTTCATAATGCAAGCAGAGAAAGCATGTTAATCAGATGCTTGACGTTCTCCAAAGCAGTACATGCAATATTCTCTCACCTTACATTAAATAATTTTTTTTTTTAAAAAGGAAGAAAAAATCCATGCTGATCCTATTAGTTTATGTTCCTCTTTTATTCATTTCCTCTTTGAGGCTTCTTCAGCTTTTCCATCTGCTTCAACATTTTCCTTCTGATCCTGTATCCCCCAAATGCACAGTCACAGATATTGCTAATGATTCACTCTTTTTACATTCTCCTTCACATGTCTTCAGCTATGAATATTATTCTTCATGTAAAGCAAAACATTCTCAATCTCCTGCTCTGTGCGGTAAAGATCTCATAGCAACTTTCTTCCATAGGCAGCAACCTCTATGCATGCGAGTATGTGCAAATTTGTTTGCTCTCTTACATTAGTCAAAACTAACTCTCTTCCCTGATGCTGGCATGTGTGACAATCATTGACCCAGTGCTCTAATCACTGTCTTTCTTATCATTGTATTTTCAAAGATGTTAAAAGAGAATTTTTATCCATGATAGAAGAGACAGAATTTCTTCACCCATAATATTTCCTGAACATTGTGACAACAGTTTTTAATACATATTTGGCACTGAGTTTGTGGATTTTAAAGCAAGAGTGAAGTAACTGACAACTTTTACATTATTTGTTTTTGCTGTGTTCTCTTTCTAGGGAATTCAATCATAATAAATATTTATATATATGAAAAGAGAAAGCAGGAGGAGCAAGTTTGTTTAGCTGAAAGTTTCTGAAATGATCCAGTTTCCAGATTTCCAAGAGCACTGGGGAGTGATCACCACAATAAAACTGTAGTTGCCACATGTAGATGCTCCAGTTCATCTGGATGACCAGGATATTTCACAGTCAAGATACATTTCTCAGAACATTTATTCCCAATCTGCACTCATGAAAAATACCTGCTGCTATGAAATTCAATTAAGCACATAAGAGATTATCAACAGTTCACAGAATCAGACTCCTGATAACAGAAAACATCCATCTTCATTTAAATCTATCAATCAAATTACTAAAACATTTTTTTCTAATTCTAATACTTTCTAATGTTTTTTTTTAGAATGAATACAGTAATAAATAAACAGATTAGATGGATTGAAATAAAAAAATAGAAAAAATTCTAAATTTAGACTTCTGATGGAAACATACTCATGCCTAAGACTAACAACAATTATTTTAAAGGTTATTAGACTTCCATGTTTATTGTTTGGTTGGTTTTTTATTTTGGTTTTGATTTTTTGTCAAGAAAGAAATTATCTACGTATTACATCCTTTTTATCACATAGATATACTTGTGGACATAGTTTATGGCACCAATTAAAAAAGAACATTTAGAAGAGATTTACTTTAAAGTTTTGTAGACTTTTTAAAAAGTGAACAAAACCCAGTTGAGAATACATTATGGTCACTTAATACAAATAAAGGAGGAAAAAAACAAATAACCAGTTAGCAGTTTCTGTAATAATAATGTGCAGTACAAAGTCACTTTAGAATGCATCTTGTATCTGGCCTATCATCTTTAAGCCACTAGAAGAAAATCTGCTCCCTGCACACAAAAAAGTATGTTCATAGTCTTCAGCTGGAAACAAATTTCTGTGACTAGTAAATGATGAGAGCTTTTCTTCTTCTATAGGCACACAGAGAAATTGCAAATTTATAAAGGTGTTCCTTATAACTTACAGCTCTGAAGAAAGTGCAGTTGTTTTTACAATACTATATATTTATCCTGACTAACAGGGAAATGTACAGCCTTAAGCAACTGCAGGAAAAGAGGAAAAGAAAGCATATCAACTTTTGAGTACTTTTCTTAGGATCCAGTTGTTAATCTGATCTTCTGAAGTTCACTGGAAAAAACAGCAGCCCCTTGGAGAAGCACCTAGTCTGCTCATGATAGATTTTACAGAAAGAAAGCTTTTAACAACTTATTTCTTAAAACTTAATACTTACATTTCAAAGCCAAGCAAGTACATATAACTTTAGAGACTCAAGGAGCTTTCAAATGAGGTATTTTAATTTTTCAAAAGAATGGTTGAATATATTCCACCGCAGGTTGAAGGGAAATTTCCAATAAAGGAGAAATAATGAAAATGAGAGATGAGATGTCAGTGCCTGACCTTTCTAGCTTGCATGTAAATTGCAAAACTGTCCCTTGTAGCAGTGAATGGAAAAAAACCCAGGGTGGTTCTACCTTGCATGGTAAGACCCAGAAAGGAACTGTGGGAACAGCTGTTGGGTAAGTGGGAGCTGAAGCTGAAAGTGAGAGTGAGGCCAGAATATCTGTGTCCTTGCCAGCAAGGACACAGGGCCCATGACACCCCACTGTGGAGACTGATGCAGAGAGCAAAGTGAGGAGGGCCACAGGGAGGGTCCTTGCATGCTTTTTCCCTGGCAGGCTGCCCAAGGCAATGAGGTGGCAGAAAGCTGCACTCCAAGGTTTGACCAGCACACAGACAACAAGGCACAGGCAATTATGGTAGGTAAGAATTATTTTATATTTTTTTAATCCCAGTGTGATTTTAAGCGCTTTAGCAATTCTCCTGTAAAGAAATTCTGTGAATAGGTGCACAAAAAACCTTTTGGGTCAATGGGAACCTAAATGGAAAGACAAAGTGAAAAATTAGGAGAAGTACTTGACAATTTATTTTGAAACCAGTCTTAATTTGTTTGTTGTTGTTATTCAGACTAATTAATCTTTTCTATTTCTAGATATTTCCTCGGATATAAAATTGAGTGCTACATGAAAGAGAGAAAGCTTATTCAAAGCTTTGGCAATAGAGAAAGCTTTGGTCATGGACTCAGGAGGTCCAAATTCATAACAACTCAACAGCTGCATTGTTCAAGGAGTTACTTCCCCTTTTCAGGTTATAATACAAAAATATATTCAGTAGTAAAAGCCAAGTTACTACAGATACATATGCAAAAGATTAAGATGCGTCTTTTTCCCCACCTGATAAATATATTCTGAAAAGAAAAATGAAATTCACACAAAGTCTTTGTGATGTCTGTATGGCCTGTTCCAGTTAGACTGGTGAGATAAGTAAAAATAATCTTTCCTGAAGCTAATATTGTGAGACAGCAAAACATAAATGTAATGTCCTCTATTTAAGATATTTTATTACCTGGCATTTGCATTTACATGTTCCCTAGTGTAGGGCATAAAAAGGGAAAGGTAACTACATAAAAATTTTGTAAGTAGGTTATCTTGAAAGTAGCTGTCTGAAATTTCACTGAAATATCTGGAGAGTATGAGCAGAGTCAACATGACTGAGCAGGTAGCTAAGATTTTTGGAATTAATTATGTGGTTGAGCTACAAAATTGAAACACTGACCTGAAAACAGTTTGTTTAATGCTTGAATTTGTAAAAAATGCCAAATGTAATGGCTTCACAGTATATTGACAGTATAAGTTTCTAGAATACTGATTAAAGCTACCTTTTAGAGAAATCTTTTTAAATTAGTTTGCACTCCTATTTTTGCTCTCTTTTCTAATCTTTTTGTTCGTTTCTGATTTGCAAGGGCCTTGAGCAGTAAATTCATCATCTGCCCTGTCTTTATTTATTTTTGCAAGTCCCTCTGCAGTAAAAATAGAAGCAATAACTGTAAATTATGACCATAGCAACAACATTAATTAAAGGGATGGATAGGTAGTCAGCAAATTCCAATAAAAGAAAAATGAGAAGGGAACAAAAGCCATTAAGGGTAGTGCAGGAGGAAACTCCATTCCAATGTTTCTTCTTCCTGTAGAGATCTGAAAATTTTTTCTTCATTTCCAGCTTGAAGAGCAAAGGAGCCCTTTGGCCTCCAGAGCAGTTCACTATTGCCAACCTAGGCATGTTCCTCACTACAGGCTTATGCCTTTATATCTCCTTTCTTACAATAAAATTAGTACTTGCTGAGTAGTTGACTCAGAATTGCTAACAGCAATCAACAGGAAAGACATGTCATGCAATATTGTAGCAACAGCTCACCCGAGAGGCAAGGCACTGGTTCAAAACTCATTATCCTTGAAGTACAATCTCAAAAAAGGCATCTCTTCCAATGTAGGTATTGTTAAAGTCTCTCATGAAAGGAAACATGAGTAAGGTACTGGTATTTGAGTTCGACAAAATCACAACAATCAAAGCTTCTAACAGATATTTTCCAGAGATACTTCACATCATGTAATCTTGTCATAATGGGTGCTTCCATACCTGCCTACTGGTCTGGTGTTGTTGGGTATTTTTAGCATTCATGTAAAGAAATTTGGAGAAGAGTTGTCTAGGTGGATTTGTTACAGAATAGAAACTGAAACTGACTGATTTATTGAAGAAAGAGAACTTGGCTTATTCCTTAACTCAATAGAAAATGCTTAAATGTCAATAATCTGTTTTCAAGACATACCACTGAAGAACAAAAAACTACTAGAGCATGTGGATTAAAGGATTCATATAATTTATGCACCTACATTTTGAAATTCTGAAAATTTTTCCACCCAAAAGTACTTACTCCGTTTCTATGAACATAAGCAATCATTACAGTGAAATCAATGGAATAAATTATAAACATTACTGTAATAAAATAAGACGAAATGGAATGGAATGGAATGGAATAGTTCAGCTGAAAGGGATCTATGAAAATCATCTAGTCCAACTGCAACCATTTCTGGGCTGACCAAAACTTGAAGCACATTATCTTAATTGTTCAAACACTGCCAGGCTTGGGGCACTGACCATCTCTCTAGGAAGTATGTTCCAATTTTGACCACCTTCTTGGTAAAGAAGTGCTTCCCGATGTCCAGTCGAAACCTCCTCTGATACAGCTTTGAATCATTCCCATGTATCCTATCATGGGATACCAGGGAGAAGAGATCAGTAAAAGATCAGCAAGTAATCTCACTGAGGTGAAAAACAGCCCCATTTTAAATAATAACTAAAAGTTAATTAACAGTTGTGCTTTCTATGCAAGAAAAGTAATAAAAATATATAAATAATGGCTTCTAACAATTTTAATTGAATTTCTCTCACCCAAACCACTATTTACTTGCTTGATTAAACTTGCTGTGCTACCAGTACCATTTTTTAAACTAGACAGCTATATCTGATGACTTGTGGCCAGTCAATACCAATTCTTTATTGTGCAATTAATTTAAGTTGACTTATCCACCACATTAGTATGGAGCTTGATTTCTAATGTATAGGTTTATTTCTGTGAATTTAGATCCTGCCATGACTAAAAGACTGCAGAGGCATACCAAAATATCACATCCCTGTCCCAGAAGAACACTGAAATCTGAATTTGTCATAGAATTTTGAATTCTAAGTTTAAAAATATTAATTTGATTTAGAAATAATTTTTTTTTGGGTTTGGGGTTTTTTGTTTGGTTTTTTTGTTTGGTGTTTTTTTTTACTACTACTACTACTACTGGAAATCCATCAATGTGCTTTTAGAAGCACATAACTGGAGATACAGTTGATGTTTAAAGCTGAATGAAATTAGTATTCCTACAGCTTTACATTAATTGAAGAAGAACTGAATCTTTTGAATGGTAAGGTTTTACATTCATTTCCAGAATCAGAAAAAGCAGTACCAAACTGAGATATTGTCAGAAATAGTTAAATCACAGGGAAACAGCTTTATAAGTGGAGAGAAAAACATTTGAAGAGTCTGCTCTGAGACTCACTTGTTGTAGATCTGCTTGTCTTCAATTTCACTTGTTCATCTAGTTTGCAAATCCACCTGAGAGGGGGCTTTTTTATGAAATGCAGAACTCCCAGTCCATCACCATATATTTACAATGCCATATAAATGATTTATAAGAAGGCAGACATCCTTACTGAAAAATTCTTGATTAGCCTCACAAAATTCTTCATTTAGAAATATCTGTCTTCAGAAGTCTGTGCAATTCACCGACTTTGTTAGAGAGGGTATAAGAGTTACAAACTTTTCCACAGTACTGTGGAGGTTAATAGTGTTTTAATAGTAGGGCAGGTTCTTAGCACTTGTATGGTAGGATGGAAAAAAGGCTCCTGCTTGGCAGTAGACTTCAGCAGCACAAGGTTCACACACTCACGCTGCTTGATGCAGTAAAGCCACAGCTGCAGAGTGGTCTGCAGTAACTCAGTTACAAAAGCAGTCTCTTTCTCAGGGGTTCCTACAATCTTTCTTGAGTTATGACCAACCAGTCTGCCCAACATCGGCCAGCCACGAAGGGGGATTTCTGCACAGCACCAAGTGCAATATTTGCAGCTCATTTCGCTACCAGAGGAGTATACATTTGCACCACTGTTACAGAGTGAGATAGTCCAAACTTGTTTTGTTTCCATGTCACTCAAAAAATTATAGTTTTGTTTGTTTCAGCATTTCAAAGTAAAATCTGACTCACAGAAAGTCATTTCTCCATTTCAAAAAGGTCATTATAATTTTTGTCTAAATTACTAGTGTAGCAAGGGATCAGATAGCACAAAAGTGGAGACCATTTTCAACTTCATATTATTCAATTATTGAAATAGTTGACAATTGCTTTTAGAAACAAACATCACAAAAATGTTCCTCTGTAAGTATCAGACTCTAAAGCAAAACTAATGAACAGGTGATAATTCAAATTGTTCTCAAAAGCTTTGAAGTCTTAAACAAACAAATGTTCTCAACTTCATTTAAGGCTGTGCTTAAAATTGATTGTGATTGAATTAAAATTGATTGTGATTGAAGCTTAAAATACACACATATTACTAAGAGTTTTACTAGACCAGAGTCCAATTTTTGGTAGGGGTTTTTTTTGATACATTGATTTTTGAGTTAGATGATACATGCAGTCAGACAAACACAGGTATCACCTACAGCACACATAAGAAATAGAAAGCTCACACTTATTTACATTTATTTTGAGGTTCCAAGTTTGAATGCATTTATCTACATATTTATTTAGCATTTTTAGAGATATTAAATATAAAGGATTTGCCAAAAATATAGGTTCATATATTTAGGTTTCCTTGACAGACTGATGCTTCCATTGATTTTAAACACAAATATTCTGAAGATATCCATAACAATAATTGCATCTAATATAGTAACTTTATCTGCAGGAATTCAGACATCTCAGACACAGTCCTACAATCTGAATAAACTCTAACAGAAGACCAGAAAAGTGAGTGTCTGAGACTGTCATACATACTGTTGTAAGAAACACCTATGGATTACTACTAGACCAGCTTTGTCACTATCATGTGCTGGTATGTCTTATATCAGCTAAACGCATTTCAGGAAAACTGGCTATCATGCCTTCACCATCGAGGACTCTTTTCATTAGAAACAAGGTTTCTTTGGATCACCCTGGGCCATTAATCATCTTTAAGTAGACAAGAAAGTTCTTCAGGATTTAAAAGAAACATTTTAAATATTCACTGTAGCAACTGAAAGTCAACAAATGTTTACAGAGATGAATAGATGCGACAGTAGCATTTCATGGGAGACATCAACAACATAATGTCCAGAAGATGCTGGTGCACATTTGAACCTAAGAAAGAATTTTTTCTCACTCCTGCAGTTCAGAACGATTTTCCTTGGGAACTGAATGCCTGTTGCTAGTGTTAGTACACCATCTTGTGGATAACTGGTCTAATTAAGAGTGTTGCTGTAACAGCCAGCAGTGTTCAGCTGCTAGAGGCAACAGGATTGCTTTTTATTCATACAATGCTTAGAGTCCCAGCAACTCTCTCTTTAATATGCATCATGATTAATTTCCAAATCTGCTTGCAAAGAACTTTGAATGTGAAAGAAGATGTACCTATATGAAGAAAGAACTAGTTATTGTGAATTACTTCTCTTAGTACACATTTAAGAATATGTTTGGAAAAAATCACAGGTGTTGAGCTCTTAAGCATACTAGAGCAATAACTCCAGATATTTCAAACTAGTTATCTAATCTGCTATAAATATACTCTCAGGGTCCTTTATGGTTACCACTGGTCCCTTGGGTTGCTCTTGGCTTCATTGGAAAGTAGATACCAGCTTTGAGAGCACCTGTTGTTCTTCAGTACCAAAGATGCTTTCTTCATAGCTTAGACACTAAATCCAAGTCTTCCACGACGTGGTGCTTCCTAAACCCAAAACCAAAACAAACCAAAACAACAACAAAAAACCCACAAAACAAACAAACAAACAAACAAACGAAAAATAAAAACAAACCAGTCTGGGCTAAGCAGAAGGTGTGGGAAAGTTTCAGGATTTTCATAGTCTTCATTTTTATACATCTATGATCAACTGTCCCATTCTTTGTCATTGTATGTGTGGGCATTAGAAGGTGATTGATATGGTTTGAATTTCTCCAGATCAGTTTCCCTGGCAGAGATCATCTAGAAATATTGAAGAGAAATTGAGAAATCTTAATCTGCATGTACCAAAATGGAGGTCTCTAATTTTTTAAATCCTTTATTGGCTTAGTGCATCAAGATACATAAATCTTCATTCTCCATGGCAAACTTCTACACAATGAAGACAGTGAAGTAGTGGAACAGACTGTCTTGAGAGGCTGTAGAATCAATACAAAGTTAGAATAGTGCAAAATTAATTTGAAATTGTGTAAATATAACTGTCAGCATGACAGCAATGTGTTTTTTTAGAACAACTACAAGGTCCAGAACAGCAGAGAGTATAGCTTATTGAACTTAATTCCTTTGCAAGCTGCCTTTTTTGCTCACACTTTACTCTGCAGATAAACACAAAGAACTTGAAAAAGTGTTTCAAGGTCCCAGTGTGGTGATTACATGCCATGAGTGATATACACGCTCTACTCACATAGATACCTATAGCTTCTCTGTTATTATTCTGAAAATCACATAGATAATAAGATCAATTGTTCCATTTGCCACCCACTGAAACTTGTGTAGAGAAAAACCTTTAGAATTAAATACTCTTCCAAAATTTTCTTAAACAGCCCTATAGTATATATATTTCAGAAAGTAACTTCCTTTCTCTTGGAATGCTTCCCTTGCATTCTCTGCTGTGACTTCTGCCTTAAATGAAGATCGATCAAAACTGTAAACCTGAAGGGATAAAAATATCTTAATCCAAAAAGAATCAATACTTACCACTTCTGTCTCCAGAGCTTTGTGTTGTTTGCTATATTTCATCTTCTATGATTACAGATAAATCAACTGGTATTTATTGTGTAATAAAATAACTGGATATTTGATTACACAAGTGAATTGATGTCACTGTGTTTTGCTACATTCTGTAATATTACAAAAAAGGTTTAGTGGTTTGGGTTTTTTCTTTCTTTACTGGTATATTATTTAGATTTGATTTCTCTTTAGAAGCTGTATTGTTTGATATTGTATTTTTATGAGGCTAGATCTGACCTTTAATGAGCATGCTTAAAACAACAGAGACAGAACAGACATTGGGATGTTATATCTGTTGATGATGTACAACTGGGCAAGGAATCAATCAGTACAATTATTTAGATTGTTTAGGAAACAAGCACAAACAAGTACATAGTTGTACTATTGTGTGGCTAAGTGCATAATAATTGCAGGTCTTTCAAATGGGGATTAGAACCTGAATGCACTGAAGTAGAAACTATTCTGAAGAGAATAGTAAGGCTATAATGTTTTTTGTACAGTTAAATTGACAGAATTAGAGAGGAAAGGTGGAAAACACAGAAGAGCAACTGTACCAAATTAAATTGAAGATATTTCCTTTCAGCATATGTATTCAGTATGACATTCTGTATTCTATGACAATTTTTCATTCTGTGCTCTGCCGCATATTTACTCGAGATGCTTAAGGTAAAAAAGAGGGTTGCATCACAGTCACTTCATAACTTGCTGGCATTTTAACTTATCTCATTTTACAGTTAGAAGAAACTAAGACTGGGATGAAATGTAAACAAAATAATGTCTTTGGAAAGTCAGTAAAACACTAATAGCTTCTTCAGCTGGTCAGCTGAACAGAAATACAGAGAAAACCTTCAAATGGGTACATAATAATATTTTTTTTTCCTGACAGAGCAAATTCACTAAATTTTATTTGATAAAACTAATTCTTGTTTCATTCCAGAAGAAAATGTTTTATGTCTTTCTTTTTTCCTCTGTAATGAAGGAATTAAGTGCAACCTCTGATTAGCTTGTTACTGTATCACTGTTTTCAGTTTCTGCAAAGAAACTGTATCTGAAAGTAAGAGTTTAAATGTCTTGCTTAAAAAATTTCCGACCAACAATACAACAAGACAATCATTCTGCTGTTTTGGCTTGTCTGTAAGCATTTTAATCCTCTTACTCTATGCACACTCATGGGTGGTCTTGTTGAATTTTGTCTCCTTGACTGACCTGTTCAGATGTTCATGTGAAGTGTTTCATTGTAAAATCATCTTAATCACATTTCTGATATCTTTACACAGTTTGTAGTTTCTAGATTTTTATTTTTGTTTGTTTGCTTGCTTGCTTGGCTTTGGGGGTTTTTTTGCTGGTTGTTTTTTTGTTTGTTTGTTTTGTTTGTTTTGTTGGCTTGGTTTTTGTTGTGGTTGTTTTCTTTTTTTTTTGTGCTGGCTCTTCTTGGAGCTGTCAGACTGTCCCAAGTAGTCCTCTTGGGACAAGAACAGATCATTTTGCACATTCTCTGTGAATACTGCCAGAGTTTAACAGCTTATCTATTTAATGATTCTGCCTCCTAATGATGAATGGATTGTGCATGACTTCACACATCGAGCAGCTGGGCATGACCAGTCGTTTTCGTGAGTGCATCTGCAACAAGAAAACAAGGCAGGAACTGATGGGAAGAGTTCACAAGCTGGATGGCAGCTGACATAGCAAAGCCCACCAAACTGTGCCATTGTCCAGAGTCTGAAGGCAAAACAGGACCTTTAAGCTGCACGATTCCTGTGCTGTTATCAGGATACATTTGTAGAAGCTCTGGTAAAAGACACTGAAGCTCTTTACAGCTGCTCCCCATTCACATGATGAAGTATAGTGGAGATTAGTTAATTTTGTTAACTCAAGGAGTGAAGTCTGTTCTCATTCTTCTACCAAATAACACTGATGTCAGTGTGACAATGTGCCATAGAATTTGTTTCCTTCTTTTAATTTAGCAGTGGCAAAGCAAGGATTCAAGAACAAAAAACTTACCTGCAAAAGTGATTTGACCTTATTATGACTTCACATGGACATGTTTGTGTTGATAGTTCTTTTAGAATTAATCTCACTATGGAGTGAAGATACTGTAAAAGCTAGGTTTCATTTTCCCAGAAACTTAAAAGACTAGCTACAAAATTATTAAGACAGCCAATAAATACTGTCCTGGAGAACTGGAGCTGTCTCATTCAATTTCCCATGTATTGTTGTATAAATCACCTCCAAAAAACTTCGCAGAGGTGATTTTTCTTTCTTTGAATTACTTGCTCTGATTTTAAGAATGGCTGAGCATATCACAACTGCAACTGAAGATTGTAGGAACTGCTCAAAAAAGTAATTTAAAATTGGGTCCTGGAAAGGACTATGAACTTTCTGACCTTCGGATGTGATGATGGGAAAACTGTAAAGCACCTTCTTCTGAAATGGAGGTAAACACTCTTTCAGATTCCTGAGGTTTTGGATCATGTTATTAATGTTTGTGAACCAGTGGTTCTAGTTATAATCAATACATAAAAACTTTAGGAAATTAATTATTATTCTTTCTGATACCTACTGAGCAATAAAGATAAAATACAATATTAAACATCAGATTTTTAAGTGAACATCATCTGTCCTGTGTTCTGAATGAAGCAGAAAATTCTGCAACATGATAGTATTGAAAAAATATAATCAAGGCTATCTGAATATTTTAATATGCTAAAGAAGGGATAAAAAGAAAATTGCAGTTATAAGACAATACAGTGACAGCTGGAGACTTGTACTAAATATCTATGTTCTGTGTGCCAAAGCACAGTCCAAGCTGCGTACTAAGTAAGCACATGTCAGTACAATTGAAAACAGGAAGTTACATCTAGGCAAAGCATAGGAGGATCAACAAGGAACCAGAATTTAACCCAGATACTCTTTTTCATTGCATTTTGTGCACAATCTAAATTATAAAATAAGAAATTTAATATATAACAAATATGGATTGCATTTTCTATACAGGCAAAATATTTTTTTATAAAACTATATTGCTACTACTGTCATACTATCCTATTCAATTACATTGGTAGTCTGTTGTAGTACAGTTGGAAAAAGAAAATTGCTGTTTCAACTTGTATCAGCTAGCACTGTCCTCATCCAGGCAGCATACCTTAGAAGCAGAAGTCAGTGAAAGAAAGAAAAGGCAAGCTTGCCTGTTTGTTGCTAGGCATTGCAGGCCATAGTACTGGTACCTAAATTGTTTTGGGCATGTAAATAGGACTGTAGCTATACCTTAAGAGAAAGATTAGCCCCACACAGCGACTAAAACTAAAATAGACCCAAGAATTAAAATCCCAGAAGTTTCATGGTATATTTCCAGGTTGAAATTATCTTCTAGGTGTCTTCTCATCTTTTCATATCCACCATTTACATATATTTGCTAATTAAAATGTACTTTAGAATCATTAAATCTGGCAGTTTGCAACATAACTGGTACTAGAACATCACTTGTACATCTAGAGAGCATCTGTGACAAGTTCCAGTGGCAGTGATTTCAGTTCTGGTGAGGCAAATTCAGTTAACTACAGATTGATTACTGATTTCCATTACAATATATGAAAAGATAAACAAATTCTACATTTTTGGATATCCTTCCTCAATCTAGAAAAGTACCTGGTAATAGGAACCTGGAGATGAGGAAAAGATGTTGAGATAAGAGTAATTACGAGTTTTTTTTCACACATACTAGATATTCAGGTTGTAATGTACTGCAACTGTAACACAGTACATAAGATTTAATGTAACATTTTAGAGGCACTTTGAGGGATTGGAAACTTTATGGGACATTAATCTGCAATGAATGATATATATAAGAAAATTTTGCATGCAAAAAGTGAAGTAATTTATTTTATATTTTTATGTCTCCTTTTAAGTTGGCTTCACCAGACAACCTATTCAAATTGTTGTCTTGTAGATATATGGCAGAGTGAAGTATCTTAGTAGTCTGGAAGGAATTTTTATTACTCTTCATTCCAGTGTATAATTACTATAACAGGACTGGTTTGCTATATTTCTGACTGACCAGTCAGAAGAAAGTAAATTCTGAAGGGTTGCTAAAAAATTTAACCTAGTGCAACAGTTTAACTTTGAACATTTTTCTCAGATGATATATTAAATAAACTGTGGAATTCTCACGCAATTCCATGTAGAACCATTAGATAGCAAGACAGGAAAATAACCTCTGCTGCAATAACAATTCTGAGAAGGAGATGTAGTGTTGCCCAAGACATGTATGCAATGTATCAGTATATCAGTACTCCCTTTAATACTTTTCTCTAACAACAAGCTGAAATACTTTTCTCTACTACCCATTTCTATGTATGGGTGATGTCTTGCATTGGGACCTCTGGAATACAGAGTAGTCAGCTCTCCATTCAGAGACCAGCAAAAGGGAAAGGATTCACTGGCAACGTCAGATAGTTTCTCCTTTGAAAATACAAAAAATGGTTTGTCATTGCTTCCCAAAATAATTCTTTCCTTCTCTTAAATAGTTCTTTCCTTCTCTATTTTTTCACTTCATAACATTTCTGCTCTCTGTAATGTTGGGACAAAAAAGAATCAGCAAGGGTCTGTAGTAAACACAGGTAACAACAGTACAAACATGCTTTTCTTAACTTATTTTGGTGTTTTTATGTTGCAGTACCTTTAACATAACCTTCTCCCTCCCCAGAATTTCAAGAAATACCAAACAGAAATATACTTCCCACTACTATTGTGTTTTCCACAATGTCAGCTATTGCTACTACTTGCCTTTATTTCTGATTATTACTTTGCTTATCTCATGTCTCTCCTCACTTCTATCATTTTGTTTTGTTCCATTTATATTGCTCACTTTTTATTTCCTTTCTATTCTAAGCTCATTTGATTACATTCCTTTAGGAATCTACTGGCTACAACTGACTAAAATTAAGCAAACTCTTTTGGCTTGTTTTTTGGAGTGTTTTGGTGATTTTTTTCTTAATTTATATAGAAATTTTGGCTTACTTTTGAAATCACCTTCTAGCTTAAACTACTAAGAGGAATAACACCTAAAAAAGCATTTCTTATCTTTGTTTTGATAAGAATACTTCTTTTGAGCAAGACATTACTTTTGTTAAGATTCTTATGATTTCTTATATTAGAGGCATATCTGAACTGAAAATTATTAGGTGCACTGAATGTATTGTACTTTATTTTTGAGAAAAAAATATTCTCAGTCTAAACTGAACAGACAAGTATGTTTGGTCAGATCAAGCAAAGGCTACAGTATCACTGCACTAGCTAAATGACTGAGCAATCATTGCAATAATGCACATTCAAGCACAGTTTATAGTTTACACATTCACCCAGTATGATCATTCAGAGTATGATTCTGAACATTTTAAAAGCTTTTCCTCAAAATAGGGACATTCATCAAAGACAATGGCATTACTGCTCTGAAAGTCAGGCATAACAACATCCACTCACTTCTGTGCACAAACTGAAGTTTAACTTATATCTAGAAAAGAACAAGTGGGTCAGGAGAAAAGTAGGAACTCAAACAACACATTCAGAGATATTTAAGTGGCTGAGTTTCAGATTTGGAAAATCATGCACTGCATAGGTAACCTTGGCAAGAATCACGCATGTCTTGTTGGAGAAGCAACAGAGAAAAGCACAAACAGTCCAGAAGGTTCCTGGAAAACATTGATAATAACTTCCTGACACAGATGATGGAGAAGTCATTGAGGAAAGATGTGCTTCTGGGCCTTATATTAACAAACAGGTCAAGCCTAATTGGAGATATCAGGATTGGGGACAGCCTTTTGGCTACAGTGACCATCACATTGTGGAGTTCAGTATCCTGTATGAAGAAAGCAGGGCAGCAAGTGAGATCGCAACCACAAACTTTAGGAGAATTAACCTTAGCCTCTTCAGAGACTTTCTTGGAAGAATCCCATGGGAACAGGCCTTTCGGAAAAGAGAAGCCCAACAAACCTGGTTAATATTCAGTGATCACTTCTACCAGGCTGAAGAACAACGCACTCCAATTATCAAGAAATCAGGCAAAGGGAGCAAGAGACCTGCCTGGGTGAACAAGAAACTTCAGCCAATACTCAAGGACAATCAGGAGGCTCACAGAAGGTTGAAGCAGGGAATTTGGACTTGGAATGAATATAGGATGTTGTCAGATTATGTAGAAATGAGATGAGCAAGGCCAAGGCCCATCTGGAATTAAATTTGGCCAGGGATGTCAAGGACAGTTAGAAAGGCTTCTTCAAATACATCTATAACGAAAGAAAAACTAAGGAAAATGAGGGCTTTTGGGGACCCTGGTAACAGAGAATGAAAAGAAGGTAGAGATACTGCACACCTTCTTGCATAGGTCATCACTAACCAGAACAGCCCTCAGGAATCTCCCAGGAGACCAGGGAGGAATGGCTGAACCCTCAGAGTGCTGTGAAACCATTTAGAAGAACTTCAGCCAGCTGGAGAGCTGGGAATTTAGTAACAGGCCCACATACTAGACACAAAAGGTTCCCTGTGTATTTGCTGCAGCATCCATGTGCCTGAAAAATCTTACATAAGGAAGTTAGGGCACATACCAATATAGTTAAAAACAGAGTGCACTTTCTTATCGGCTTACTTATGTGAATCTGTAGAGAGTAATTACAACCTAGAACATGCAGTAGGAATTTCTTTTAAATGCCCACTGAACAGATGTCATCAGCTCACTGACTGCAATTACAATTAATGCTCCCAGAATGTTTTCAAAACTACACAGTTAATGAACACTAATAAACACTTTTCAGCTGAGGAAAACAATGAGAAATGCATAACATTGCCTTTTAAAGGTGAGAACTTCTGTGCCTTTACAGGAAATCTAAGTTATCTCAAAACATCTCATAGAATCCTTTTAAAAAAAAAAAAAATTATCAGAACACTGTAGCCAAAATACAGTTTTTTTCCCCCACATCACATAATATAGCAGATTGAGCCTTAGATATTTTCTTTTGGCCTCTCTCTGGCTCTTCTTCTACTACTCAATAACTACAACCATGGTTTCCATGTGGAAGTGTTAAGAATTTATTATGTAATTCTCTGTACTTTGCTGGAATTTTACTTGCAAAATGAAAGAGTAGACTTTCAACAGTCTACTCCAGCAAGAGCTCTGTTGTCAAGAACATCTGAGACCCCTAGTTTTTGTCCTGTTCGCATTACACACAGGGAAGTGAATCTGGCACTGCCAATTCATTCACTTATCTTAAAAATTTGCCTCTTCACCTCCTTGTTTCTTATTCATTGACTGAAACAAAGGGGAAAATGGTAATGAACAAAACACCATGCTTTATGTCCCACTGCAGTGTAGAGTGCTTTGCTAGTGCCCTCCTCTTAATCATTTTTTAAACTTGGAATGGTGGGCTTAAGTGGCATGGAGAGACCTGAATGATATCTTTCCAACCAGGCAATCAATAAGGAAACCTCAATGTTTGTACAGTCTCACTGAAATGATGAAACTATTTTTTAATGGCTCTGGGAATGCATAAGAACTATCTGTAAATCAGCTTCTTGTACATGAATAGTAGAATAGTCACTGTCCTCAACTTCTGAAAGGAAGATAATGGTGATGGAAATTCTGTGGGATTCAGCACAGTTTTGATGCATGGGAAGGATGGGTATTTGTCAATTAAGAGAAAGGATAGCAAAGCAGGAGGGAAGTTAAAGTCTAAAGAGGGTTCAACGGGCTTTAGTTCAACTGCCTCTAAGGGGACATGATACAACTTTTTTGCGAATATTCGATTATTTTTAACTTCTGGGCAGCTACGGTAAAGCATAGTGTTGGAAAATGTATAGCCTGACCACCAGGAAAGCATTGTACAAAAGTTCTTTAAGCAAGCAGGACATGATATCAAAAGATTTAACCTAACATTACCCTGGACACCAAAAACATAATATATCATTTAGTTGATCTCTTGCTTTGCTAAAACTTGAAAAACAGAGGAGGTGTTCTGACTAAAAACATTCAAATCTTGTCAGTGTGTCACTTCAACACAGCTGAAAATCTGTTTTGCTCAATGAAACATGTTTACTAGCTGGGAAGTGGACAGAACTGACTAAGTATGCTTTGCCATGAAGCCAGTTGATCCATTCTGGAAAATCTGTTACTACACCTATTTATTAATATCCCAGTCAAAACTTGCTGCTTATTTTTGCTTTGTTACTATGTGGTTTCTGGTCATAACTAGCATTATTCCATTTTACCTTGTGTAACTATGTATAAGCATTAAAACATTGTCTCTAGGATTCATTTAAATACTCGCAGGTCTGTTCATCATCAGGAATTTGCACCTTGGATGGATTAACAGGTAAAAACTAATGGGCTGAACAACAATTTGTTCAAGCAATGCAAATTTCTGCAAATAGGCAGGCTCTGGCAAAGACAAGGGCACATATCCTGTCAAAATCATTATGTAGAAACCCTGTGTGCTAAGAATGTAAAAAAATCTGTAGGAGTGATGGAGGGGTTTTGGGCTTTTATTGTTGAAATGGAAATCATTATGATTTTCTTTTGTGTCAGATAATGAATAGCTCCTGGAATATGTCTTATTTGGGTTGCTCAGCTTCTGCAAGAGGATAGACTATTGACTCTACAATATGATTGTGAAAAAAAAAAAAAAAACNATTAGTTTACATGTCTGCTTCTAAGAGGTGTTCATGAATACTATATTCCCAAGCTCTTCAAAGAAATGTTCTGCCAGTGCCTGAAACCATGCACAGCATTCTACCTTTTGAAGATGATCCAGAGCAGCCTTGCAATGATATCAGCCAGTTCCCTCAGCACTTTTGGGTGCATTCTATCAGGTAACATATATCGAGTTTGTTTAAACGTTCCCTAACCTGATCTTCCTTCACTAAGGATGTCTTCCTTGCTCCAGTCTTTACCACTGGTCTTAGAGGCCCAGGATTCCTGAAAGTCAGTCTTAGAAGGTGGTTTCCTGAATTGTCCTCACTTCAGCATACATCTAGAACTCTCCTCCATCTGTCAAGTCAGGCTGCTGTTTGGGTTCCTTCATCTCCTGAGTTCAATTTTCCATATGCCTTTGCAGCCACATAAAAATGTGAAAATGTTTTCAGGCAGTTCATGAGTGAGAAAGACTGGCTACTCGCTAGGCTATCCAGAGAGTCTTCTCCATCTTTGTTTTTTTTTATTCTTTAGGTTTATTAAGTGTAAATAGCCTTTCACTATGAAATACAAAACCTTTCTAAATTTGACGGGGGAAGCATCCTGAGGTGAGTCCTTCAGCAGGTAAAAGCAGAAAGTAATTTGGAACAGTAAGAGCTCCTGCTACAATGAAGATCTCTTGAGCTGTTGGAAAATGGAGCAGTGTTGTGGGAGAAAAATTAATGAAGTGTCTTGCACATGGATATGGGAAAGTATGTGTGAATAGAAGCAATATAATGTGAACCTTTGATATTTTCTTATTCATCTGCCAATGCACATATATCCTGATTCACTATAAACTGATTGATATATCCTAATGGATTCCATTTACAAAGATATGTAATACAAGTATTAGGCAAAATTTTTCTGGACTCCTTATGTTTTTTAAATATCAAATAAGAGTAGTTCAAAACAACAGCAACAAAAAACAANTGTAGAAGGCAGTCCTTGGATTAAAGTCTAATATTGATTTATAATTCAACTAGCCAGCAAAGGCTGTTGATCTGAAATGCAAAAGATTGCATAGAAATTGTTAAGGATATAGATGAAGATATATACATACCTCACATTGGGAAAAAAAAAAATTGAACTATTACTAAGTAAATGTCTATATTAACAGAAAATGGAAAATGTATGGATGTATGGAGGTCAAGCATTTTGATATATGTCATCTTAAGCTGGGAGCATTAAAGATGTCATGAGGCTCTAACACAGCAATGGCTTTTTTACAGACTTTTATTAGTTTACATGTCTGCTTCTAAGAGGTGTTCATGAATACTATATTCCCAAGCTCTTCAAAGAAATGTTCTGCCAGTGCCTGAAACCATGCACAGCATTCTACCTTTTGAAGATGATCCAGAGCAGCCTTGCAATGATATCAGCCAGTTCCCTCAGCACTTTTGGGTGCATTCTATCAGGTAACATATATCGAGTTTGTTTAAACGTTCCCTAACCTGATCTTCCTTCACTAAGGATGTCTTCCTTGCTCCAGTCTTTACCACTGGTCTTAGAGGCCCAGGATTCCTGAAAGTCAGTCTTAGAAGGTGGTTTCCTGAATTGTCCTCACTTCAGCATACATCTAGAACTCTCCTCCATCTGTCAAGTCAGGCTGCTGTTTGGGTTCCTTCATCTCCTGAGTTCAATTTTCCATATGCCTTTGCAGCCACATAAAAATGTGAAAATGTTTTCAGGCAGTTCATGAGTGAGAAAGACTGGCTACTCGCTAGGCTATCCAGAGAGTCTTCTCCATCTTTGTTTTTTTTTATTCTTTAGGTTTATTAAGTGTAAATAGCCTTTCACTATGAAATACAAAACCTTTCTAAATTTGACGGGGNTGGATTCCATTTACAAAGATATGTAATACAAGTATTAGGCAAAATTTTTCTGGACTCCTTATGTTTTTTAAATATCAAATAAGAGTAGTTCAAAACAACAGCAACAAAAAACAAAACAGTACTTTTTCTGGATCTTAGAAACTATATTCTCATAATATTTCCACTATATTTTATTGATCTGGTTTTGTTTCACTGCAGTGATTTATATTTCAACAAGTGATTTATGTTTAATATCTTTTGCATCCCAAATGTATCTCATATAATCAGAATATTTCCAATAAAACAATTTTATATTATACTGAAATGAAATTATGTCAGAAACATGAATGTTTTGCACTTATAGAAACAAACTTACTGTTCTGTAATCTACTCATTGAGAGCACCTGATCTGCATAACCACTTTCTTGATGTTTTTCATTCATTTTACATATCATCAATGCTCTGATCTAAAGAAAAAATTAGAGTGCAGTTACTTGCATAATCCATGCAAGTATACACCAATTTTCCTGTTATGATTTGTTAAATAATCTTGTAGGTATATGTTTGAAGTCAGAGCACTAAGACTGTTCTCCAGAAGAGTGAAAACACATTCATATATCACTTTTCCATGCTGAACCAGGGTGTTTTCAAGTTTATATTTTTCATGCACTTCTTTGCATTTTTAACATGAAAATTTTGTAGCTTTCATGTAAAAAAAGACCAAAACTGATAAATAAAATCTTTGTAAACTAGTAGTAACATAAAATGAGAAACATAAGTATTTAAAAAAACTAACAAACCAAATTTAACAAGCAGGAGAAATATGGATCCTTCTAATTGGTCAAATACTCCTTTTTCTACACTGTAGATCTTCAAAGCATTGATCAGTCATAGAAGTGGTTGGGAAAATTTTGCACAAGCTTTTGTGTAGGGAAAAGGTTCCTCAAAAACTTACAGATCTTCCAATCCATGAGCTCTACTTCTTAGTAGGTAGCTACTAGTCATGTTTAAAAGATGTGAAGAAACAAATGCTGCCTGTCGCAATTAAAAACCTTGAATTTTTTCAAAATACACTTTATGGTATAGTAGTAAAGTAGTAAGCCTACTTTAGTTGAAATAGCACATGTCTAAAAGTGGAATGAAGGAAAAAAATGAAGTGACCAGGAAAGCTATTTGAGTCATTTGAAAAAAATAAATTAATGAACATTACTCTGCAGTAGTCTTTGATAAAGAAGATCAGTTATAAAGAAAGGGGTGAAAAAACCCACAAATAAGTTGTATCTATAGTAGACATGATAGGAAATGTAGGTATGCTGGTAGAAGACTTTAATATAGACAAAATCAAAAACTCCCCACAGGGAACTAATTTAATGCTGCAAAAAAACCAAACCAAACCAAACCAAAACAAACACCAAACAAGAATTGCTCTCTACAATGAAAACTCTGAGGTAAAATGCCTTTGTAGAGAATTTTTTCAGGAAAACAAAAAATAAAAAGGAAATACATTAATGTATCCCATTTGTTTGACTCACTGACAAGAAGTAACAAAGGTTTAGGTGCCAATATGACACATACATGTCAGGACTGTCTAAAAAAAGGCATTTGTAGTCTAACAGAAACAGACTGTAACCTAGTAGTCTAGAAAAGCCTTGTCCCAGAATGTTCTGTGATGCAACAGCTATCCACCTGGACTTCACTGCAGGCTGACTGCCTGACCAAATGTCAAGCCCAGCCTTGTGACAGCAGACGCACCCACTGTCCCACAGCCACACCCTCCTCCAGGATCAGACAGGGTCCAGGCTTGTGAGTCCCCTGTCCTGGTGGCTGCTGTCACACCCAATTCCATCTCCTTTGCTGTCCCTGGATATATTCAGTATGAGACTGACAATGTTTATGAATTTATTGATTAAAACAGACATATAGTCTGCTTGATGTCATGTATAAAAGAAGACATCTCATGCACTGAAATACTGTCTCATTGTATAAACTATGGACCTTGTTTACATCTCTGATCATTATGGTAATATTACAACTTTCTAATACTCTACTTGCAGAACGAAATAGAAAAAAGGGAGAAGGAAAACAAAAGCTAATAGAAATTATGGATCATTATTTCATTCATCATATGAAATTAATTACCACAGAGGAACAGAATTGATAACAAAAAAGACTGTTGGTATGAAGGAGAGCATCTGAAAAAAGTCAGAAGCTCAAATTTGAAAACACAGAGTTCATACAGAACAGCAGACCTTTTATCTCTGTCTCCACATAAGAGAGGCACAGATCAAAAAAACATCACATAAATAATGCAAAATAGATTTTATTGCAGAAAAGAGAGTAAGATGGAGTTAGTTGAACGGATACAGAATACGGTGATTGATCAGGCATCTGAAGAAGTAAAAGATATTTCATGAATAACATGAGTTCATCTGCTTTCTTGATTGCAGAATCTACAAAGTTGATGATGATCACTGTAACTAAAAATATATGAAGAAGTGCTAAAAATATATGAAGAAACAGCTGATTTTAAAGATTACAGAGCCTTCTTAAAAAGAGATAAATGGCTACAAAAAACACCCATGCACAGTCCTCTTCTACAGCACAGAAAATATAACAAAACTTATAAATCCAGATCTAAAAAGGACCTAGATAGCCAAAAAGGCACTTAAGTACCAGACTTAGGTATTGAAAATTAAGTACCAATATTCAAAACTTCGGCTACCTCATCTGTTAATTAAAATCCACAGACAGGTAAGTGCTGACTAGAGAGGCAAGATCCCTAGTCAGAACAGCTGGGAAGGCTGTGGATTTAAGTGCTACATGAAAATATCAAGGTTGAATTTCGGTCCTGTGCAGTCCAGGATGACATTTTCTTTGCACAAGCAAATGCAAAGATGTCATATAGAAGGGTGTTACTGCAGTTGGTGATAATTACATGCTTTAAAGGAGCAGGTGATCATCTCAGGCTGAAGCTTGTTCAGCTCTTTAAAGAAGGTTTAAAACCTCAGGTTAAGGTTGAGGGCCAATGATGCTGTTTTGCAAAAGTCATTGAATGGAAAACCTTGAGGACTATTGTGGTCTCTATTTCCTCACTGACTGACCCTCATGGTGCATCTGCTCAGCATTTTGTGAGAGTCCAGACCTCCTTCAGTTTGCAGCTCCAGTTAGTACAGACAGAGCAAATACATCATGCGGGGCCATTCCACTTAAGAGGCCACACTCCAAGAAGTTCAGAGTTGAACGGATGTTCTAGCTATTTAACTCTTTTTACTCTTATTCCATTCTTTACTATGCTTCTACTTAAAAAACTAATATGTGTGTATGTTGGTTCTTTTATTAAGAGGGGTTTTTCCTTATTTTTGTATCCTTTCATTACCATGACTTGACCTAAATAGAAGTCTTGTTTATATAAATCTAGTTTACCAATTCAAAGATTTTTAAGGTCATATTACCTCTAAGTAACAAATAGTTAGAACATTTAACATCAGTACACTGTATGAAATTGGGATAATATAAGCAAAATGTTAAGGATACCAGTAGAAAAACCAGTACCACAAAGTTTTCTTTCTGAAAAATGAATGAGATATCACTAACTTTATCAAATATTGGTCTTAATGTTCTCTAAGAAATAGTTTTTCTCACAAGCTTAATAGGTGTTAGTAGTATGGAACATCAGATGTCAAATAGCTATGCCAGACAGAAATGTGAAAACTAACTTGCAGGCGTACACAAAAAGAAATCATTGGGTTTCATATATACATTATTTCACTACGCTGAATCCTAAAAGATAGTGACTTCACTGCCGCCACAGGCACTTTTTAATAAGGAGCAGGAAAATTCCTTCCCCCCCAAGTTTAAAACATCATCAGAGAAACAATACCAGATGAAGCAAAATGAAGCTGTGAGCTATAATGTCCCATTAATGGAAAAGAGTTTGAAAAGTTCAATTTTAGTCACTGGGAAACATTTCTAAGTATGTCTAAGTAACTGGAAGTGCTGCCAACACTGGATCAGCACTGTACCACATGCAATTCCTCATGCCATACACCAGATGATATATGGAATAAATTAAATGGGAATAAATTAAAATCTAATCTTTCATTTTTGTCTGTCATTTTTCAGAACACCCTAAGAGGCTGTTTATACAGAACTCAAACAGAAGCCTTTTAACTGTGCTGAAAGGAAGCCAGATACTACTATCTGTATACTGAAAAGCCAAGTTTGGACCTTCTTAACAGTCATTACTCTGCACCTGATTTGGTGTTCAAATGAAAATGAACATTAGTTTAGAATTTTTTAATTGAAATTAGTGAGATAAATTGCTATACTTTTTTTCTTTTTTTTTTTTTAAGACTCAGGGAAATTCTCCTGTCAAAGTACATTCAAAACAGCTAGAAAGAAATATAATCTTTTTCCCTCACACTAGGCTAAAAGTATTTTAATACTGATCAAAGCTTATTTGTGTTATGACCTTCTACTGTCCATTATATTAATGCAATAAAAATCTTCAACCTCATCAATATAAAAACAAGCATCAGAGGTTTTTCATGTTTTTGTGTTCCCCAGAACTGTTGATCAAACCAGATGACTGCTTCTGCAGACATAACTTAGAATTCCATCAGCTTATGAGTACATTACTGAAAAAAAAACAGCCAGAATTTCAGCACAACCAGCACGTTTTTGTGTTTCCTGTGGCCAGAACTTAAAATACTGGAAAGACTTACTGGACAGACATACTTTCACCATAGTTTTACATGGAAAATCCATTACTCCATCTATTGCTCTTCTACATCCCCAAAATTTGCAAGACAATATTATTCAGTGTTTCTCATCCATACAATAAATAGGATGAATACGTTCCCGTAATAAACTAACAGGAGTTGGCACTGGTACAGTGCTCCTTAAATAACACAGTAACAGAATACAGTGCTACCAATTTATGTCTTAAGTTAATCATTTCCAGCACTTGAAATGTCTAAAAATACAAACAGAAAGAATCACAAATAAAAGAAAGGTATGATACAGAGACACTGGGACTCATTTAATTCTCACTTATACATGTATGTAGAACAAGGGCAAAATCAACATAGTTTTATTCATATAAAAGTGGCACAGAAAAAGAATTCAGTACTTGGTAAATCATTTAATGTAATCTGCCACTTGATTCTCAGCTGCACTGATACACAAAGGCAGAGTAAAAGTTGTCTTTTACTGACCTTGCACCTCAAATGGATGAAGATGGAACATCCCTATCAGCTCTGTGGATGTGGGACTATTATAACTTCTTCATTACCTAATGTCTTTAATCCACTCATTAATCTGTCACAAAAGGGGCAGCTGACACTGAACCCATATCAAACAATGTTAGGCAAAACCAAGGATGAAAGACATTAACCTTCACAGCCCCTGATACAGAGCTGTTAATTTTACAACTGAACAAAAAGTATTTAACCAACTATATCATGAACTGTACATGTGTGAATTTTCACTGAATTGCCCCTCAGCATAGCGTTGAAGAACATATTACAAATTCTATATATTTACAATTACATGTTTATACAATTATACAGTTAACTACAATGAGCTCACTCACTCCTTTTTACACAAAATGTTGAGCATGATCAACCCTTTTCTATATGGCACATAAAAAAGAAATAAAAACAAAACCAACACATAGCCTACTAAAGAAAAGGTTTAGAAAAAGTGAGGCCAGTGAGACAGAAGAGCAATAGCAACCATGCAATAGTCAGTGATATTATCGTGCAGAGCAAGAGTAGAAAGCAGCAGATACAAATATCTGGTATCTGTTACCCTAATTTGAAGAGCAAGGTGAATGCTGATGGTATAATGAAAACAAAAGACTATCTTAAAGCCTAGCGTTACTGAATGCTGCTAAAACATCTGAGGTGAGCGTACTCAACAAAGCATTTTAAAATACAGAGTAGTGATGATTTGCTGGACAAGGAATAAGTCATTACTAAGGTTTACTAACTGATTTTTTAGGATATAAAGAATAACAACACAGGATATAAAGAATAACAATAACTGCCACTACCAGTGCAGTCTGGGAGCTAGTTAGAATATATGAAGAGCGAAAGTCTTTAAAAACTTTTAATAGAATTATAGAATGTTAAGCGTTGGGAGGTACCTTAATCTCAACCACCCGTGCCAAGAGAAGGGATAACTTCCACTTAACCAGGTTGCTCAAGGCCTTATCCAACTTGCTCTTAGACACTGGCAGGGTTGGGGTTTCCACAACATCCCTGGACAATCCTTTCCAGCATCTCACCACTCTCACAGTAAAGAATTTCTTCCAGCCTAAATTTCCCCTCCTTCAATTTATGCCCATTATTCCTTGTCCTATCACTACAGCTCCTCACAAGGAGTCCCTCTCCAGCATCACTGTAGGCCTCTTCAGAAGGTTGCTATGAGGTCTCCACATAATCTTCTCCTCTCCAGGCTGAACAGAACCAACTCCCTTAGCCTGTCTTTTTAGGGAAGATGCTCCAGGCNTGCTCCAGGCCTCTTATCAACTCTGTGGCCCTCCCTTGGTCTTGCTCCAACAGTTCCATGCCCTTCTTATGTTGGAGGCACCAGAACTGGATGCACTACTGCAGGCTGGGTCTCACAATAGCAGAGTAGAGGGGTAGAATCATCTTCCTCAACCTGCTGGCCACACTTCTTTTGATGCAGCCCAGGACACTGTTGGCTTTCTGGGCTGTGAGCACACACTGCCAGGTGAAGTTGAGTTTTCCATCAACCATCACCCCCAGCTCTTTCTCCACAGGGCTGCTCTCAGTCATTTCTCCAACCAGCCTGCAGGTCTGTCTGGGATTGCCTTGACCCAGGGACTTCGCTTTGTTGAACTCCATGAGGTTCACAGAGGCCAGGTCCCTCTGGATGGCACCCTGTCCCTCCAGTGTGTTGACTGACAACTTAGTAGTGTCACTGAACTTGCTGAGAGTACCCTCATCCCACTGTCCATGTCACTGACAAAGGTGCTGAGTAGTATTGGCCCCAGTACTGACCCCTGAGGGACACCGCTCGTCACTCGTCTCCACATGGACAAAGAGCTGTTGACTGCAGCTCTTTCCATGCAGCCACACAGCCACTTCTTTATCCACCATGTGGTCCATCCATCAAATCCCTGTCTCTCCCATTTGGAGACAAGGATATCACATGGGACAGTGTCAAATGCTCTGTATTTGACACTGGTAGATGATGTCAGTTGTTCTGTCCCTATCCACTAATGATGTAGCCCTGTGATAGAAGGTCACAAGATTTGTCAGGTGTAGTTACCCCTTTGTAAACCCATGTGGGCTGTTACCAATCACTTCATTGTTTTCCATGTGCCTTAACACAGTTTCCAGGAAAATCTGCTCCTTGATCTTGTCTGGCACAAAGGTGAGACTGACTGGTCTGTAGATCCCCAGGTCTTCTGGTTTTCCCTTTTTAAAAATGAGGGCTGTATTTCCCTTTTTCCAGTCATCAGGAACTTCACCTGACGGCCATAATTTTTCAAAAATTTTGGATAGGGGTTTAGCAAGTTTGTCTGCCCATTCCCTCGGGACCTGCAGATGAATCTCATCAGGTTCCATGGTCTTAGGGACATTCAGGTTACTCAGATGGTCTCATATTTGATCCTCTCCTACAGTGAGCTTGGGGGTCTTCATTCTCCCAATTCCTGCATTTGCCTTTCTCAACTTGGGTGGTGTGGCTGGAGCACTTGCTTTTGAGGACTGAGGCATAGAAGTCATTGAGAACCTCAGTCAGCTCTTTGTCCAAGGGACAAAGATATTCTCAGATTAATTGTTAAATAATTACCCTTACTAATTATTATTAATAATTGTTAAATATTCAATATTAATTATGCTAATTATTAAATAATTATGCTACTATGAAGACAGGCTACTCTAGGTTGCTTTATTTCAAGCAGGCTGAGAGACTAGAGAAGGACACAAGAGAAATGGTTTTTTCCTTAGGATAATGGGGTGTGAAAACATGATTAGACACATTTTACATGTACAATTATGTTACAACTTCTTTTGAATACGAACTGGTTAGTTTTTTTGGAAAGTCACTTACAGAATTAGCACACCATGTTCATACAGAGCTAGATCCATGCTCACTGTAGGCAATGAGGCATATTATCAACCTGCAAATCTGTGTGTTACTCAAACTATTGAGATGTATGACTAATTGTTTCAGTGTGACATATCATTGTGGTTGCACACTGGGTTACAGCTGAAAAGTTGGGGTTTTTTTGGTTGGTTGGTTGGTTGGTTTTCCTAAATGGATTATGTCCCTTGACTTCTGCCACATATGAAACAACTTGACAATAAAAATCCAAACCCAAACCCCAAACAAACAAACAACTTGGTGCTGCACACATGTTATTTTGCATCTGCCAGCTTGTCATCAGTGCACTGTTACCATGTCAATTCCCTTATCAAAACTTTCAGCAATATTTTATAACTTTCCTTCACGAGAAAGGAGTGGGTTATTCCAACAGAAAAAACCCTACAAATCAAGGTATGTGTATGGGAGAAGGGCAAACTCCTTGCTGCCACACTTATAATTGAAGAGAGGGCACAAATGAATCTGTCAGCATTTTGGGGTAGTTTTTTTGTTTGTTGGTTCGTGTTTTTTTTGCTTTCTACTCCTGTGTGAAGTCAATATGCTCATCTTGTTTCATATTCATCTGCAAACCTGAAATTACTTGAAATCTCTCCTCAAAATTTTCTTTTGGTGCGAGAACAGGAACAGTTAACAGACAAGGAAACAAATAAGTTATCAAAGCAAGATATCTTCTGTCTTTGACAACCAGAAGCTCTCTTTTCACCAGGGGTCAAAAAATATACCTTTTCGTTTCTCCAATGAGAGGTTTCCCATCATGTGGTCAGATTTCCTCTCATTAGCAATGGAGATATGTGGCAGTAGCTGGATATTTAGAAAAAGAGCACATACACAGGTGAGAAAAGAGATTACAGTACACATATCCAAAAAAAAAAAAAAAACCTCAATTGAGGCTCTTAATTTGATTTCAGAAAGATTATGTTTATTTTATTAAGAAACTTCTCTGTTAACACTGACCCAGCCTGTTGTTTATTTGAATGGAACTGAACCAATTCAGAGCTGACGGCACAACCAAATTACTTTTCAACTTCTATCATTCTATCAAAGGGAAGTGTTGCTATGCAAACTGTCAGTTCAGATGCCCCATTGTTGTCCCTATAAATGAGAGCAGAATACTTCATGATCAACTCTGTGCAACTATGGGAAAAGGCAAATAAAACAGCAAGATCAAGGTCATTCAAAGACAGCAGTGACATTTAAGGTTAAGTTTCACATCTGATTAAATAAGATAAAAATTGAGCTAGACAGGCATGACTAGAAGCACTAAATGTTAAATTATTCTGTATAATTCTGTGATTCAGAAACACAAATTATCTGATGCTCAAGGTAATGAACAGTTGAAGTTTAAATGTGAAAAGTTCTGCCTACTCTTATTAATAAGAATTGAAGTATTTGTCAATACTTTCTCTCCCATGCTACATATGTCCATGCAATGGCACCCAGCAGGAATGAGTGCCAAGTATTTAACCAGAACTTCTTCCAATACTTTTCTGCTCAACCAAGATGTTATTTAATTTATTTTAGTTCTCTGAAGGTCTCCTCTTTGAACTCTTGGTGTAATTTCAAGTAAACCAGTACTCAATTTAGAGTAAATATCTGTTCTAAAACACCATAGTCACACAGAAACTACACTGAAACTAGTTGTATCTATATGTTATACTATTGGGTTTATGCTATAGTTATTGCGATCCGTCACAATATAGACTGCATAGTTCTTGAAAAGGCTCTAAATGATTAATCGGAAAGGTATATTTATAAACAATGAGGTTTAATTGTGAAAAAGGTCAGAGAATACTAATGTACTAATATAGTACATTTTCAAACAGAGAAAGAATGCATCATCATCCATTTCCGTTTTACAAGACCATTACTCCTAAAGCATGAGATTACAAAAATGTAACCTATTAGTACTTCTCTTGCATTTTAAGAAAACATTAATGTCTTTGTTTTAAGAGATCAGAATATCAAGATTTTCATCTTCAGGATTTTCATCTTGAAGGCTTGCCTTCAAGGTCTAATTACAATAAAAAAAATATAACTTTGAAGCTTTTAAATAAAAATCTACAAAGAAATTACCAAGTCCATTTTCTTTTCAAAATTCAGATATGAGTGCACTTAACTGTATTTTCAGTTTTCAGATCTAATGCTTAGAGACTTCAGTTATGTCAGCTTTAC